>PPJO02000029.1:0-28311 GCA_003707555.2 Kluyveromyces aestuarii
AACTTGGTTCTTAGATCTTAACTTGGAATCTAATTAACATCTAGCTAGAGAGCCTGCTGATTAATTAGATTCTTACTCAATTAATATTCATTCATTGACGCTGTCGTTGATTCCCTGGTTAGATCTGACTTCTCTGACTTCCACTGATATTCACGTGAGCTACACGTGCGGTGGCTAGATAGGGAGTTCCAGTTACCCTATAACAGAATACGATTTACGGTAACTGGATTTTCTGCTCTAGGTATTACACGTGCGCTGCAAGTGAATAACCAGTTGAAGTTAGAGATGTCAGATTTAACTAAGGAATCATTGACAGCGTCAATGAATGAATATTAGTTGACTAAGAATCTAATTAATCAGCAGGCATTCTGGCTCAATGTTAATTAGATTCCAAGTTAATCTAAGCTCACCAGGAAAACGTATAAAAGCTCTCGAGAAATATCTTTTATCCATTTCCAGCCAGAATTATGATCTTAGTTCTAAGTAGTCAAGTCCTCTATTTTAAGAAGTAAGGTTTAATATACCCAAGAACAGTGTAATAAATAGGAACAAAAATTTAGAGATATGTATCATTCATTTGTGTTATTGAGGTAAGTTGGAAGCAAAGATGCATGTAAATCGCGTCACATTACAACATAGAAAGCTAGAGAATTACATGTTACAATACATTTATATCACGTGGCATTTGATTAAGATGTGGACACGGGAGTAGCGGAACGAATAGTAATTCAAAGAAGCCTCCGTCCTTGCACTTGTTGAATCGAAAACTACTTGATGTAAACGCATAATTTTTTGAACGTTTTTCCCAGCGAAACGTAGAAAATGTCGTCGAGGAAACACTTTTCATCAACTTCAAGGGTATGGTCGTACTCGAAATGAAGCCACGTGATCATTCGGTGCACCAAGGATTAGTCTGGGTGAGTACGGTACGATAAATACCAACGGAAGGTTACAGTGGCTTGTGCTTCGTTAAAATAGTTATATAAGGCCAATGTACGATATATACCCAAATATTTGATTGAATTATAACATGAGGTCCAGTATAGCTATCTCAGTAATCATACTCTTTCGCAAGCTTGATTTCATTAATATACGCGACATGCTAACCCATGATTTTAAGGGCTGGAACTTTTGTCGCAATGAAATATGATCTTCATATCAATATTCTTCGAAATGGCGTTCTGGAGACAAAAGCATGCACACTATTGTCATCTTTTCCAATTTTAGAAGAAGAGCACTGAAAACTAGCGATATGTTGACATCTGTGAAATTTTGATAACCTGTTTTGTGCTCTTTCTTAACGAGATATGAATCTTTTAAATTTTGATCGTGTGACTTGGGTCAGAGAGGAAAAACATGCTTGAGTATTCAAGTGTATTAAAGCTTCTAATTTGTCACGGTACATGATTCGTGGAGGTATGTGGTGAACCTGGATGTAAACTAAAATCTTGAATACTTGAAATTATCGTGTAATCTATAAAAATGTACTAGATAGAATAATGATTAAATCAGAGATATACATTATATACGAACTTTATGGGTTGGAATTCATGAAATATTCCAAAGAATATGAAAGGGTATGAAACAGCAGAGCATAACACAATTGTCATCCAACTCTCAGAGGAACAAGGCACCCAGTGCAAATGCAACAAGCCCAGTACCGAAAGAGACAGCAGGCGCACCACCTGTCAACGTATAAGCAGTATGGCTTGAAGACGATGAACTTGATCCAGATGATGTGACTGCTACTTGAGATCCACTGCTCGTGGCTGACAAGGTCGAAACTAAGGTCGAAATAATAGGGGATAAAGATTTTGAATTACCATCTGCTATGGTCTCAGCAGTAACTGTGGAACCAGCAGAGTTGGTGGTGGTGTACTTGGACACAATCTCGGTGTTGCCGTTACTATCAGTAGTGGTGTACACATCTGGAGTAGAGGAAGTGCTGCCAACTAGATACGTAGTCTCGCCAGTCACTGTGGAACCAGCAGAGTTGGTGGTGGTGTACTTGGACACAATCTCGGTGTTGCCGTTACTATCAGTAGTGGTGTACACATCTGGAGTAGAGGAAGTGCTGCCAACTAGATATGTAGTCTCGCCAGTCACTGTGGAACCAGCAGAGTTGGTGGTGGTGTACTTGGACACAATCTCGGTGTTGCCGTTACTATCAGTAGTGGTGTACACATCTGGAGTAGAGGAAGTGCTGTCAGATGATGCACTGCCAGAAGAAGTGCTGCCAACTAGATACGTAGTCTCACCAGTCACTGTGGAACCAGCAGAGTTGGTGGTGGTGTACTTGGACACAATCTCGGTGTTGCCGTTACTATCAGTAGTGGTGTACACATCTGGAGTAGAGGAAGTGCTGCCAACTAGATACGTAGTCTCGCCAGTCACTGTGGAACCAGCAGAGTTGGTGGTGGTGTACTTGGACACAATCTCGGTGTTGCCGTTACTATCAGTAGTGGTGTACACATCTGGAGTAGAGGAAGTGCTGCCAACTAGATATGTAGTCTCGCCAGTCACTGTGGAACCAGCAGAGTTGGTGGTGGTGTACTTGGACACAACCTCGGTGTTGCCGTTACTATCAGTAGTGGTGTACACATCTGGAGTAGATGAAGTGCTGGCAGAAGAGGATTCTGTAGAGGATGCACTGGCAGAAGATGATTCTGTTGATATGGTAGTCAATGTTGTTGAAGCAGAACCATCATCTGTATACCATGGAATTGCCGAGGGACAATCTTGGCAGTATGATGGCCTTGTGAAAGTTGGTACTTCACCACTGTACGAAACACCACCGTTTGTAACAGTATCATAGCCAGAACCATAATCAGCGTCAACAATGGAGAACTTGTCTTCTTCGTAACCTAAACCAATGTCTATGTCAATACCTATGTTGGTGGATAAACTTAACAAGGTTAAGATACCTGTGGAGCTATCATAGCTGACGGCAGCGATTTCGACATCCA
This sequence comes from Kluyveromyces aestuarii, assembly GCA_003707555.2. Lineage (NCBI taxonomy): Eukaryota > Fungi > Ascomycota > Saccharomycetes > Saccharomycetales > Saccharomycetaceae > Kluyveromyces > Kluyveromyces aestuarii. The sequence continues at coordinate 2,967 of PPJO02000029.1, forward strand.
AACCTAGTAGTTGAGTGCTCAACCCAAGGACAGTGTAGGTTGACGAAGGAGACTCTTCCAATGCTTCGATTCTAATTGCGGCTGTTTCATCGGTCAACACGAGTATTTGATCGGTCAAAGTGTACAACACGCTATCAATCACCCGGAAGAGAGCATCTGCCCCAAGATCAATACAACCATCAACACCAATTAGAGAACTGTACTGTTCGAAAACCACTGCATTTAGACAGATTGTACCAGAATTTTCAATAATGGAAGCTTCAACACCTAGTTGAAGTGAACCACCAGTTCTACCATCATCTTGTCCAAAGTACATCAAACCAGTATTGGTGAAGTCATCAGCAGGTTTAATAGCATATGTAGATCCATTTTCACCCGTAGGAGCGTTGAAGTATAAATCACCATTGTTTTCAAAAGTAGATGGTGTCCAATCGTAAGTACAAGCGGAAGTAGCATTTTTACCGTTAAGTACGACGATACCATTGTTGGTTGCCGAGTCTCCTAACACGGATACAGTAATACCAACGGAACCTAATTCTGCCCCAATATACAATGCAGCATCTAAGTCAACCTGGATACCACCATTAAATATGTGTGACACACCGGTAGTGATTGCCATGTATGTACCTGCAGTTATCGTGACAAGAAGAGAGAAAATTGTATCTCCGACCGCATACACAACATCTGTCACGATGTTAAGCAATCCAGTAATGAGTCCTGCATTCGCAAAAGAGACCCCATATGCCAAAATGCATAATGCAGACAAAATATAAAGACGCATTATTGCAGGTAACACTTGGTTTTCTTCTAATTATGAATTTCTGAACAATTAACTTTCAATCCAAGGGATGAATTTGGGGACAAAAAGGCTTGTATCCAGCAGTCTTTTATAGTTCAATTCCCGTTAATTGAGGTATAAGATCTGTTTGGAACTTTGTTGGATTAAACCAAACTAGTAAGAGCCACCAGGCACAAAATATGCTCAACTGTACTTTCAGCAGAAGGAAAGGATGAGCATATTGTAATAGCTGAGAAATGTTTCATCAAAGATGTGAATCGCTCCGAATATTGCTAAGAAAATCTAGTAGATTCAGTTGTATGTGCACGCTGATGCAATGTAAGAAAAATGGATCGAATTGAAAGAATCAAAGTCTAGTTTAGTAGCAGTGCATGTTGCAGGAAAATGAATATTTTTCGTCCAGAAACGTTCGCTTGCGTTCAAACAATATGCAGGAATAAAAGATCAACCAACCTCAAAATATTGCCTTTATTCTGGCTAAATTGGACTTAGGTCATTTGAATCATGCGCCTCATTGAATGATATGGGGAAGTTGGGTTGCAAATGATGCCCTGAAAACCCTACGCAACTTTATGTGCTTAGAATGGGTACTCTCTTACTTTTATTTACTGCAAACCTTTTAATCCCGTTCAGAAAATCAGTCTCTAAAATATGCCAAAACTGAAGGTTAGAGAATCATGTTCTGGAGGTAAGAAATTGCAAAAAGGATAGATCTGCCGCTCTAACTCAAATTTTCCACGTTCTTCTAGTAACAGATTGACTTTCTATGCCGTGAATCCTTGAACAGAGTCCTCTGTCCAAGATATCATTTGGGTGTATGATGAAGGACTCGTTCAACTTTGAGCTATGATAAAAAAAATCATTTTCCTACAAGCTTTTAACATTACTGCAGGCACCATAAATTTTCGCTGTGACAACCCGCAAGCGCCCGAAGAAAACGTTGTAGAATGTTAGCAAAAAAATATTAGGAAGGAAAGAGTGCCTGCCGAAGAAATAAAAGCTTCTGAATCAATTGATGGCAAAATAAGACATTGCAATACACGAAGAACAGTTGAAATTGTGCATATTTATTTGACTATCTCCCAAATTATTGCTTGAAATCATCTTCATGAACCACCAGCTACTCATTTGGGAAGGTTTTCTTGACAAATAAAAAAGGCATGTGTTCTACTTAATGGTGACGATTGTCTTTAATAGTTGGTTATAATATCAAGAATGAGTATCGTATAAGCACTGTGACCCATGTGGAGAATATTAAAGTAATGACATACGATTCCGTGGGAGAGAGATCCCAACTCATCTAAGAGGCACGGCCAAGAGCCAGTTATACGTCGCATTAATAGGGCACCTGAAAATAGTCTAAGCATTCACCACACTAAATGGCTGTCACTCAAGATTATTGAAATTTTTTGTGGATAAGTTGTACAATGTAACACTTTCAAGCCACCAGCATACGACTATTTGGATACACGATTCCCTACCATTACAGGTCTAAGAGGAAGAATATTAAATTTTCCACATACATTAGGTGAGGGAACAAAAAGCCTACAAGTGATAAATTAGAGTAGAACATCAAGTTGTCTTTCAAGCCTTTCATTGTGTACGTGTGTCTGATGCAAAATATCCAGAAATATAGTGTCCCCTTATTTTTTGTTGGTCATACAGTTCAACAAACTGCGATGGCTACCGTTTTTACGAATCATTATAGGTTTCATCGGGATTTTTCAGTGGCTATATGATCTTTCACAGGTGCATCTTACAAGCAGGCTTTCAAATTTCCCCACACTCCGTGTCTTTGCGACCTACCAGCCTCGTGGATCAGTTCCCAAACTAAATCGCCTAATGGTTATATCATGAAGCTTGCGTGCGTGCTACGTAAAATGCAATGAGCAGAGTTTATTTTAACTTTAAAATTATGCCTCTATAGTACCAGTAGCACCAATAGCATTGTCATCCGAAAAGATTTGATAGCTTCTTAATCAAAAGCTGAGTACGTTATCTATCATACTGCCGTAATATCAACACATGCACAGGGGAGCGTTGCCAGGCATTTCTCGGTGCTAAGTTTTTCCTTTCGCTATTCTGTTTCCTGAGCAGAGGAAGTTGTTGTCCCAACGCTAAAAGTTGAGGTTTTGAATGTGTTATTTGACTTTTTCCGCGTTACCATTTTTTTTAAGCAGAAGCCGTTACGAGGGTATTACGAAATATTACATCACGTTTCAAGGACAAAAAAATGTGTAAACCGTTCGTAACTTAGTGATTGCCGCAAAAAGAACAGCAATTATGACCTCAATTTATCCTGTAAACTACAAATGGAGTATGTTGATGTCATAATCGGTGCTTCTTTTCTTCATTATTCTGGATCTGCTACATACGGTTCAATTTTGGGAATTTTTATTGTCCCCGGCTAATCAGCCATTGAACCGTCGCGACACTTTCTCCAGTGTGAAACAAAATCTAGCCATCACAAAGGTTGAATTGTCTTAATTCTACTTGGCTTGACTGTAGCATGCACGGCCTTCCTGGGGCATAGAAGAAACGCATTTCGGTGAGTTAGTGGAAAGCAGCGCCTTTTACATAATTTCTACGAGAAAAGTTCACTGCTAGTTGTAGTGACTATGCGCCACCCACGGTACCTTTTTGTTTTGTTCTTTTCTTTTCAAGAAGGTAGTTTTAGTTTGTGCATCTCTCATATACACGTGACTTTTGAAGATTTACAATTCATTTAGTTTCCTTGCAAAGCTTTCTCACAACTATTGGCTTCGAGATCATCATTTTATGCAAGTTCTATCTATTCCTTCAATCTCTTGAGAGAAGTTTTTGTACCTCAGCATTGCAAATATTTACTGCTGAAAGAGTGCTGACCACATCAAAGGGTATAATTGGAGGGTATGTACGTATGAGGCAAGTTTGTTGGCAAATAAGATACTTAGGTACGAGGTCTCTGTGTGATCTCAATTGAGGCTGAGCTACATAAATTTGACCTGAATTTTTCGACCGCTCGTAAGAATATCACGCACCCTTGCCATTTGTATGCGTATCTTGCAATCTTTTGGCAAGCTCAGAAAAGGAACTTTAAAAAAAGTACTTTCATAAGCACGAAGGAACTACCAGATCGCTTTGTAATAATGTGCCTTGCAAAATTGATTCCATACGCCGAAATTATTTGCAACGTAAATAATTTACTAGCACCCCAAGGACTGGAATAGGCCCGCAAATGAAAAAAAAAAAAAAAAAAAAACGACCAGTGCGGACTTCTAGCATAATAGCGATATCTTTTTCTTTGAGTTTTATCACGTGCCACTTTTTGTCCCATCTTTATTTGATGCGCAGCGAGCTCTTGGCCCGAAAGAATAATATCTACCTGGATAGTTGATGTGACATACCTCTTCTCACTTCGTCTTGAGAACTTAGGAGTGAAGCATTTATACAAATAATTAATAACATGACATGAGGTTGTCGTAAAACTCAAACTTTTCTTTGGTAAATAAATATTTGGTGAACGTATATCTCCATGTATCATTTCTTTCTTCAACCACTAAAAAATGACATCGGACTACCAAAGATATAAAAGAAGAAAAACATTGTAAAAAAAAAATTGGAAGGAAAAAAAGAGAAAAAATTGATTTCGCCCAGGATCGAACTGGGGACGTTCTGCGTGTTAAGCAGATGCCATAACCGACTAGACCACGAAACCAACCTATTGAAATTTTGCATAGGGTAACTGGACCTTGAGCTCTAGGTACCACACGTGTAGTTCACGTGAATATCAGAGAAGTCAGATTCAACTAGGGAATCAACGACAGCGTCAATAAATGAATATTAGTTCAGTAACAATCTAATTAATCAGCAGGCTCTCTAGCTAAATGTTAATTAAATTCCAAATTAAGATCTAAGAACCAAGTTAAACCTGGGTCTCCAGGAAAACGTATAAAAGCTCGTCGAGAAACGTCTTTTATCCAACTTCAAGATTACGATCTTAATTATATTTAGTCACGTGCTTATATATAAGAAGTAAGGATTAGTATACGTAAGAACATTATAATGAGAACTAACGAGAGGTTAGAGTCAGTTATCTTTCGATTGAGTTATTTAGATATGTAGGGAGTTACGATACCTATACATCGAGTTACATAATAACAGGATAAGAAAAACAATAAATACCATTCATAGAGCAAACAAGTAATGCCCTCGAATTCTAAGAATAATGACAGATTTTTAAGGCAGTTTAGTAATCAACCCCATTAAATAGTGAGTAATTCAGTGATAATCGATTTTCAAGTTTTATTCGAAGGATGGACCGAGAAAATTAAGGATCACCAAGGTTAACTCTGTAGTTACATTATAAGTGTAACCCAGAAAGTTCGCCAGTAAATCCCACTTCCTGGCTCTTACCATTACGTTGTACAATTTTTCCTCTCATGGTTGAGGTTTAAGTGTCAATTCAAGAAAATCAGGCGCAGCGCAAGCTGACATTTCCTGCGATCCAAGTAAGTATGGCTGAATATATCAAGTCACCATGTCAATGGTCCATGCTAGAGCTCTCCGCATGTGAATTCATTACCCTCTCTTCCCGGAGAATATAGAGATGCGGGTAATCATTCTACGCAGCAGGGAGCGGGGTCTGCGTCATCAAATATGCCATTTTACCCCTGGCTGATAAGGCGTTATCATGTGTATTTGTCGCAGTTTTCTCTAAGGAGCACCGGGTAATCTAATATAGGGGTTATAGGGAGTAACCCATCACACCCGATGCTTTCTTTGTCAATGTAATTTTTGGGAGTTAGGGAGAGAAAAAAGACTGGTATATAAACCAGGCGGCAAATCAAGAACGCCTCTCTTAGTCCTCTATATTATTCACAGTTTCATCTCCACAAAGGTTGTTGTTCCAGAACAGATCAACAATTAGAGATAGAATAGTTTAGAGCTACCTACTGATACTATCGAGAGTAGTCCAGTAGAAGTAGTTGTTTTGTATTCAGCGATTTTTGAAAAGTTTCTCCGTTTTTTGAGCAGGGGGAGTGAAGGTATATTTTGTTAAAACGTTAATTAGAGGGCAATAATGAAGTTTGAGAAGGCCTTAATTTCAGCAGCAGCATTGTCGAGTGTTGCCAGTGCGTTAGTCATTCCAGCAGTTGAGCATCATGGTAAGAAGGAGTTGAGAAGAATGAAGGCCTCTGAAGGCGATGAGAAACGCGCTCATTTATCTAGAGGCGGTCATATGAAGTCCGTTGGTAAGAAGGACCGCCAGAGAATGGATAGAGACAGAAAAGCTCATAGAAAAGAAGTTGACTCTGATTCTGAAAGCGAATCTGAGGACACAGTGGAGCTTGCACCTTTGTCTGCACCATCAAACCCTTTGAATGTAATTCCTAATAGGTACATTATTGTATTCAAGCAAGGTTTGTCTGAGGAAGAGTTGAATTTCCACAAAGAACTTGTTTCTGAGGTACATGTTCAAGCTTTGAGTAAGCTTGATGCTGACGATGAATTCTTTATCTTCACTACTGGCCAACACAACGAGTTTGGCGTTAAAGCCAAGTCTCCTGAAGGTGGTATTCAGGATTCATTTAGTATAGCCGGAGGTTTGTCTGGTTATGTTGGTTACTTCACAGAAGAAGTTGTAAAGTTCATCAGAGCTACACCCTTGGTCGAGTTTGTTGAGAAGGATTCCATGGTTTTTACCAATGAATTCAATACACAAAACGGCGCCCCATGGGGTCTTTCTCGTATTTCCCATCGTGAAAAGTTAAACTTGGGTTCTTTCAACAAGTATCTGTATGATGATGAAGCTGGCTCTGGTGTAACCTCGTATGTTATTGATACCGGTATTAATGTTGACCATCAGGATTTTGAGGGCAGGGCTGTTTGGGGTAAGACCATTCCAGCTAACGATGCTGACATCGATGGTAATGGTCATGGTACTCATTGTGCTGGTACCATCGCATCAAAACATTATGGTGTTGCAAAGAATGCTGAAGTTGTTGCTGTTAAGGTTCTAAGATCGAATGGTTCCGGTACAATGTCTGATGTTGTTAAAGGTGTTGAATTTGCAGCTCAATCACATCAAAAGGCAGCCAAGCAAAACAAGAAGGGTTTCAAGGGATCTACAGCTAATATGTCTCTTGGAGGTGGCAAATCTCCCTCTTTAGACTTAGCTGTCAATGCAGCTGTCAAAGCAGGTATCCATTTCGCTGTTGCTGCAGGTAATGAGAATCAAGATGCTTGTAACACCTCTCCGGCAGCAGCAGAGAATGCAATTACTGTAGGTGCCAGTACGCTAAGTGATGACAGGGCCTACTTTTCTAATTGGGGTTCTTGTGTCGATATATTTGCGCCTGGTTTGAATGTTTTATCCACATACATCGGTACCGATACTGCAACTGCAACTCTCTCTGGTACTTCTATGGCATCCCCTCATGTTGCTGGTTTGTTAACCTATTTCTTGTCTCTACAACCAGGTGCTGATAGTGAATACTTTAACGCTGCTGGCGGTGTGACTCCCGAACAATTAAAGAAGAAGTTGATCGCTTACAGCACAAAAGATGTGCTATATGATTTACCAGATGAAACGCCAAACTACTTGATCTACAACGGTGGTGGTCAATCTTTGGAAGATTTATGGGGTAAGGAAGCATCATTGGCTGATGAAAAGTCCTCGCATATGCCTGACTTGAGTTTGGAAGGTCTAATCAATTCTTTGGATTCTAAGACCGACTCCTTATTTGAAGATGTTAGAAACCTCTTTGACCAATTAAATATTATTTAGGAAAAATATGGTTGTATTGATCGTTGATGGTAAGAACAACGGATGACAGGTCTACCATCAAAGTAAAAAAGGGAAAAAAAACGATTTAAAAAAAAACAGGGAAACATAATTTAAGTTAACTATCGTATACCATCTAATTAGTCTAGCGACATTAGTATTTTTTTTTTTCTTGCTAATTCATGTCAGATAATCAAGACCATTGGAACACTATGACCGACACTTTTGTCTTAATACGTCGAAATTGATATATTCCATTCATTCGCTTTAATAGTGCTAATTTAGAGTTGAATATAACCTCTCTTATTTAAATGTCATTATTCAAGCATCAATTAATTTTAGAGCCCTTATTGTTGGATTCTTTCCTAGTAATTCCTTATTTTCTATGCATATTGAGATATTACTAGATGTACTGCCTCGTATATTTTTTTTTTTTTTGTTCCTTAAGATCTCTCTCTCTCTCTTCAAGATCATTTTTGGAATCCACCTAAATCTCAACTTAAAAAGTAGACTATATTCGAGTTGTGGGCATGTGGAAAGGATGGATTTGAAGTGTGGATAAGCTATATGTATTCTTCCAGCAGTTATTCTCCACCCAAAAATAATGGTGTGCCTTATCCAACGAGCGAATTGGATATGTTTTCATTGTCAGAACGACGGACCAAAATTTCAGCATCCCCGTCATCTAGCTCGATTAAGGTCACCCCCGCATTTGCCAATGAAAGTATAGAAATTGAAATATCAGATTCTACTGAAAATGAGAAGCTAATAGGGAGGAAGCCTGACAAGCTAGTTCCCAAACTAATTCAGCTTAAGGAAAAATTCAAAAGACCGAAATCCGTTCACCGGCTATCGTCAAATCAGTCGAACCCTGGTTCTATCATATTCATGGCGAATGAAGAGCTGAAGAAGTCTTCTTATGAGGATGTTAGAAATAAGGAAAAGAATTCTTATGAAAACGATATCTTTGAGGAAAGCATTCCTTTTATACCTGCTAAGGCTACATTCGTCCAACGAACACCTGTTCGAAAAGATAAAAAAAATCCATCAAATGAACAACGGAGGACAGTAAGAAATTCTAAACCTTTTCCCATTTATAAAATTGAGCGTGAGAAAACGACTGACCATTTATATGAAAATAACAACCCTGATATCCCTATTCTTGGCACTTTTTTCACATTCGTTGATAATACGATTTCCAGAGAGTTTCCTCTTCTTCAGCCATATAGAAAACACATCAAAATAACTCTCATTCTAATCATGCTTTACCAATTTCACCTTATTACGGAATTGTTGGTGGAATATATTTCAGATATGGTTAATCGATAACACAGAGGCGTAATCAGTCTTTTGACCACAGCAACCACTCATCGCTTTCGTTTCTTTTGATATCCATTATTTTTTTTTTTAATTGTTTGCGTAGAAAATTTTAAACTTCCGGAAGATGCGATGAAGAGATGCCTTGTCAGTTCATTTGAAATAAGTTACATTATATATCAGTGGTGTTTCTTTGAGACAAGCATTGAAACTGCAACTAGTTTACACATTTTTGTAGGATTGGTGTTATAAAGACGGTGGTTCGAAGCTCCTTCTAGAAGATAAAAATGCGTCAAAAAAGAGCGAAATCCTATCGGAAGCAAATGTTGGTGTACAACCACTCTTTCAAATTTAGAGAGCCTTACCAAGTTTTAGTTGACAGTGAATTGGTTTTGGATACATTCAAGGCATCATTTGATCTCGTAAAGGGTCTGAAGCGTACCCTTCAGGCTGAGGTGAAGCCGATGATTACACAATGTTGCATGCAAGCGTTATATCAGTCAAATAATCAGGCGGCTATAGAAATAGCAAAACAGTTCGAAAGACGTCGTTGTAACCATGATCCAAAGAATCCTAAGACACCTCTGGAATGTCTTGAAAGCGTAGTAAATATCAATGGAAAAAACAAGCACAGATACGTGGTGGCTACTCAGGCTATCGATATTAGAAGAAAGTTGAGGCAAGTTCCTGGGGTACCACTAGTGTATATGAACAGAGCAGTTATGGTCATGGAGCCTTTAAGTACTGCAAGCGAAAGTATTAATACACGTACCGAAGAAGAAAAGTTATTCAAGGGTTTGAACGATCCGAAGTATGCTGGAATAGCACATGATGAAGAGGACAATGATCCAGAGGAAAAAGTGGTCCAAAAAAAGAGGAAGGGGCCCAAACAACCTAATCCTCTGAGTATCAAAAAAAAAAAGTTACCTAAAACGAGCGCAACATTTACTGAAGCCAAGAATACTGGTGCCGATGGTGAGAAGAAGACGAGAAAGAGAAGGCATAAAAAATCAAAAAATACAGAGGAAACGGATAATTCAGAAAGTACCAATATTGCACAAGTTGATAATTCTGAATAGAATATATTAGAATCCATAGTATTGGTTATGTTTCAGACCCCTCTCCATACATTTGTATGTATATATAAATGCTGTACATTATAAAAAAGCATAATCGTTCAAGTCACATGACCGATACATCATTAACGACGACGCGCGAAACATTTTTGTTTTGGTAAACAAAAGAAAGCTAAATAGATCGAATAAACAACAGTAACACAATAATATATAGGTTAACGTAGGGTATAGACCTACCTGGAGACATCGTACCCCCCTGGACAGAATAAAAAATATGCCAGAGACTAGTTCAAATAGCTCTGGAGAGGAGCTTAACATCACAGTCGCAGTTCGATGTAGGGGAAGGAATGAACGAGAGATAAAAGCGAAGAGTTCAGTTGTGGTGAACTGCCCTGATGTAATGGGCTCTAATGAGGTGTCTATAAATACATCAGGTGATGTAGGAATTGCAGCACAAGTTAATTATAAAACTTACACCGTTGATAAGGTGTTTGGACCGAGTGCTGATCAAAGTCTTCTTTTCAAAGAAATCGCAGAACCAATGTTTTATGACTTTATCAGAGGGTACAATTGCACCATGCTAGTTTACGGAATGACTTCGACTGGTAAAACTTACACTATGACAGGAGATGAGAAGCTATATGATGGTGAATTGAGTGAAGCTGCCGGAATTATTCCACGGGTTTTGTTCAAATTGTTTGACAATTTGGAGGCACAGGATAGCGATTATGTGGTTAAGTGCTCGTTTATTGAGTTATATAATGAAGAATTGAAAGATCTTTTGGATGAAAATGCAGATTGTACAAATTCCAAACGGTTAAGGATTTTTGATTCGGCTAATGGTAATGGTCCTGCTAGCCGATCAAACTCACGGTCAAATTCACCGACGGTAAATAATGAAACTAAGAAACGGATAAGATCAGGTTCATTGTACAGACCAAAAACGAGAGTACAACAGCCACAACAGCCACAACAGCCACAGCAACAGCCTCTAGAGCAAAATTCTGCAATATATATTCAAAACCTGCAGGAATTTCACATTACAAATGCCAAAGAGGGACTAAGATTGTTACAAAGGGGCTTAAGGCACAGACAAGTAGCATCAACCAAAATGAACGATTTTTCGAGCCGGTCTCATACAATCTTCACCCTTATGTTATACAAGGAGTACAATGGTGAACTATTTAGGGTTTCGAAAATTAATCTGGTCGACCTTGCTGGTTCTGAAAATATTAGTCGTTCAGGCGCTCAAAATCAAAGAGCCAAGGAAGCCGGTTCAATAAATCAAAGTTTGTTAACATTAGGGCGAGTCATTAATTCATTAGTTGATAAAAATACCCATATTCCTTTTCGCGAATCCAAGCTAACAAGGTTATTGCAAGATTCTTTGGGAGGCAATACAAAGACTGCATTGATTGCAACCATTTCCCCAGCAAAAATTAATTCGGAAGAAACTTCTAGCACACTAGAATATGCTACAAAGGCCAAAAATATTAAGAACAAGCCTCAGCTTGGCAGTTTTGTTATGAAAGATTTATTGGTAAAAAATCTCTCAGCAGAATTGGCAAAACTAAAATCAGATTTTATGTCAACGAAATCAAAGGATGGCATATACATGAGCCATGCTCATTATACTGAGGTCATGAATGATATCGAGAATTATAAGACGGAAATACAAGAATCTCAAAGGGCGGTAGAGAAATATTCTTCCCAAAATCAGTTACTTCTTAAGGATAAAAAAGCCTCTCAAGAGATCATAGAATCTCAAAGGCTACAAATAAGAAATATACAATCAAGCATGGATTATTTGTATGAGAAAATTGATATGAAACACAAAAATGAATTAGAACTCACAAATCTTATCGTAAAACTTAAAGATGCAGTTCAAAGCATGCAGGGCGCCTTACGGAATCATGAGGACCATGAGCAAAAATTGCAAACAGACATCCAAAGAATGTTATATGAAAGTATCGTTGAATATAAAGTAATGATTGATGGGAAGCTGGATAATTTAAAAGATCAAGCGCTGAAAAGCTCGTCAACAGTCGATGGCGACGTTTCTTGTATTAAATTGAATTTACAGCAGCTAATAGATTTTACCAAGGCTGGTGCTGCGAAAATATATGATGAAGTAGCAGAAAGGATCCTTGAAACGCAGCCAAAGATTTTTAAACCCATATTTGAGGAGCTGGACTCAATTTCAGTCCATTTAGCGACACACACAGAGCAACTAAGGGCAGGTCTAAGTTCTATATCAGAGGAGAATAACAATTTACGTGACTATTTTGATATCCACTTCTTTAGGAATAACCATCAAGAAGTTCTCCAAATGCATGCGGATAAGGCCCATCATCAACTAAGAATTTCCTCTGAAAAACTCATGTCAAATATAAATGAGATGATGAGAGAGCAAATGGAAAAAAACAGAAATTTAATGCTAGAAACTCTTAAAACTGCCACATCCGATGCAATCTCGCAAGAACTTGAATTATTTGACCCAATACGAAAAGGTTGGGAAGAATCTTTCCATAAAGTTAATCTTTGTGATTCTTTGAGTAATACCTTCAAAGATTCGACGGAACATTCTATAGAACGTTTAAAGGGTGGAGCTAATGCTTCCCTCGAAGAGAATAATGATGTTGCAAGGGATATAAAAGACAAGATAAACCAATTCCAAGAAAATCCTGAAGTTTTCAAAGCTGCCTCAAATATAAATACGTCGATTGATGACGTTCAAAACAAACATCGCGTTCTCCGCCTTCAACTAGAAAAAAATGTTAGCTTTATTCGTGAATCCAGTAAGGGTTTCCAAAGTATCGATGAGTCTTTAAAAAAGATAATGAATTCAAAATTACCAATAAACAATAATGAAAATACTGTAGACGCCTTACTCCAACAGATTAACTCAAGCTCACTTGCTCCGGTATCATCATCAGGAAAAACACCCCTACGTCCTTTAAATAAGCATGAAGCCAAGCAGCGCTCAGTATCCAGATCTATTTCGCCAGTAAAAAGCACTCATACTAGCGTAGCTACCAATGTTTCGCCTTTGAAGCGGAAATCACTGGAACCCCAAACAATTGAGTGCAGGACAACTAAGAAAACAAAGGCCATGAATAATGCTTAGGATAAGTAGTTATTTTTATTTTTGCATTATGTAACATTAACCTCAACTATTTATAATATTACAGTGTCCAATCTCACTCAATAGGACCTCGACATCATGTCTGTCTTTACGCAAATCAGTACATATCTTGTCTAAGGTTTCCGCATTTCTTAGGGCATCCAATAAAGCGACCTCTTCAAACCTTTTCTTCTTGAGAAATTCCGGTCCGTTGGTTTTTTCAGATGCGGAAGATTCATTCGCTAGGACAGTTTTTGGTCTCTGAGATCCAAAATCAAAGGCAACTTTCTGATGTGAGCCGGTACTTGATTTTCTTGAGTTACCAGTCGAATCAGAAATATCATTATCGTCAAAGTAACGAGAAAATAAGTTTCGTGTGGCATTTGAGCCCTCCTTCTTCAAAGAAAGCTTTTCATATAAATTTTTCAAAAGTTCATCTACGGCTTCAGAGTTGGCATTTCTAGCTTTGATGTTACTTCCACTTGCTTTTACATCAACTTCAATATCAGCAGTTGAAAAAACGTTCTTACCGCTAGATCCTTGTTTGAGGCCCAAGCGAGATTCTGAAGACGTTAAGGTCCTTAGTACGTCCCAAGTACCAACATTTTTTACCACAGGGTACGAATGTACTCTGTAAATTAATCTTCGAGTCACACCAAAAGTAACAAATTTTCTAACATCTATTCTATTGTCCCTAATTATCTCAAAATTTTGTTTGTACCATTCTTTTACTGACTTTCCTTGGCTCAATGATCTATACAAGTCAAAAAGGGAGCTCTTTTTGGGAAGTAGGGCCTTTCTTAAATTCTCATCTGTTCCCACGCTTAGAGTTTCTGAATAATGATTACCTTTCATCAGTGATGAAACTGAGGATGTCGACATTAAATTCCTTTCCGATTCGCGAATAGAGCTAAAAGACTCGGTTCGCGTGTCCGTAGAATCGCGTCTTCTCGTGTTAATAGTGCTGGAGGACATATGCTTTTTACCATTAGGATACAGGGCCAGGGAAGACTTATCATAAGGAAGCAAGTGGATTTTGGAATTATTTTCCGATTGTACGAATAACTGACACGATTTTGCAACAGATGGATCAGTCAAAAATTGATGAAGTTCACTAGTAGGTGCATAGATATTACCAAATTGAAAGATGTCTGATATGACAATACATCGAAAGTATAGTAAATGTCTGATACATTCTACCACTAGACTGACATCACTCTGTGCACACGATGCAATTTGGGCAATACTATTGATTCCATTTATGAAGGGAACAATTTTAACCATTGTTGGATCCCAATTAACGTCAATTAGGCTGGGGAGATTTACAATTGCTATGGGTACATCTTCAACAGATATATTTGTGCTAGGAGGAGTTCTAACGGGGAATAATTTGATATCTATAGAGTTTCCTTCATCGATAGGTATCAAACATTCAGAATAATTATTAAGATCAACATACAACTTCATTATTAAATCTTCAATTTCCAAACTTTTCTTTTCCTTGCCCAAGCTAAGCATAATTTCACGATATTTGTCTGAAACATCATTCGATGCGTTCGCATCTGAATACTCCGACAGGGCAAGAGGCGGTATCTCTTGACTCTGGTCAGTGGTTGCTGCATCACTTGTCTTCAGCCCGAAATAGACAGAATCTTGTTCTGCTTTTGATAGTATCTGAGATTGCTCTTCTAGTACTCTAAACATTTTTCCTAGCCTGGCAATAGCAGGCTCATATGGTGAAGTTGCACATTCATAGGGGAACACAAATACGAAGTTGAAATTGAAAGAATTCCTGGCGTAATAGCCTGCATTCACATTGACAGGATAGCATACAAGCCTAAAGTTTCCATACTTAAATGTTAGAAGCTTATTACAGAGTTGGGGTTTTGGAATAACATAATTCTTTATTGTATCGAAATTGATCTGTCCGTTTTCCAGGCTGTTTGGTGGGAACTGAAATCGTACTTTTGAACCCTCAGTAGGATGAAAAAGTGTATAAAATATAGTATGAATAGGCACAAATCCGTCAAACGCACTAGACATCTACAATGTGCCTTCAATAGTTCCTCGCTCTTTACTAGTGAACCTGTAGAAGAATAATTCGGAGGTTGCTTAGAAGATACATCACTAAATCAAAGGGTGGTGAGTGAGAAGAGTTTTTTTTTTAATTTTTTTTTTTTTTCAACGGAAAGTTACCTAAGCGCATGGACCAACATCTGCGTAAAATCCAATCATCTATCTTTTCAAATCTTATTTTACATATTTCCTATTCATATTTGAATATATTAATTAATTCAACGCCTGCAATTTTTTTTCCTTTTGCTGACCGCGACTGCAGGTACGCCGTCAGACATTTTGCATGCTTGCATCAAACGTGACGGAAACATCAAAAAGTGAACAAAAAGAAGCACAAAAACAGGTAAGGGTGAAAAGTATCTCACAAGGGAAGTAAATGCTAAAACATAATTTAGAAATCGCAGTTTTCGATATGTTTTTTCAAAATATCTTAATAATTCCTTTTTCTCTTTAGGCTTATCTGGCCGTGTGCTAAAAACAGAGTCTAATTTCATGAGGATTTTCAAGACTCTCTTACTCAACTTTCCAAGTAGGCTGATGGGTATTCGAGAATTAAATTTTTGATCCTTATATATATATGTTTTTAATATTTGTAGTTATGTCAGTTTATGTATTTAGTATTTTTCGTGGCAACACGAAAAGAATGGGATAGGGATAAAGACAACTGAAAAAACGTTGATAATTTTTAATCACATCCTATGTTGAAAAGGTCTGAACTACTATATTCAGCTTATAGAGGGATCAAAATAGATATTGGAATCCTAAGATATCATGAAATTTTTTTCTTCCTTGAATTGGCAAAATAATCATCTTGAGGTTTCAAAGAAAACTGAATATTTTTGCTGTAGCACACATGTTTTCTTTGATATGCATTTTTCTTCTATTTGAAAATATTTAATTGCACCGTAATAATGTCACATTTAGTTAATGAGTTCAAAACATGATTAATTATTGAGAAGTGATAATTTTTTGCGCCAATTTTTTTTATGTCGTAGCGAGAGCAACCCAGACAAAAATAATTGCTTGTTTCTTCAGAAATGGCAACAATCAAATTTGTTAGGATAAGCGTTCACCAAACTTTCTTCCGACAAATGAATTGTCATGAGAGTGAATACTGAACCATGATACGATTTGAGAAAATATCGAAGAAACTATATATGTCGTAATTTTACGGAAAATGAACAAATAAGACTATTTAGAACTAGTTACAGCGATCCGCGCCAATGCTTATTTGGTTACAAATATTGCAATTTAGTTACCTGAAGCGTCTTAACCTATAATTTATATGGTTTAGGACGAGGTAGGACTGTTGTAAAGATATTCAGTTGAGATCATCCCAACACTTGGAATAACTCTGGTTCAAGCAATACACCAGCCCCTATCGAACGTTCGACCCATTCCACATCGACTATCCTCGGAATCCTTATCGTTCCATCCTCAGCTTCCATAGTAGCTTTTTTGGCAATTTTTTTCCTGATATTCATTAATTGTTCTTGAGTTTGATAATCTGTAAATACTAATAATATATCCGCATCACCATACGGTACAATCTTGCCACCATGGCATTGAATTTTGAATTCTAAAGCTTTTTTAATATCGGAGGGAATAGAATCAGTAGCCATAAGTCCTAATTTAAGGTTGTAAAATATGAACATTGGCACGTTCAGTAGACTGGTACATGGATCTAAATGCACCATTTCGCTATTCAATCTGTTAGTTAGAGCAGTAAAATCTTCATTCAAAAATGGGCTTTTTAAGGATGTGTACTGGACACACCTTGGAATTTCATGACCTGCTAACAATTGGTTCTTACGAAGAGGTAAAATTGCTCTTAATTTAGCACACTCGATTATCCATGATGGCTTGAAAATCGTATAGCCTTGTTCCAAAAGATTCTTGGATTCTCTGGTAAATGTATTGCTGACAATAATCAGATCCGGAGCCCCAAAATCATTTTCGTTCAATTCTGAGTAAATTATCTTACCACCATAGTCCAAAATCAAATTTTCCAATTCTTCCTGTTCCATTCTTTTTTTAGTAGAAGGGTCGAAGTAATCGGACAATATTTTGAATTTAATGTTTTGAAATAGGGAAAAACTTGGACGTTTCCCCTTAGTACGGTCTGTAGCATTAATGATTCCAATCTTGGATCTTTTAGGACTTCCTCTTTTAGGCGATAAAAAAAGTTTGTTACGCTTCCTATTGAAATA
This sequence comes from Kluyveromyces aestuarii, assembly GCA_003707555.2. Lineage (NCBI taxonomy): Eukaryota > Fungi > Ascomycota > Saccharomycetes > Saccharomycetales > Saccharomycetaceae > Kluyveromyces > Kluyveromyces aestuarii. The sequence continues at coordinate 20,335 of PPJO02000029.1, forward strand.
ATTCCTTGATTCCTTCATTTCCTCAAACTCGGCTAATGATGTAGCATTTTTCCAGTTCTTGTCATATCTTATTTGTTTACAATAAGCAAAATGGAGAGTACATCCAGTTTTGTACTTTTTTTTGTCTGAATCTTTGCTATCTACTGCTCTTGCTTTGATTTCAAGTACAATGGAATCTTTAGGACTGATCCACTCGTGAGGAGTTTTTGATCCAAATTCAAGAACGTGAGAATCTGGTAGACGTTCAGAATACTTGACCCATTTCCCACTCGTTTTTATGTCCAAATCTTTGAATTCTTCCGCAGAAAATCCATTGGCAATTGTGCAAAATGAGATGAATTTTGGTCTGACATCTGGACAAGTCGGATCAGAGATTGACAAGCCACATAAAAAAGAATCCTTCTTCCCTTTATCTCTACCGATGATTAACAAGTCCATATTTTCTCCAAATTGTTCTAAGTACTCAGGCTTTATTTTCACCCAATCGGGATTTCTGCTTCCAATGCTATAACGGGACCTTTCTTGCTTTAATATAATACCCTCTGATCCAACTGAGATAGCATCTTCTAGAGAGGAGCGAATTGAGTCACCTGAGTGAGCTCTTATGTGAGGTATCAGCTCCACTGTATGTACTGCGGGCGTGAGTATCTTACTTAGATATTCTTTTCTCGTGGAAAGCTCTAGATTGGCTAGTGATTTTCCATTTAAAAACACCAGGTCGAAGATCATGAAAAGAGGCTTGAAGGAAGATTTGGAAGTGTGTCCTGCAATTTCGGACTGAACACTTTCCATTGCACTACTTTTTACCAAACCAAAAGGTAAAACTATGTCCCTCTCCAAATCATACGTTATCATTTCTCCGTCAAGTATACATTCTCTAACATTTTGATGCAAGTTTAAATGAGGGGATATGGGGCCCTTTTTAATATCACTCCCATATAAATACGAGAAGTCAACACCTCTTCTACTGAAGTATTTTATCTCGTTTCCGTAATCCTTATAGTGCACTTGTATCCTTTCTCCGTCCATCTTTTCTTCAATTAAGAAATTGTTATCCAATTTAGACGCAACGAAATCGTATGCGGCATAAATTCTTTTGGCTAATTGTGGTTCAAAAGCATGTGAAATATTTATAGTTAAATCCTCTTGCTTTAGCCTTTCCTCAGGGTTGTATAGTCGATGGCATAATACTTCCAAATTGGATACTACGCTTAAATAATCTTGAGCATCCGGATGCCAAGCGCTCAAAAACTTATGCTCTAACCCATTAATGACCCTAGATTTTAGCAAAATATCAAAGAAAAATTTCAACTCAATGAATGACATATGACTTAAGCTATACTTGAAAGCTGCAGAATCTGCCAATGCTATGTATCCAATACCCCTTCCGTTTCCCACGTTTGAAATATCATCCAAAAGCCCATTTAATTCATCGATTTTGATCCTCTTTAGACCTTCATACTCCTTTTGACGTTTTGAAATCTCTTCCACACAGAAATCAGAAAGTTTGGTCCCTCTTGCTGCATGCTGTTTCCAATGAAGTAGTCTTAATTCAGTGTCAGAGTTTTTTGGAAGCTTGAGATATCTGCATAATGCTTTGATAAGTGTGTTGTCTTTTACATTGAATACTCTTTTATCTCGATAAGGCAAAATTAAACGCAAAGCAGGATAGATATCATTTCCTACTGTGCCCCTCCATAATCTGATGAAGTTGGAAATAATTTCTAGATACCTTACTGTAATAGGTTTCCCTACGGAATCTCTATTTAAAGCAGTCTCGCGTATTTTCTGAAGAAGTTCACTGCATAACCATTGAAATTCGGGGGAGGGTGAAAAGTTTTCCAACAGCATCAAGCTTTCTTTCCTTTCTAAACATTGTATTTTAAGTACAACTAATTAATTGATAACTACTTCAACTTGATTTTTTTTTTCTTGAGTTCTCCTCGGAGCGAACTAATTAACTATATAGTTAAAGATACCATCTTTTCTGGGAGAGATCTTGACCCGTCCATTCTCTGAACTAGGAAATCATTCTCTTCTTCTTCTTCTTCTTCTTCTTCTTCTCGTTCTGTAGGTGTAGCTATTATATTTCCTAACTTATCGTATATGTCGGATTGGTTCATTTTCTGTGAATCAAGGTCTTCATCTTCATCATACTCACTTTCTTCGTCGTCAGAGCTCCCGACCGAACGATTTACATTTCCCATCATCCAGATGTCTTCATCACGCGCTTGGTCTTTTCTCTCCTGTGCCTCTCTTTCAATCTTTTGTAGCCACTCTTCTTCTGCCGCCTTTACAGAATCATGGTCAGTACATTCTTGATATATTTCTAGTAACTCTTTATTGAGCTCTAAAAATGCTGGGCCCCACGAAAAATTTGATAAGAGTTCTGCAGCTAGATCGACCCTTCCTACAATCGCAAAACATGCTGCCAAAGCTTCAACACAATTTAATCGCCATGGTCTACCATAATTCACCTGGTTTGCTGCAACCAAATATGGCAACAATCTTTCATGCCTACCTCCAATCTTGTTAAATGGCACTTCCTCTAAACGTGCCCAAGAACATTCAACAACAGATGCACCGTTCCCTTCAACGATTGATCTATCATCTGGGCAAACAACTGTCTTACCGTTAGGTGAAACCACGATACCCTGAAACTTTTGCCCGACTCGCAAAGATTTGATCAAACCTAACCTCTCTAACTTCTTACCACTGCATCTCTTAGGATCACAGTGGTCAAAATCCCACATGGCTAATTTTACAGGAAATTTTGATTCTGCTGGACCAGCGTGCTTCATCTCCATTCTTTTATGGTTATGGCGAGAGCTATGCCCGTTCGAGCCCTTTTGTGGCCTACTCTTTGGTACACTCTCTTTATTTTTTCCCTTACCCATGATACAGATTCCTAGTCTCTTTGCACTCAAAGACTAAAGCATATAATACTGTATTCGTTCAGTACCTCTATACTAATGGCAAGAGGGGATCGATTTTTAATGTCGATGCCTTTTTTTTTTCAACACACCCAGACATCTGTTTATGTAGCATTCGTTATGTATCAACATCAGTCTTTTCAGAAGTCACCGGGCTATGGTAATAATACCATAGTTTTGTGAAACTTGGTCGCCGGTGTCACTCGAGAATTGATTGGATCAATGCCTTATCATCTCCCGGTTCTACTTAATCCATTGCTTAATGCTGTTTTTAACTGTCCGTCTCCCCAAACGTCATCCCTAAAGCAGTTATTTTCCAAGCTTGCGGACGAAAAGTTCATACTTTTGGCTCCTACGACAGAAGTTTTGCTTCATTATCAGGCGATAGATATTGGGAAGGATTTAAGCGAGTTATGTTATCATTATGACTTTGTTGCATCGCACGTTATAGTGATTAAAAATGATGGAAAGGAACGTGAATACAGGGTTGGACAGGGTAGTGAGTTCACCACACTAAATGGGAAGAAGGTTATCATTCGCTATCAAAATAAGTCGATAGTCACTGCTTTAGGGTTTGATATTGTTAGAAAGGTAGCAATTTGTGAAACAAGATCTCTATTGACTTTTAATGATTATTTGAAAGGATCGCATTACACACCGATAATATATATAGATAGGCCACTTTGTGGAGAGTTGGCCCTATCTAAGAGCTTGGATGCATTTTCAACTGCCTATTGTAACCCTTTTGATAAGACCATGGATAAAAATAGCAACATTGCAGTCAATGAACCATTGAATCTTGTCAGCACGGTACAATCCTATCCCGATATTGATAAAAGTATGTCTTTAGTCTTTCATCTCTGCAAATTAAGAATACAAAAGTGTGTCACAATAGAGGAAATACATTCAGAGTGGATGCAGACACGACAGTCAGTATCCGAGGTTGTAAAAGATGACAAGAGAATTAAGAACCTAGAAAACATTCAAAAGTCCATATATGATTATGTGGAAATGAAAATATATGGTGATATATATGATGCCATTTCTCGTTTGGTTCATGACGATGAGTTAGAAGAGATGTATGATTTTGAAACACTCAAGTATATATCTCTAAACCAAGTGTCAACGATGTTTTATTCAGAAAAGGCCAATTTCTCGATGAGATCTATTGTGCGGATTGAGAAGTCTCTCAAAGATGCAGTCGATTGTTTCAAGAGTATTGATGAACGAAAGACTCACCTAGATAAATTGGAAGTTCTTAGATCCACCTTGGAATATCTTGGTGGCAAGGGTAACCAACAAATGATTGATGCGGATTCCTTATTAGGATTATTTGTGCTCACTATTTGTCGTTCACAGGTCCGTTGTTTGAAAGCAAACTTTATTTACTTGAGCACATTTGCATTTGTGGAAAATTCCATTAAATTTGGAGTAAGCGGTTATGCGATGTCCACCCTAGAGGCAGTATTATCCTTTTTCACATCAGAGACTGTACAGTCGCTTTTATTGAAATGTCAAGAAAATAAAATGATATGGAAACTGCTAGAACAGAAGAGAAACATAAGCTCGAATAGATTGTCTGAGGAGATACAGATAAGAACAGACAATGGCGAATCAATCGTTTCTCTTTGCATACAAAATCATCACAATGAAGCGTTGATAGATATACTTCTGAATTATCAAGAGGAGCTTCCATTAGAAGACCTTCTTGAAGACAGAGATTCCAGCGGTTCAACTCTTCTAATACAGGCATTACAAGTGCGTAACTTAGAAGCGGTACGCATTTTTTCTGCAATTTTAAAAAACTCATGTTCGGAGCAGGAAATACTTGAGTACGTAAATGCGCCAAACAAATATCAACGAATCCTTGGTCATTATTTGATGCAAGATGAAGCGCTTTTAGAAGATCTAGGAAATTTCGTTAATTGGGAATTCAAAGATATAAATGGCCATACACCCCTTTTTGCAATATTTCGCAGTTATGATACGCCTGGTTACGATAATTTGGTGGAAAGAGTGTTGAAAATAGTAGAGATGTGGTATGCACACAATCAGAGAAAATTCAATACACTAATTCACGAGGATGAGAAGGGAAACAGCTTATTGCATGTCTTAAAATCTAATGTCAAGATCTTGCTCCCTATACCAGGTTTAAATCTTCACAAGCTTGACCGTAAGGGAATGACACCACTGATGATATATTCACGATATAATAGACTTGAAAATATTGAAGCAATAATGAAAGATGACAGGTTAATCTGGGATAAAGTGCAACAGCCACTAGCTATGACGTGTCTAGACTGTACGAAAAACCCGGCTACCGTGCGTACGATTATTTCGACTATCCCGGAAAGGTCAACAGTCTTTTTACATTCACTTAAATTTGAAGAGAAACGGTGGAATCTATCGATAAGCTGCGATGAAACGAACGAATTTTCTCTAAAATTCATCCAAAAACTGCTAAATTTTTTGAGCAAGAAATACTACCTTGGATTCCACCCCATAGAATTTTTGAATAAAGAGTTGAAAATGCTTGGAATTTTCGGTTTACCAAGTATTTTAAGGTTACAAACCAATGACACATTCAAGAAGCTAAGTCTCTATCTCAGTTATGTTAATAATGAACAGGAATTATCTTTACAGAAAGATGAGAAAGGAATTAGCTCTCTAATTGAGCGTTCGACAGAATTTCTCTCGGAATCTGAGAAGTTTGTTCTTTTAGAGCCTGAACAGGTCAATGCCATTCAAGTTTTTCTAAAATTCAACCAGTTAGAGTTTACGAAGCTCAAAACTCAGATAACCGTTCTAAAAAAATTGACAATCGTTCAGGAACTCAAATTAAATGATATAACAGCAGCAAGAAATTTACTTCCCCAATTGGGAACACAATTGCATAAAACAAATATTACAGATTGTTTCAAAAATATGAAGTTTTCGACTGGTTCTACAAATTCTTATCAACAACTTATGTGTGGTTTTGAATTTTTAGAAGCTTGTTTCGATGCTCTTCTCAAAAGTATTGACGTTGTGCTCAAGAAAATCGTATTTTGGTGGAAATCTTACGGTGAGTTAGTTGAACTTCGTAAGGAGTATAAAAAAAACTTTCCAGATAATGGTGCGCATGAAAATGGCAATGGGAAAAACTTTATTGATTCACTTATAGAAGGTAAAAGATCAAATTATAAGAATAGGTTATCTGCTCAGCTGAAGGCAACTTCTACAAAACTTAGGAAATACGGTGGTGAAATCAAAGATGATAATGAGTTGATCGCGGTTAACTTCAATCTTTTCATCGAATTCAAAGAAAAATTCTATTATGAGCTTGTTATCAAACTAACAACATCCTACAAAATAAAAGAGGCAAAAGAGCATGTCACGACTTTAGAAGAGATGAAAAGAATTGCATTTATGTAGGTTTTTGTGGCAATGTATTGTTAAATTAAAATTCTACAGCTCAAGTATATAAAACAAAATCTACGGCACGGTGACTATTTTTTTTCCCCACCGAACATATTTTTAGCCATGTCTCTGATGGAAGGATCATTCATCATTTGACTAAAGTCAGGCATACCACCACCAGAAGAGAACTGGTTGGCCATTTGTTGAAGGGCAGGATTGGACATCATCTCTTGCATCAAGTTAGGGTTCTGCATCATTTTTTCAGCGGCTTGCATAACCTGAGGGTTGTTCAACAGTGAGCCCAATCCTCCGCCAAGTCCAGAACCTAATAAATTGGAAAGATCTGGCATACCGCCCGTGCCTGCACCAGCTTCACCGGCACCAGATTCACCGGCAGGTGTCTCTGAGCCTTCGGAAGAAGCAGCTCTTTCCAAGTTCATCGAACTTTCCACCTTTTTCTTGGCAGTCTCATAGTCTCTCTTCATGACATCGGTTGCTTTATCACCTTCAATGTCAAGAACCCTTTTGTACGCATCTAGTGCTTCTTCAGATTTACCCAAAGCGTATTTTGCAAAGCCTAGTCTAGAATAACCTTTTGAATAGGCAGGATCTACGCTGATGGCCTTTTCTGCATCCTTGACAGCTTCTTCGTAATTTTTTAGAGATGAGTACGCAGCTGCCCTGTTAGAGTAGTATACTGCATTAGTTGGAGAAACTCCTATAGCCGCTGTGTATTTTTCTACAGCTTCAACATAGTTCTTGGCAGCCATGGATTTGTTACCTTGCAATTTCAAGTCTTCAGCTCTAGCCTTGGCTTCGGCATCTTCAACTGGAATATGCACCTGGACTGATTCTGCGGTACCGGATTTAGCGGCTTCAGAAGATGACAAGAGATCGGCTAGACTCTGACCATTAAATGCAGATCCAGTTAGAGAATCAACTTCAGATCTTTCAAATTGAAATGCTTCCGAAATACAGTCAATGGCAACATTCAAGGAGTCAACATAATCTTCATTAACAGACGACGAGGATTTCGCCAAGAAGTCAACTATCAAAGCAGCAATTTCTTTATTAGAATGAGACATTAGATGCTAAAGAAAGGTTTCAGTGCTGGCGTTAGCTTGAACTTAATGCTCCTTGCTCAGGTGTCAACTCAAGCATTCACAACGTTTGTATCATAATTTCACATATTTAACTTTTTCACTTTATGTACGGCGAAGTTTTAATTTGATAAGATTTTAAGGCGAAGAACAAATTAGAATGACAAAGAAAATACGCACTGCAAGAAACTTTACGTTGCAAGTTGGAGCCTAATTGAGCTGTCTTTTGTGTTTGAGTATCTCATGCAATTTGCGTTCACGTAGCTACACTAGTCTGAAATCGTAGAACTCCAACAAAAAATTAACATGAACAAAAAAATCTTCCCCGCCAGGACTCGAACCTGGAATCTTCTGGTTTCAGAAGTAGCTAACATCGTAGCCAGACGCCGTGACCATTGGGCCACGAGGAATAAGATTGAGTACTTGTTATAGGGTAACTGGAACTCCCTATCTAGCCACCGCACGTGTAGCTCACGTGAATATCAGTGGAAGTCAGAGAAGTCAGATTTAACCAGGGAATCAACGACAGCGTCAATGAATGAATA
>PPJO02000030.1:0-28265 GCA_003707555.2 Kluyveromyces aestuarii
TATAGGGCTTCATGGGGATTTTTGGGTGCTGGTATAGTAGTTTTCAGGTTAGACTATGAATGGGCAGTTCCTATTGGAATTGTACTTATGATGTGCTTCATCCTCTGTTTATGTTTTGCTGTTGTATGGCATGCTCGTAGACTGTACCACCTAGCCAGGAAGAACAAGGAAGAGATGGCAAAAGCTGTGTTAGAGGTCAAACCGAGCGCTGATATTCAAAAATGGGATGAGGTAACGTTTTTTTTCAACAGAGAACTTTATGAGAAGGGTATCTGGTACGATGAGAACGCATTTTTCGACGGACCTGCAAGCGAAGCGTTTTTCGTGGAGGAGATTCTAAGACCTACATTGAAGAAGGCATCTGAAGGGACAGAATATGAAGAGTTGGAGAAGTCTATGTCAGAGGCTTCTTGCGAGAGGTACATGGTTGCACTCAGGGAATATTTTGAGAATATAGCGGAGACAGAACTTCCGGAACTTGAAACGGAGTTCCAAAGTCTCCCTAGAGATAGTTGCAGGAGTTATGCTTGGTTTAACAGGAGATGCGTGTATTCTTTTTTGATCACACCAATTGCGTTTTTGTTTTGGGAACATATTATCCTGGGATTTCAGATTAGAAAACGCAATCCTTCCTCCTACTCTGATTTCACTCAGGCGGCATGGTTCTTTTTTGTTATGGCATACGGTTGCTTCAAATATTCCTCTGTAAAGTACATGAGACTGAAAACTGATGACAAGTCGAGATTTTTGGCCACCGTTTTGAGAGTATCTCCCGATACTGACATTTCCAAATGGGATTACATTGCAAAGCTAATGAATCAGGATTTCCGCAGCAGTGGAACGTGGAAGGGGGGCGACCAATTCTTTTACGACGGACAGCGTTGTCAGGAATACTTCAGAGACTTTTACGAGAAGCCATTAAAAGAGAGAAAGGATGCGAAAGCCCCATATGAATTGGAGGAAATGGTTTCTAGAATCTCAGCTATCGCAGGGAATTGAAGTTTCGAAATAAGAATTGGGCGCATTTTTAACAATTCTTTAACTTATGATAAATATCTATATTGGTTTAGGACAGAAAATATTATACTTGAGGTTAATTGAATTTAAAAATGGACGAAATCGAGTTTAGAGAAACTTTTCAAAAAAGCTCAGAGAATATCCATATATATAAAGTTTAGAGCTAGAGATACTTCTTTCCTTTTAATATGAATCTGGTATGTTCATCCAGAACGGTCCATTAAAAGACTGTATCTCAACGAAATGAACAGTATTCAATATGATCATAAGATGGCCCCAGAAACATGATAAATCGCGCTCTACTTTGTCTGTCTTCATGGGATTGTTAAAATGGTATGTAGAATATGTTTTCTTATTTTTGATACTCTGTCGCACTTTATTTTGATGATAACGGATACACTCTATTGAACGGAGATTTAGGTCGAGTAGTATCGTTGATTATATACAGCCATCTAAAACTAGTCAAACTCAGAAATGGTCAGGTAGGCGCCCAAGCTCTACTAAAAACTGGGCATTAAAAAGACTTTTCTCGTCACTTAAACGATATCTGTTGTCCCTATCTGGTTCCTCATCATTCAAATCTGAATTGGTTTGTCGTAGTTTTACAAAACTGTTCATGTCATCTGACGTGAAGCATGTGTTATTCCGGCAAGATTTGTACAGTCTACGATATATTAATAGTGTACATTGCATCGCCCTTGATTATGAATAGGGGTAATGGAACTGCTCGTTGTCGTCCAGCTTGGATGGATGTACAAAAGGTTCAGAGGGTCTTACACGATGCATTTTATCATGTTTTTTTTTTGGAAAAAAAAAAACGAAAAGAAAAAAAATTAAGCAAAGCGATGTCAGTAGAGATTAGGGCTTCCTTCGGCTTGTAACACTGCCAAGTAGCTGCAACTTTGGGCCCGATGTTATATGAAATTGAATCTTTCATTATGATATGTTAATATAGATATATTTATTTATGGAATCAAAAATTTTCTTGCACTGCGAACAATGATTGAAAGCGAGTGCAAAAATCAGTTTTTAGCATGGACTGATTAAACATCTGTCTCCTCTTTTATTTGAGCTTCTCTCTTCATCTGAGCTTCTTTTTCCAATCTTTCCTCTATGTCTCTTAACTCTTGTTCTCTTTGCAACAACTCTTGTCTCTTCAACTGCAGTTCTTGTTGAACTCTCTCCTCGAATGCCTTCAATCTCTCCTCTTCCAACCTTATTTGCTCTTCTCTGGCGAGGTAGGTATCGTGGTTCGATGCGGCATTGTTGGAATTTACAGAGGCAGATTCAGCACCGTGGATAGATTCTCTACCATTGACCACTGGCGAGGACAAATAGTCGCCTTCAACCTTACTGAATACTCGAGTTTCTGCGCCTACGGTAGGTATTTCTCCTGACAAAGCCTCAGTCCTGTATCGTTCGTACAATATATCGTGAGTGTGCTCCTTCATTTCATTGAGATGAGAAATCAATAAGGTGTTTCTTAACACAACAAAATCAGAAATCGTAGCATCTTCCACATCCAGAGTACCCCATGGGTATCTTCTACCACGAATGACAGTTCCATCGGTTAATTCAAAGACGTCATTGGAGCCAATGATGGAAAAGGGCAAAAGACCGCGTAGGTAGGTATTGGTCTCATAATCTTCTTCAGAAACATCTTGTTCGTCGAATGGGAAGTTATAAGTCGGCAAGTTGTAATGTTCAATATCTTTGGCAATCAATTTTTTGTTTAATTTCAATTCTTCCGGTGTCATGGAATCGGCCTTACTAATCACCGGAAGCACATTCACCAACATTCCTAACCTACGTATGAACTCAACATCAATCTCCTTCAAACCATGTCCCGTAGGATTGACTAGATATAAACAGCAATGAACTCTGCCATCTTTAAATCTTGGATTTCTTCTAACACGACTCTCTTCTAGCAAAATTTCATCATACTGATGACGAATGTAATCGCTTATCACATCAAACGCAGGGGAGTTATCCAAAGAGTCTCCGAACCCTGGCGTGTCAATTATGTTCAATTGAATCTTCACACCTTCTTCATCCTCTAACTCCACCATCTCTTCTCTCAACTGCACATCAATTTGTGTGTTTGTATCTGTTGGCAACATTACCATTGATGATGTTTCCACAACTTTTTGCCCACATAATGTGTTGATAAACGTGGATCTTCCACTTCCCGATTGACCCACAACCATAAGGGTAAACTGGATACCTCTTTTTAAATGCTTTCTCTTTCTCAAAGCTGCTGAAGCTTCAATAATTGTTGACATATCTTAATTTCTCAGTCCTTAGTTCGTAACCTGCTCTTAATTACTTAATAATCACGTCAAAAGATCTTGAATTCCAATTTGATTCGACTTCCAATAGACTTTGTTCAGAACTTGATTAAAAAAACGACCAGAACTACCAACTTACCCCTTTTGAATTCTAATTCGAGATCAGAAAGATTTACGTGTTTAATTATTCTAGATACAAACTATTTTTACAAACAAATCTAAATAAAAAGCCCAAACATAAGTCCCTTAACCAAAAACTCAACAATAAACTACGGAAATCGTCCCGAAAATTCACAAAAAGACATTGGACCCCTATCAATTCTGCTTAAGAAGGTTTTAAATACCTATTGATAGGCCAATTGTTGGCTTTTACCCATTGTATTCGAAATTGTTCAAAATATCATCCGTACACCACATTACATTAGTCATTTCTAACGAAAATTCATTCAGTTGTCTCATTCTGTTTTTTTTTTTTCCTCACACAACGTATAATGAAAAATTATACTGACTCATCTCGAATTATAAAGAACCAAAGGGTATTCTATAAAGAAATTGATTCTCTGTTAAGGTTCGAGGACTGCTTAAAGCCAATTTTGCTGTGATCCAAGTTTTTTAGATTGATATAGGTGGGAAATCAGAGAAAATTGTACACTTTAATTTGATCAAAATGAGCATTAATAAGAGAGTGGTAATGATTGACAACTACGACTCATTCACTTGGAATATTTATGAGTACTTGTGTCATGAGGGAGCAGAAGTGTTGGTTTATCGTAATGATAAGATAACAGTTGAAGAGGTTGAAGCTTTGAATCCCGATATATTGTTGATTTCGCCAGGTCCAGGCCATCCTAAAACAGATTCTGGTATTTCTAGAGATTGTATCAGATACTTTGTTGGTAGGATACCTGTTTTTGGCGTGTGTATGGGTCAGCAATGTATGTTTGACGTGTTTGGAGGGACAGTCGAATATGCTGGTGAGATTGTTCATGGTAAAACGTCGCCGGTTTTCCATGATGGTAAAGGTTTTTTCAAGAATATACCTCAGGGTGTAGAAGTGACTAGATATCATTCTCTAGCAGGATCTGAGAGTACGATGCCTGAAGAGCTTGAAGTTACAGCTAAAACGAAGAACGGTGTGATCATGGGTGTGAGACATAAGAAATATACATTGGAAGGTGTTCAGTTCCATCCGGAATCTATCTTAACAGAGAATGGTCACCAAATGATCAGAAATATACTCGAAGTTTCTGGTGGTACCTGGGAAGAGAACGATCTTAATAGAAGTAGAGGTGGAAAAAAGGTTAGTGGTTCATCGATTCTTGATACGATTTATGAGAGACGCCAAAAGGATGTTGATGCTCAATCGAGCGTTCCTGGATATAGAATGACAGACATGGAATCGAATTTCAAGATGGGCTTGGCTCCGTCTGTGCAAGATTTCTACAAGAGATTAACGCTCTTGAAAGGCAAAACTGCTGTTCTTGCTGAGGTAAAAAGGGCTTCTCCTTCTAAGGGTGATATTGACCTGAAAGTTGTAGCTGCTGAACAAAGTTTGAAATATGCAAAGGCAGGTGCATCTGCCATTTCGGTGCTTACTGAACCACATTGGTTTAAAGGTTCTTTAGAAGATTTGAGAAATGTGAGAAGAGTTCTCGAGATAGAATTTGCTGGTAAGAGTGAGGAAAGACCATGCGTATTGAGAAAAGAATTTATTTTCAGTAAGTATCAAATTTTGGAGGCTCGATTAGCCGGTGCCGATACTGTATTATTGATCGTTAAAATGTTGGATGATAAGACATTGAAGGATTTGTATCAATACGCTAAATTGGAGATGGGAATGGAACCTCTAGTGGAAGTTAATTCATCGGAAGAATTACAACGTGCATTAGCTGTGGGCGCTAAGGTGATCGGGGTGAATAACAGAGATTTACATTCATTCACAGTCGATTTGAGTACAACATCAAGTTTAATTGGATCTGTTCCAAACGGTACTTTGCTAATTGCTCTATCAGGAATTTCCTCACCTTCTGATGCAGAAGCGTACAAGAAGGAAGGTGTTCATGGTGTGTTAGTTGGTGAAGCTTTGATGAGAGCAGAAAATGTTGACAAATTCATTCAAGGGCTAATTAATTAGTCTTACATTTTGGCTGTATAAAGTGTGTATATATATAAAAAAAATTCATGATAAAATATAAAAAGAACAAAAGAAATCTCAAAAAGTAGACTAGTCTCTTTTCAAGGCATTTGGTTTAACATAATGAGGATCCGAGATGTATTTAACGCCCTTGAATTCTTTTTCAGAATTATGAGTATGATCTGCGACCACAAATCCTAAATCCACCAATTTGGGCCAATTGACATATTGAACCCCATTCCTGAAGATGAAATGAGTGCACAAGATAATTACACCAAAAGAGCCAAAAAAAAATGTTAGATTCTTTCTACTAGTGAAATGGTTCTTTGGAAACATGATCGTAGCAGCAAGGACGGTTAAAGCGGCATAAATAACTGTTGGAACTCCCTGAATAAGCATAGGTCTTCTATCGGCGAATGGAGAATGAGCATGAGAGACATATGGCTTATAGTTTCCTAGGAATAAATCAAAAGAATCTTGTCTTGGGCCATCAGATAAATTATTTTGATAGTAACGGGAGATAGAATTCAATCCGTCCATCAAGGCGCCCTTGTAGGTACGCTTACCGGTTCTAGTAAAATCAGTCTTCAAAGCACCTGTGCCTGAATACGATAAACTCACAGCGTCTGCATTATCAGCCCAGAAACTTTGGAATTCTGATAATAAGTTTTTGTCAGTTTCCCAATGTGAGTCGTCAGTTATCAAGTTCGCAGTTTTGAATTCTTCTTGTAAAACCCAATGAGCCAAGACCGATTGCACAACATTTGTTCTATCCAAACAATCCATACAATTCGTCCTCACTACGGAAGATTGCTCAGAAACAATTTTCAAAGTCGAACCATCTGCATCTTGGATTTTGTGGAAAATATCCTTATTGCTTAGACCTAATTCTTGCAAATGATTCAATAAGAGTTTGACCCTGTACCACTTCATATTTCTACACTCATGATGGAAATCAAAGTAAATGTAGTGTAACTTAGGATCATTTAGTGCAGTGACAACAGACTCGTAAGCCTCCTTCACTGGGAGTTCATGGCCCTTTTGATTGACCAGGTTGACCAGGTAATTTTCATTATACAACTCTTTCTGCTCCGTAAAATGTTTCTTTGTTGAGTCTAAAGAGCTAAACTCTGCCAATAGAAGATCTGGCTTATATTTAAGGTTGTTCATTTCTGCCCAATAGACAGGTACTGAACCTCTAGTTTGCAGGAATGAGAAGAAATGATACCCCTCATTCGACGGTTTTTGAACCAATAAAACCTGTTCAGTCTCGTTGAAGTTACCAACATTACCATCAGCATCAATACCACGACGGAAATACCTGGTACCAGCCCTGTAAATACTTCTTCTGGTGATCAAACCAATCGATATAGGTGTAGAATGGAACACAGTTTCAATAACATTCGCGTACCCATAAATCATTGGAACAATAAAATCAGAAACACGGCTGTCGTTTTTAGCAATTTTTTGCAACATTGCAGTAGCATAGTTATTCCAAAAGAATCTCGTATCCGCTGTTTCCCAACTACAACCATCTAACTTTTCATTTCTTTGCACAGAATTAGTTAAATCGTAGGTATGAGAGAAAAACAAAGGAGCATTAGATAAATGATGTTCCAAAAGTGACAAATAGTGATTCTCGTCACCGTCTAGTCTTTGATGTTTGTCTACAGGGATGATTGAGTGCTCAGCCACTTTGTAAAGCCTATGACCATTCAATCTTCCCGCTTCTTCCACTCGATTAGCGACAATTGCATATTTACCTAGCTTGAATTTGACTATACCAATCAATCCTGCAATCTTACTGATATTTCCTCGCGATGGAAATGCGCTAGTTTCCAAAACATTTACATCGCTGTCGTTAGCAGACAAAGATAAAACCGCGTTGTTAGTGGAGCTGGACGATGCTACCTTGAAAAGCAAGCCCTCATTTCCCTGACAAAAAAGTAATGGTGTAGGCATAATATAGACGTTAGTGTAAAATTGACCCTATTAACGCCGTATTTTGTTTCATAAATGGTTGATGATTACCTGTTGTTTGCTATAATCTGTATTTTTTATCTTTAACTTTATCGTAGAAAATTGAACAAATAAATTGTGAAAATGTAAAGGAAACGTTCATGGTATGTAGACAAGAAACACACAGAACGTTACCTTAACGGAATAGTAAAAATTCAACTTCTTGAGTCG
Source organism: Kluyveromyces aestuarii (assembly GCA_003707555.2). Lineage (NCBI taxonomy): Eukaryota > Fungi > Ascomycota > Saccharomycetes > Saccharomycetales > Saccharomycetaceae > Kluyveromyces > Kluyveromyces aestuarii. The sequence continues at coordinate 7,630 of PPJO02000030.1, forward strand.
TAAAGTCTTAAAAGGTTGTTATTATTGTTTTAGTGTGATTTGGTAGTACATAATGTATCAATTGAGTGCACAATTAACTGGGCATGCGCAGGACGTCAAGTGTGTGATTGGAATTGATGAAAATAGGGTAGCAAGTGCATCCAGGGATGGATCTGTTCGGATTTGGACCAAAGATGAGGGGAAATGGGAGGGTATCATTGTTCGTCATAGTGCTAAGTTTATTAATAGTCTGGTTTATGATAAAACTTCAGGGACATTGTTTTACGGTGGCCAAGAACATATCATTTATGGGGTGCTACCTGTAGTTACAGAGGAAGATGAGCCTGTTTATACGTTGATAGGCCATGAGAGCAATGTATGCTCTCTATCGGGTGATTTGGAATGGTTAATTAGTGGTTCTTGGGATAAGACTGCAAGGGTATGGCATAATGGAATGATGAAATGGGAACTCAGGGGACACACGGCATCTGTTTGGGATGCTAAAATGCTTGGAGATGGGAGAGTATTGACTGCATCTGCCGACAAGACTATTAAGCTCTGGGAAAATGGAAGTTGTATTAAGACCTTCAGTTCAGTTCACAAGGATGTAGTCAGGAACATATGTATTCTTGACGATGGAGAACATTTTGTAAGCTGTTCGAATGATGGTACGTTGAAGCTGTGTGACCTTGAAGGATACGTGTTACATGAGTTTGTTGGACATGAGAGTTTTGTTTACATGGTGAAACAGTTGCATAGTGGCGAAATAGTATCCTGTGGTGAGGACAGGTCGGTTCGTATTTGGAACCTTGACGGTACGGTAAAACAAGTCATAACTCTCCCTGCGACATCTATCTGGTCCGTTGATGTGTTGCCAAATGACGACATATTGATAGGTAGTAGTGATAATATGATCAGAATTTTTACCATGGATCCTCAAAGATACGCAACAGAAGAGGATATTCAATCTCTACGTGAGCAGATCGAAAAATCGGCAATCAATGCGCAAACAATTGGTTTCGACGAGTCAAAGTTATCGCCTTACGAGGTTTTAGAACGTCCTGGAAATAAAGAAGGACAAATAATCGTTGTCAAATCCCCATTAGGTGTTATAGAAGCCTACCAATTCTCATCTGATGCATGGACAAAGGTTGGAGATGTAGTATCCTCTGTTGGAAACGATCAAAAAGTCGATTATGAGGGAGGTAAATATGACTTTGTGTTTGATGTAGATGTTTACGAGGGTCAACCTCCCTTGAAATTGCCCGTAAACGCTAGTGATAATCCTTACGAAGTAGCTGATAAGTTTATCTCGCGATATGAATTACCCTCCAGCTATAAGGATCAAATTGTCCAATTCATAATCAAAAATACAGGATCAACAGTCTTAAATCCTATGGAGGAAACAGTTACTCAGAAAGATGTGAAATATTCAATTTTGCCAGTACAGAAGTATCTGAAACAAGACACATTTAACCCTGATGTTCTCTTTAATGGTATCGTCAAATTGAATGAAAAGGAGAAAACATTTGACGATGAGGGATTGAGTACAATTGGCGCTGCGCTTCATGATGTTGAGAATAATGTTGAGATTTTATATGCTCATGCTGAAATAATTAGAAATCAATGGACTTCCAATAAAACTCCGGCTTATGATTTAGTAAGAATTCTCACACCAAAATTAACTTCAAGTAACGACTTAAGTGATTACATTCAAGAAGGGCTTACTCCAGATAACGCAATAAATACGATGCTCACCACCAGAATGCTAGTCAACTCATTCTCTAATCCAATCTGGGGTTCTGAGTTGATGGGCTCAAAGGCTCTCTACGAATCTGTTTTCCAAATACTAGATAGTGCTTATCCTAATTGTAAGCCCCAACAAAAGAATAACTTGGCGATTTCAATTGCAACCTTGGTGTTTAATTACACCGTTTACATCATACTCTCAGGGAACATGGATATTGTACCAATAGTTGCTGATGTCCTCAATACAAAATATGGTCCATCTTCTCTCTTTTTAGATAGCGAGGAGGCTACTTATAGGCTTCTTGTTGCGTTTGGAAATTTATCTACCGTTGAGCCATCGCTACACCAGTATGCAAGATCTATTACCTGGATTCGTACAGCTAAAGATAAGTACGGTAAACTGCCCAGATTCGAAACTATTTTCACAGATATTTACATATAGATTGAATCGGGCATATGTATATAGACATAGCTCCTTTAGAAATTTTTTTTTTTTATTTTTCAGCACTTACGTACACGGTTCTATACAATTATGCTACAACTAGTCTCGAGTAGAGTCACGGCTAGGATCCTTCCAAATATTCAGTCTATTTCTGTGCGGAAGGACTCATTTTATTGATTTACCTTTATTGACAAAAACTTTTATAACATAAAAAAAAAAAACATGAACACCACCACGTAAGGTTTACTCTACTAACATCTACGTTAGTTTGAACTGCCCATAGATACAATAGAATTCGAAGACCAGATGTCCTTCGAGAGAGATCTAGAAGAAATTGCTGGCCAAGAGGTGCGTTTAAATTTTTCTTAGCAATCAAGATATTTGCATTTAATATATGCTGGACAAGTACTAACTCTTTTTCCGCAAGGTATTGTAATAGCCACGTCGTTCGCATGCAGTAAGTTAAGTTATCAATGAGATACAATTGCGTATCAGGACTAATATTAACAATTGGCAGGTCTACCGTCGTAGGGATTTAAGAAATGGATTAGCGGATCGTTTGGGAATTTCCGCAAGAGATCAGGAACCTCGTGCAAGAGACAGAAAATTTGGAGCAAGAAGTAAAAGGAACTTTCATGATAGACGAAGAGTTGCTCCACCTAAAAGATTATTAAGGTTGAAAAATATACCATTGGAAGTAAGCGATTATCAAATCGAAGATTGGGCCAAGGAAATTGGAGAAATTGAGTCAATTCGGATATCTGACAAGAGAGAGAGCAGGGTTTCCACCATCGAATTCAAAGATGCAAATATTCTATCAACTGCGCAGGAAATACTTGATGGGAAAGAGGTAAAAGACTTGAAACTAGAAGCAGAAATATTTGAAACGGGTTCAGGACGCAGAGAGCGCATGGAGAGAACTCCACGTCCATCAGTGGAAGCACCGGTTGAGGAGCGCAAATTTAAATCCAAAGAAGAATTGGACCAAGAAATGGATGAGTACATGGCTCAATGAGAGCTATTTGATCGATTGAAGTGCTCTACAATATGATGTAAGTTCTAAGTTGACCGTTACCGTCGATATTACCAAATTTAAATAGCAAACTTTAAAAAAAAATGAGTAGGTTTTCTGTCTATATATTTATTCACTTCAATTGATCTTGAGTGAAATCCCACTTCCGTTTATGTGTCTTACAACAAAGATGTGTAGTACGGTTTAACAATGCTATCACTGAAGCGACGTTATTTTTCCTTCTGTGGTCGTCTCTCAAAATGATAAAATTATTCAAAAGAATGTTAAATTTAGCTACTCAATAGTACTCTAAAATGAATACCATGCGCTTCTACTTATTATATTTACAGATAACTCATCTCGTCAGCACCTGAAAAGTACTAACATCCTTTCATCATACCAATCGCTAATACATACTCACACCGTTATTCAAGTCATGAAATAGAAAAAAATAATAAAAAAGCAACTGCACCTATCAAATTGACAGGAAATAACCACTAGAAACCATTGAAATATATGATGTGAAGTAATAGCGTTTCTATCCATTAAAATTGAATGTTATCATAATAATCTATTTGTAAGCCAAACAATAGAAAAATAAAAAAAATAATTATAATCTCAAAAGCTTATCATTATTCATTTATCCGTTTAGTGAGAGGACTTATTTACCAATTTCGACAGCTGGCGCACAACCCAAAGTCTTCTTTAGGGTACCGTAGATACCGAATTGCAAGGAAGTCAAAGTACCGACCATAACCAAACGGGTTGGCAAACCAGCGAAAGAACCAACGAAACCTAATTGCTTAGCCAATTGAGCCAACAAACCTAGAGTAGATTGACCTGGAGCCTTCTTGGTCTTGTTAACCTTGGACAACAAAGTGTCGGCTGGTTGAGAAATGATGGCAGCAGCCAAACCAGCAGTCAAACCACTCAACAAGTTAATACCAGTAACACCAGCAGCAGATAGAGTTTCCTTTGGACCAGCGAAACCGAAGTAAACTTCAGCAGCACGTTCGAAGACCAAGAACTTAGCAATGTTGTATGGAATTTGTTTGAACAAGATTGGGGTGAAACCATTGTAGAAAGAACCAACACCTTCTTCCTTCAAGATTCTAGAGAAACCACCAACCAAACCGTTAGCAAATTCTGGTTGAGAAACCAATCTAATTCTGGTAGCTTCTAATGGACACAAAGCAATATCAGCAAAGAATTCAGCAATGGCAGCAGAACCAATGTAGATACTGTTCTTGTAGTTGACGGCATTTTCGTAACCGAAGTTGTCAATAGCCAACTTCTTGAACAATTCGTAACCACCGAACTTGAAAGCACCTTGTAGAGAGTAACCCAACAAAGTTGGACCGAAACCGGTCAACAAAGCACCGGTACCTTCACTAGCAACAATTTGTCTGAAAGAGGAAATCATACCCTTGTTGTAAACGGTTGGTTCCAATTGGATTCTAGTCTTAACGACATCAATTGGGACCATGGAAGAGTGAGTGGTACCACAACCAATAGCACCGGCCAAAGCAAACTTGGCGTAGTCGGAGACAGTGTATTCAGGGATAACTGGAGCAGAAGACATTGTGTATATTATATCGATTTGGTAAGTCTTAGTTTCGAAGATATGAAGATAAAACCTATTATGGGATAACAAATTTTGTCTTTGTTAATCTGTTGATAGTGAGCTTTTATATTACTGATTGTTGGCCGAGATATTTTCGTTTTCTTTTTTTTTTTTAATTATTTTTTTTTAAATTAATAACCGGGCCTTGCTTTTTCCAACGGCAAGACAAATAACGCAATTTGATTGGCTCATCCACGGAAAAGAGTCTCGAATGGGAAAAGTGACAAGAACATGTAGGCTAGATTAAGGTTCATATGGGAATTAAAAGTGCTCTAATGGTAGTAACCGAGGTTGTTATCAATAACGGAAATTTTGGCAAATTTGGAGCCTTTTCGAAGGGCCTTTCCCCTTTTTGAGCTACTTACTGGAAAAATTAACCAGACATGCGTCAGCAAAAGAAAGGTTGAGGAAGAAAAAGCAGTAGAAACTCGGTCAAGTTAGCTTGAGGTTTGCATTTTTAGCTTTACTATGCCATTTTTAAAGGGCCCTGAAAAGCAGTGCATTATATGTGTGCAGCTTGTTCTGCAACGATTTCTTAGGCAAAAGAAACGGCTGAGAAGGGGGTGGGGGAAATACTTTGTGGCATAAAGATGTCCGAACCGTTTAATTGTGCATTGAGATGCAATGTGCCAGAATAGAAATGATATCTTCCCGAATGAAGGCTACAGGATTTGGACAATATTTTATCATTGGTAGAGTCATGATTACTGTGTTGATACAGAGTGGATCTTAATAAGTTAGACGCGTGATGAGTTGATGATAGATCGAATATTCTTTTTACACGTATACTTTATAAACTAGTTAAAAATTTTTTGAAAGGGCAAATAATTACTGTGAGTCTGCAAGATGCGCTTGAAGCGTTCATTCTTCATCCTTTTCTTGGTTGGAGATGATTGCTTCGATGACATCTTCGCCCACTCTGTCTTCGTATTCTTTATCAGTCAAGTTTGACTTTGGACCGTGGAAGAACTTGTGTCTGTAGACGTAGAAGTAAATGACGGAGCCGAACCAAACAAATACAAGGAAGACGACACTGTAGTTCATGGTATCAGGAGTCAAATTGTATTGGTTTGATGGGAAGCATAGGAGGAAAATGATGAATGTTTCGAAGATAATTGAAGTCCAGTTGATGATTGGAGACCAGAAATCACCCATAAAGAAAGAACCTTGGTTGAAAGAATGACGACCAACTGTCATTCTTAAAAGGTTTGGAAGCATCCAAGAAAAGTAATTAGCTGACACTGCCAAAGAGAATAGAGCAGAAGAGGCGACAGTACCGATCAGACACAGACAACCAATACAAAGAGCTAGAATGGCACCGAACCATGTGGCTCTGATTGGGGAAGACAACTTAACGTTGACGACTTTGATGTATTTAGAGAAAGGTAAACCTTCATCACGAGCGAAAGCCCAGATTTGTCTTGAAATAGCAGTCAAGATGGATGCAGCCATTAAGAATTGACAGAAGACAATCATAACCATAATCGCCATTGCCCATTTTTTGCCTAAAGCATTGTAAATAATAGTGGCCAAAGGTTGTTCGAAACTTGAGTCCAAAATTGCAGCGATATCGTCACCCATGCAGGCAGCAATAACAATGCAGGTGAAGAAACCTAGAATCCATGCGGCACTGATAGAAGTCACAATACCGAAAGGAACAGATGCAGTTGCATTTTTTGCTTCCTCTGACATATGAATACAAGAATCGAAAGAACAGATAGTCCAAACTGCAGGTTGGAAAGCACACAACATGAATTGCCAGCCGTTAGACCAATCGGACATGTTTTCGAAGTTACCAAAAATGAACTTACCACCATTAAAATCAAGTCCTTCAGTTCTTGAAACACCTATTGGCAATGCAATGAAAAAGATGACTAAGATAACCAAATTACAAATAATGGAAAAAGTTTGTAATCTTGAAACAGCAACAGTAGCAACAGATGTCATTAATGCAGTTGCCACGATACATGCTGCATAGACACCATATGTCTTACCAGTGGTAACTTCAAAGTTACCATCACTATTAATAACAGCAATTGACAAAATTTCGCCCGCTAAACCGTAGTTAATAGAGCATAGACCAGTAACAAGGGCTAGAGAGTTAGAGTTACCAACAACAAATGACAATAATCTCTTGAACTTTGGAGGGGCATAGTAATAAGTGTAATAATACAGACCACCCGATGTTGGGATAGCCGAGGCCAGCTCAGCCATAGCTAAACCATTTGCCAGGACAAATGCACCAGAAATTAACCAACCCCAAACCAAACTAATGGCACCACCTGGCAAAGCCAAAGCCAGACAGGATGCAATAGATGGGAGTAACCCCATAATGGAAAATGCCACACCAAACACTTGTGTCTTAGAAAAATGTCTTTGCAGTTCTTGCTTATAACCGATTTCGGCTAACAATTCTGTATCATCGTGAGCTGACCTTGCATTGATATAATTCACTTCACCGATTTTACCAGAATGAATAGTCCTTAGGGAATGCACTGGTTGCGGTTCCCTTCTAACTTCATGCGAGTTAACCGTCGAAGCCTTCTTGTCCATTGAGGACCCACTTTCTGAAAGCGTCATATCGCGTCTTTTAAGTCTACGATAATTTCTCCGTTGGGTGACTACTTAAAAAATCACATCTTCTCCTATTCTACCCTAACCCTTCATTCAACATATGTATATATACAAATTTTTTATAGCTTTTACTCCACAATCTTACCGACATTTAAAGCTCCCATTCCCCCAACCTACCGCGGTCCAAATCAACTTTCTTGATATCATCTATCGTAATCATCCCCGGTAAAATGCTATCTATCATCCATATCTGCATCAATAGCTGGAAAACTATCTCAGGCAAACAAAATAGAAATAAAGAAAAGAATCAACTACGTAAACATCCAATTGCCACTCAATTCACCGCATCTCTAACCTATCTGTCACTCAGCACATCATCTCCATGAGTACACTTTATGATCAGAAACCTTCATCTACCGCGCATTTAGACGAATGCCGCCCGCATTTCAGTTACTTAACCATGTTCATTTGCCAATATGACGAAGTATTCGCCGTATAGGCCAATTCCGCCAACGCAGCCCTTCATATTTTATTATTAACAATATTTTTTAAGCTTCATTATTGTCACAGAATAGATCGTATCATTTTGTTCACTTGGCACTTTCTTTTTTTATTTTTTGCCTCGAACTCTTTCTTTTTTCACTAATGGACCTTGAACATTTAATTTCTCGGACCTGTTCTTGGCGATGCATCAACACTTGGCAAGAAAAAAGAGATTGCCAGTTGGAATGAGAGGTACTGCTGCATCGTTATGTCCATGTCTTCGCACTATGGACAAAAGCCGTACCAGTTGCCGCCGCGGAAATCTCAGCGCAAATGGGTCGAAATGATTCAACACACAAAACATAATAGCGTGATTCAGCTGGCGGAAATGTAAATAGATGTGGCAGGATAAACTAGACTGAAACCCTAGAGATGGTTGGTTATTGAGATGGGAATATTGAGAGGGTCCTCTTGAGATAAGGGACGGATACGGTCTTCTTCACGTGACTTTATTATCTGCGCGCAAATGTGGAAATATCAAAGAGCAAGCGCAAATACAAATGAGAGTGGGCAAAAAATATCAGGACTATATTGGGTTGTCATATGTGGCTGCTTTGACATTGAAGGGGATCCCGGCGCATTTATTCGAAGATAGATTTGTAATTTGCATAACGTGAGAATGTAGCTTGGACATTAGTGGAGAGGGTAATGGCAGAACGATGATTGATATGAGGTCAAAATAAAATCTGGCTATAATTATTTGGCGACCTTAACGTAGAGTCAAGGACGGGTTTCGATAATGTGGTTGGTTGCGGTTTGGGAGGATTAAACCAGCACCATATAACATCAGCGTTGAAATGTTTAATTGTCATGTAGATATTTGTAGTTTTTCGTTCTCATCAACCATGCAGACGCTGTAGAGAAATAAAAACATCAACTCTGAAGAGAAGGTCGCTGTTGTTAGGTACAGCATATGTTTTGCACTGAGCTTAATTTATGTTCAATGAATGTTAAGTCTGAATCCGTGGAAAAATTGTAAAACTATCGAAGGAGCAACAATGATCTGCTGTCATTTGGCACCTCTGTTGGTATCTGGCGAATAAATAGCGGATTCGTCTATCGCAGTGACAGTGCTATGCTAATAGCCTCAAAAACACTTTGTATGAAGCAAATGAATCTGTAGGTTCATATTGCTTTTCATTTAGGTAAACAACGAAAGTGACATCAACATTTTAAAATGGTCCACGCTCACGCTATTCTGATCCATATCATGAAATATAAGGCATTTTTTTGTACTGGAATCCAGAAAACTGCAATATTCTGTACTAGGAGAGCTGGCTGCCGGTCTTGGCTGCTGGGAAACTGCGGATGAAGAACAAGAAGCGGGATTGACGTGAGAACATCAACATTTTCATCTGTTACGGCAATAGTTTTTGTATTCCTCACCTTAAGTCAATACTATGACTCTCGCACCACGGCAGCTCCGAACTCTGAAGGCGCATGTGTTTCGAGTCAAGAAATCAAGCAACTTTTTTCTTAACCAATGTCAGACACGAACTTCTAAGAAAGTAGTCCATTATTCTCCTTCAGTCGCAATTTTTGACTCAAGGACCAATAAGTTGTGTTCATTTTGGAAAAGATGTGAACGCTCTGGAACATGCACAAACAACTAGAAAACCCCATTAGTAACTCTTTAAATTCAATTTGCGGTTCATGTTCATTGAAACGATATGTTTCAGCTCTTGAAAATATTCAAGACTAGAATTGGAGAAGTATCTACCATTAGAATCTGTAAGGTGATTCAAGTAAAAATGTCGTCTTTATAAATCAGCCCAGATTCTCATATTATAAAATTCGAAACTCTACATGCAATCACGGTAGTGGGCCTTTTTTAATCGTCACGACCTTATATGCGCTTATCTGAACAAAAAACTAACCGACCCTCTATATTTTTTTTTTGATATGAACCTCGGGAAATCATTTCCACACAACGCCGTGCAGGGTTCAACAGTCAGTAAGGTTGATATGGCTTTTAATTGAATCTTTATCAACGCTGACGCGCATGTGAAAACTTTCATAAGGGGCCTTAAGTTGATTTATTGATACAATATTCAGCTCGTTGTTTATGGAATAAGAAATCTTTTAGAGACTACACACATTTCCTTTGTAGTATTCTGTTTCTTGTTAGCTAGATTTACTTCAAAAGTCCTCGCTCGACAACAATGGAAAATCCGTGTAGCTCGTAAAATTTCAAATGGTGAAAAGATTAGAGGTACGGGCGCATTTCCTAGAATCTTTCTTTCTTTTGCATCTTTGGGTTTTGTTTTAGACTGTAATTCACTGATGTAGATGGCTTGGTTTGGTGAACCGAGATGTCCAGTTGCTAATATCAAACCCTCCAATGTATGATCTAATTCTATCTAAAAAGCACTAAAAACGAGCTTTCTCGCTATATATTCTAGTGAGTTCCACAAAGTTCAGAGAAGCAAACCCGAGGTAATGCAGTTGTGTGTGGTGTGAAAGTTAGATACGTAATGATCACGGGTCACTTTTTCAAATGTGATGAAGCTCTTCTCATATCAGTGTGAGCCTTTTATGCTGCATGAAAGTCTACCTAATGAAATGCGGGCTCAGCACATACTCTAATATTAAGGCACTTTAAGGACAAAAGAGAGGTTCGCCAGTAACTAAAACACTGATATGCTTGTCTCTATCTAAGTTTCTCTTGGAAATCTGAATAATTCGAGGCCATGGCACACAAACCAAGGGTAAAATGGGCAAAGAACTCGGTTGGTGGCTGTAAGTACTGTTTTCACAGGTCAGTGCGTAGACCTTCCTGCCAAGCTAGAACATTTTTGATGAAACAAACATTAAATGGAAGGTGCCCCGCAATAGCGGGATAAAAAAGTCGAGTCTCAATTAAGAGTTAATTAGTACCAAGAAAAAGCTGAAGCAACTTATCAGGAGCTCTTATGAAAATTAAGTTTGTCCTGCCTTGTATTGTTTACTAACTTGCTGCGAACGTTTTGGAATTCCCAGTCCATAGCACGTGTGTTAACCAGAGTTGCGTTGAATTTACTATATCAGTCAGTCAGTATACACATTGTTTAATTTTTACAGCTGATTATATAGGCTCGACACGTGCAATAGCATACAGCGTCAGTGGGATCGTCGAAAAGGTTATTGAAAATCATTATGATTTAGGTTTCGCCGAGTTTCGTGCCTTTAGGTCACGCTGTTCGAACGATCGAAGCTTATGACAATTGAACAGCCGAATGGAAAGTTAAGAAAAATAGTGAAATAACGCCAATAATTTCGGCGAGGATCATTTGTCATTTATTGTTCACATATATGAACTATTCAATTTATCTATATCGTGGGCAATAAAGAGCACGATGTCCATCTGATTTAATTAAGATGGCGTGCGTGCGGTTTGCGTTTCTTCTCTAGCTTTTACTCAATACTTTCTAGAATTAGGAGACTGTATATAAACATATCCGAAGACAGAATCTTGGAAATTGAAAAAAGATAACTAGCCAGATATGTCTTATTTGCGTCAACTCATCGAGAAGCCAATTACAAAAAGCGAGGAACTTAAAAATGACAGAGGACAAGGACTCTGGTACCGTTTTTGTTGAATACGAAGAAAATAGTAATGAAGTGAACTATTTAACGTATGATGAAGAGAGACGGGCTAGGCGTACAGAGCTCGTCAAAAAGGCCAAAATAAGGCATTTGCTCACAATTATAGCTTCTGGTTTTGCACTTGTCAGTGATGGTTACATCAACGGATCAATGAGTATGCTTAACAAAGTTTTTTCAAAGGAATATGGTAGTTTTTACTACAGCTCAACAGTTTCGACAAGAGTCTCAAATGCGTCTTTAGTTGGTACGATTCTTGGTCAATTCTCTATGGGTATTGCAGCTGACTATTTTGATAGAAAATGGTGCATTTTGTTGGCCACATGCGTTTTGATTCTTGGTAGCGCGCTATGTGCTGCGTCACATGGTTCCACTGTTGAAGCAATGTTTTGGATGTTGACAGTGATGAGAGGATTAGTTGGTGTTGGTGTTGGTGCTGAATACCCAACTAGTACGTTAAATGCCAATGAATCTGCGAATGAGTATACAACCACAAAGAGAGGTGGTATTTTGGTGATGGTGACAAATTTTCCTTTGTCAATGGGTACCCCATTTGCGACTATAGTATTTCTCATTGTTTACAAAATATGCGGTAGTAACCATTTAGAAGCCGTCTGGAGAACAATGTTTGCATTGGGATGTTTCTGGCCTCTTTCCGTGTTTTATTTCCGTTGGAAAACAGCTTCTACCGAAATATATACTAAGGGTAGGATCAAAAATCAGAGCATTCCCTATCTTCTTTCCCTGAAATTCTGTTGGAAACGTTTAATCGGAACCTGTGGTACTTGGTTCATGTATGACTTCGTCACTTTCCCTAACGGCATCTTTAGTGCTACTATTATAAGCTCGGTAATTTCAGACAGCTCTGATTTAACAAAAGTTGCTGAGTGGAATTTACTTCTGTCTATTCTTGCCGTGATTGGTGTGCCAATTGGAGCATTCTTATCAGATCGAATCGGGCGTAAATATACATTAATGTTCGGTTTTAGTGGTTATATCATATTTGGTTTGATCATTGGATGTGCCTATCACAAAATCTCTAAAATCACGCCTTTATTCATAATATTTTACGCCTTTATGAACATGTTAGGTAACGCAGGGCCAGGTGATATGCTCGGCGTTATTAGCAGTGAGTCTTATCCAACTGCAGTAAGAGGCGTATTTTATGGCACTTCAGCAGTGGTCGGTAAAATTGGTTCTGTAATAGGAGTTCAAAGTTTCCAACCAATCAGAGATAACTTAGGTGCACGTTGGACATTCATCATTGCTGCTATATGCGGTCTTCTGGGTATTATCATCACCTATTTCTTTGTTCCTCATTGTTTGGAGGACGATTTGATGAGGCAAGATGTTGAATTCCACAACTATTTGGTTGCAAACAATTGGGAGGGGAAAATGGGCTTTGATGAAAATTGTGATTCTTCTGCAAACACTATTGTTCATCTAGATGTTGAAAAAAATGAAAGTTTTAAAAATATAGCGGTAGCAAGCTCTTCTGAGATTCAATGAGTCCCTACAAAGCTTAAAAATAGCTGTTTCCTCTTCTTTTTATGATGTTGTATTTCTCTTAAACTATGTTGCTAAGATGGTAAATGAATAATTTTGTTTAGCTGAAGTAGTTGTTTGAACTTATCAATAGAATTATGCCTTTCTTTGCTATGCTCCTGTCTTAAAATTCGGATTTTCTTTTATAATAATGTTTTACACTAGGAGTTTCCAATATCAGTTAAGAAATAATTCTTGATTAGTTTAAAGTTCTAAGCGAAGAACGATCTGATCATAAACTTTTTGTTCATTACAGTTCCATCCCAAATATCATCGAAACATAAGTAGGAGCATGGACTACCTGTAATCACAGAATCAACAAGAGAAATGACTGTAAATGATTTGCCTTGATTTTTGCTAATTTTGATGCTTTGCAACGTTTTTCGTAGTATTTCGAACAGTGGGCCTTCCTTACAGAAGGAACTGAATCGAGGGATTCCACCAGCTAATTTCAATATATTATTGGTTTATAATTGACGAATACCAACAGGCATCTTCCTATTGTCGAAGGGAAGTCACACACAACATTGGTAATAAGCATCAAGTCAATGTTTCTCTTGATTAAATTTTTTTCATTAAAACTTAGCACGTTTGGGTAACCGTCTTTAATTTTTTTTGTACCACATAAGAGTATGTTGATAAAAGTTGACAACCATAAGAATGTGATTATTAAAAACGTAACTTGTGCCACGCAAAAAAAACCCTCTGATTTTATTCATTTTCACCGATATCCATGTATATCCCTCATTCCTATCATGTCAACTGGAAGATTTCTGATCTTTTTTCCAACATTCTGCAACACTCAGTTTCAGCATTAACAAAGGCTGGGGCATGAATGTGTGCTTTATATGAAAAAAAGCAAAAAAATATGCCACATCCCATAAAAATTCTTTTTGAAGTTCAACTTATTAATAGTATTGTCGAATTTTGGACGTATCCCATATGGCTCTTACCGATGGATCCAATGATCTATTCAGTATAACTATGAAATGTGATAGAATGGTCGAAGATCTTAGATGGAGTAAAATTAACTGTTTAGAACGTTCTTATGCTTTTCATATGATTAATATCAAAAAGGAAACAAGTAAGTGCTAGAAAATAACCAACCGTGTAATATTTTCTTACAAGTTCGTAGTGCTTAATATTGGATCTATGAGATTGTCGCCCAAAATATCTGAGAAAATATCCCATTCATTCTGTAAGAAGGTATTTAACACCTCTTCTTCATTTAATTTCGAAATTTCCTCTTGATCGCTTGGAGTGATGGAGTTAGATTCAATACCAAAGTCACTGGAAAGGATACTTTCTTCAAGCTTCTGTAAATAACTGTTGTTGAAGCTCGCTAACGTTTTTGAATTTATCAATCTTTGTAAAATTAGTTTGGAATTTCTAACATCCAACCCCCATTTTTTGTACACCATTTCATTTATTGACTCTGGGATTTCTTCTCCATTTATAGAGCGCTGCCATAGATCGTTCGTGACTGTTGTTAATTTACCGATGTCAACTGTATACAAGATATAACGGAAAATTGAAATTACCTGGTAAATACCAAGGTACGACTCTTGTAGTTTATCTGCCGTGGAACCCAGCAAATATGCCATTTGGTTACGGAAGTAAGTAATAAGTTTTGAAATACGAGCGTCCAGTTCGGAATCTCCACGTTGTGCGCTAAGGTCTCTGTTTGATTGCTGCTTCATCTCTTGTGAATGCTTTTTATATGAAAGTCGTAGAAGGAGCCTGCTCTGAAACACCAAAAGCCTCAATACAACGTAGCAAACTTGCTTGTTAAGAACATACCGATAATTCTGTGATATGGTTCCCCCAAATCCGTTGGCTAAATAGGTAGAAACTATACCAGCAAGTCCTAGGTATTCTGTAACCGACTTCAGACCATTAGAATGGTAAGCCTCCTCATACATTTCCCACTCGACAATACTTTCACGTTCGAAATATAGCGATAATATATCCCACACATTTAATAGGCAAGTTCGCCCTACGAGATTAGAAAGAAAAACTTCAGCCTTTTCAACAGCGCATGCTTCAATTTCCACACCATCCTTAATTTTGATTTTTTTTGGACTGGTTGCATTTGAAGATTTTGACAGAGCAGATATTGGTAAATGACTCAGCATGAAATCCTCCGCCCTTTTCGCATTTTCAATTATATCAGCAATACATGTGCCCCGCACGTTAGTAGAAGAACAAATAGTAAGCTTTGAAAGTAGCATGTGAAGCTGATATTTATTTTCTAACATGTTGAAAAATTGAATATTGAACTCGTCCATTAGATTACCTTCTTCATAGAGCGAGTTTTCGATACCAGCGCTATGGGAAGAGAATTCTTGCATGTACTCGTAAGAAGACCTATCTACATCTCCTTCCGGGAGAGAGACTTGAAACCTTAGAGATTGTATTCCGAGCCACAATAAGCGTCTGACCCTTGCAAATCCAGGGCCTGATAATCTTTTAATCTTCAGAGAATCACAATGAAGGCCGAGCACTATAGATAAGGCTGATAATTGCTTAAGTAACAATAATCGACTATGACTCAAATGAGTATCAGAACTTTCAGGATCCAGATGTTCTGACACGAAGAAATATAACAGCAGCGCCATACCATTTTCACTTGGGTAACGAAATGGATCAAGCAAGCAAAGTAACCTATAACTTAACTGCGAAAGTTGTTTTGCCTTCTCAGATGCACTTATTCTAATTATGGAAATTTGATCATTGTTAATACTCGAACACTTAAGAGATATATTCATCATTATAAGTAATAGTGACAGTGTTTCTATTTTTTCACGGATGAAAGCTGTATCAATATTGATTTTGCAACTGTTAGAACCAGTACTAACAAATAATTCGCTAACTGCAGTCTCGAAAGATGGAATATCTACATATGGATGAAACGGATAAAGATTTTCATAAAAGAATTTCAACAATACCTCCCTATCCTTTTTTTCAAGCAATGCATTCTCTATTTCAGGGAGAAGTGGCTGTAAACTAGCCAATAAGTTCTCTTCTCCCACCTGCGCGCATGGGGTAAAAAAACTCCCAATTGCTGCAGGTGGGGCACGATTTAGTTTCGCATACTCCATATATCGAGCTATAGCCTTCTCGATAAAAATAAAGGGGCAGATTACCCCGTCCGTTTGGAGCTGGGAAGAGATACCGTTTAAGTGATTCCTCAGGTTAATAAACGTAACCCCATGTACCGATGCGCAGATGGCACGAGTGAACTGATCATACTGTAATAAGGTATGAGCCCCAAACGGTGAGTCGATATACCTCACAGACCCAAGGTCAACAAGCCTTTGGCTATCATCCCACAATTCTGTTGTAGGTATCTTGAGTACCGCTATATCAAGTGATTTTTCATCTCCAAAAGAAATTCTTGAATTTGCTGCCTTATTCATTTTATTATCCATGTTCTCTACAACATTTTCATTAATAGAAGCGCTACTAAAAATTGGTTCTTTCTCATCATAAGTGCAGCTTATGCCCAATTGTTCGCAACGGGAACAAGTGGGCCGTTTTTTATCACATTTTCTCTTACTTCTAGCACACTGAACACAAGTGTACTTTTTTCTTGGTCTTTTTATTGCAGTCTTGGCCTTCATTTCGATAGAGGGGACAGGCTGGACACTATTAAAACTCTAGCATGAGGTTGACAATTATTGCTTATTTGTCATATTGTGTTTAATGCCAGAGCCAAATAAAAATTCAAAATAATAAAAATAAAAAAATAAATTATTATATCCATGAAAGTTGTTCAAACACTTAGGGAAAACGACCGTGATCTGGTAAAAGATTAGATAATAAAAAACCTTGTATTTCTACTAGTCAACGCCTAAATGAAAGATTTTACTTTGGATGACACATAAAATGATTAGTTCGATTATATTGATTTAAGAAAATTTTGTAGAAATTAACTAATGAGGTTTTTTTTTCCATCATGGGTACCGATCGACTAACAGCTACTTTTGAGATGGAAGAATTTCAGGTTCGATATTCCTGAGATTTGTTTGTATCGATTGTAACATGAATATCATAACTATGAATTTTACAGCAAAAATTTTAGGACGGCTTTAGACTGTTTAAAGAGAATAAGATTAATGTAGTCAAATAGTTAAAAGAGAAGAAGCGAGAGACTGCATGTGATACTTAAATGTGCTCTCAGATACTTTTTGTGCAAATATCTTTAATCCTTCATAGATAATGATCAATTTGGAAATTTTTTTTCATATTGAAGTTGGAATGTAATTTTCGAATTACAATATCAACTTATGTTATTCCAAACTACTTTATGACAATTTCACACATTTTGAATTTTATTTGTAAATAAGTTGGTTATCGTGGTCAATGAGAAGAATAAATCCACTCAATTGTCACAAGCACAGTTTTTGTCTGTATGAAAACTGTGCTTGAAAATATGACTTCTACACTTTTTGTAAAGACAAAAACATTCGAGTGCATTTTAATTTTTGAGATCCTCAAGAAGTTGTAAAATATCCCCCCTCGCCGAACAAAACAGGAGTCAAGAAAGCGCACTTGCAATTAAAACTAATTATGCGGATGAAACCTTTTCTTTGTTTAAAAAGCTAAGCACAAAACAAAATGATTGTACGGATTAGCGGCGTAGCTACGGCGCCCTGTAAATAATAGATCAACCAGAGAATGAGGACAATGCAGATTTCAGATTCCCCAGTCGTCATAGAGATATTCCATCTCACCGAAGAATCCCTACTTCAAAGAAGCCAACCTTGGTGAAATACAAGCCCAGGGGGCCAGTACACGTCAACGCATCAATTCAACGCAAATCGGACCCGTTCGAAATTTAGCCATTTAATGCAGATATTCATGACGTGTGCAAAAACGACAAGACAGGGATGAGTTTCGCTTAACATCTCTCTTTGGAGACCTGATTTCCCTACGACATTTTCTGGAATGGGCTTGCATGTATGGCTCAGCAAATACACGACCCCACTTCAACTTTCACACTATTATTTCTATGGCAGACGCAGCTTCCCACCACTTAGTGCCACCACTTAGTGCCACCACCATTTATCACTATGAGCCTGAGGCTTGGGGCTCAGGGCACTAGTTGCCCGTGAAATTCTGACCATTTCAACTTATCTGCCCTGCAACAGACAACATTAGGATTAACGTAGGCTCAATTCAGTGCTTTACGTCAAGATGGTACGAATTTTTGCAATAAGGAGATATTCAACAAATTCCTGCCGAGGGCTTTGTGGTTGTAGGGTAGTTGTGCGAATTTCCTTAAACGAGCATCATCCACAGCTTTTGTAGCTGGTCGGTTTTTGCTGTCTGCCTTTTTTTCCTTCTACATTCCTCAGAACTCCACGCAGCTAATAAAACTAAAAACATAGGGTATATTTTTTTTTCTTTTGCTGTTGCATATTTCCTGCAGTATGCATGATATGTTGCATGATATGTTGCATGAATTTTCGAACTGTCAACTCGAAAGCATATTTTATCGTGCATGAAAAGATGACAACAACTGGCGTAGTAATTAACTCGCAATATTTTCACACCACCAATACTAAACAAAAAAAGGTGTTGCAGAGGCTTGTATTGCGCGATAAGTGAAAACTTGCAATGAATTGATGCATTCATTGTCTTATGTTCGACGAGCTCCTCGCAGGGGTAATTCTAACGTGGATCTAATAGGGTAAATAC
Source organism: Kluyveromyces aestuarii (assembly GCA_003707555.2). Taxonomy (NCBI): domain Eukaryota; kingdom Fungi; phylum Ascomycota; class Saccharomycetes; order Saccharomycetales; family Saccharomycetaceae; genus Kluyveromyces; species Kluyveromyces aestuarii. The sequence continues at coordinate 26,383 of PPJO02000030.1, forward strand.
ACCACGACATGCAGCAATTGGAGGTCAGTGGCTAACAAAGGAGGAAATTTCACCTTTCCTGTAATTTTGGGTATCTGCAAGGATCTTAAAAGCCGAAATGTGGCTGGGATCCACGTTCAACTCTGGTGTTTTTCTATATAAGAGAAGATTTTGAAGAAGACAGTCCAGTTAAAGAAAGGGCTACAGGCGGGAGTTATTTCTTGTTTTTTCTAGTTTCTAACGCTTCCAGACTCTGAGGAAATGAACATATTGGGTAGCTTTTTTCTAGCTTTCCTCTTATCACAAGTTTCTGCGCTCACAGCTTATGATGGATGTTTTCTTCCGGATGGTGCAACATCAGGGTTTGATGTTGCATTTTATCATTATCCATCAGGTGCAAATGATGGAGATGGATGTTACGAAAAAGATTATACGTACGAAGAAGATTCTTGGGTGAGCGGAGGCTTCGCGACGTATGGTGGAGGTTTATTCGGAAATTCTTCCGGTGTGACAAACCTTACCTTTTCTGATACTTCAATTACAAACACTGAAAGTTGTTACCCGTTAGCAGAAGGCTATATTGATGGCAATCTTAACTTTGACGAAGAGTTTACAGTTTCAAACTTTACTCTTTTGATAACGGGTTATTTTTACGCGCCAGTATCTGGTGAATATATGTTCAATTTCGATTATATTGATGATCGTCTATGGTTTGATATTGGTAGTAGTTCTGCGTTTGGATGTTGTCAACAAAATGCCACATTATTGGCTTACGATGATGATACATATAGTGAATACTACAATGTTTATACGGGCAGTACAGCGGAGAGCACCACTGCAACACTTACTGCAGGATTCTACTACCCTATAAGAATTCTTTATCTCAATTACCGTGGTAACTATGGTTTAAAGTTGACTTTCACTGATCCAAATGGGGATACTTACGATACATTTGATGGTTATATTTATTCTGTACCTGACAAATCTGAAGGCTGTGATGTGATCGCATCAACATCAACAAGTTATACCTTAGCCAACGTTGCATCTAGTACGACTTATTCCACCACATCCACTATCATAACTGGCTCAGCTGGAGCAACAATTGAGACAATATATTACGTTGAAGTCCCGGTTGTGGAAACGTCCACAGAATCATATACGCCATGGACAGGAACTATGACATCAACATATTCTACTGGATTTATTACGAGCACTGGCACGGATGGTACAATAACTATCGAGACGATCTACTATGTGGAGACGCCAGACATCCGTGTTTCGAGCACTACATTAACGCCATGGACAGGTGCTGAAACTTCTACATATTCCACGGAGTTCATCACGAGCACCGGTACGGACGGCAAAGAAACAATCGAGACGGTGTACTACGTGGAGACTCCAGACATCCGTGTTTCTAGTACCACGTTCACACCATGGACAGGAAACGTGACCTCGACGTATTCTACAGAGTTCATTACGAGCACTGGCACGGATGGCAAGGAGACTATTGAGACGGTGTACTACGTGGAGACTCCAGACATCCGTGTTTCTAGTACCACGTTCACACCATGGACAGGAAACGTGACCTCGACGTATTCCACGGAGTTCATCACGAGCACCGGCACGGATGGCAAGGAGACTGTTGAGACGATCTACTATGTCGAGACTCCAGATATTCGTATCGTCACTATGGAGTACACGCCATGGACAGGAAACGTGACCTCGACGTATTCTACAGAGTTCATTACGAGCACTGGCACGGATGGCAAGGAGACTATTGAGTCGGTGTACTACGTGGAGACTCCAGACATCCGTGTTTCTAGTACCACGTTCACACCATGGACAGGAAACGTGACCTCGACGTATTCTACAGAGTTCATTACGAGCACTGGTTCAGACGGTAA
>PPJO02000031.1:0-28180 GCA_003707555.2 Kluyveromyces aestuarii
TTTGACTTTCAATTTACTGAATGAAAAAATTGCAAGTCCCACACCGAATGTCGTTGACTCTCATCATAAATTGACATCATATTAACAAGTAATCATAACAGCTCATCCCTTATCCATAGTACCTCTCTTTATCCCAGAGTTCGCTCTCCGTCTTCTTCCAGAACAATGACACAGCATTGTCCTGTCCTCTTAGCCCGGCACCTCACCACTTTCACCCCGGTGCCCCTTCACCAAACCTCCCTCTAATCCCACTGCCTTTGTGACCATCCGACTATTCATACTCCTCGGTTTTCGAAACATAACTTAGTTGCCACTTGCCACCCCCAATGCTCTGCTCTACGTTGTTGTCATCACTCATTCTCTCTTTTGACACTGGATACCAACTTTGAGTTTCTTATTTGAAATTCTCACCCAACTGGCCTCTCCCCTCTTCTTCTGGAACAACGTCTCCAAAGCTTTCGTCCTCCCTCTTTTTGTGTTCCACATCCCATCGTGTCCAACTCAATACTTAACCACGCCCTTGAGAAAACTACGTGCAACCACTCACATGCCCCAAATCCAGCACTTGTGTGTATCTGTCCGCCAACCCTAAACATTCTACTTCGAACTATCTACTCATACCAAGTTTATGACATAAGTTTACTTCTAATAATTTCACACTCCTCCTCATCATCTACCTTACCAAGTCATGTGACTTCCAATACCACACTATTACCGTTCGACTAACCAAGAAGATGTTGCAAAAACATTGTCAATGAAACGAGAGAGAGAGCATCTGCATGGATCAACAATGACGCCCTACTCATCTCCTGCTACCACTGATTATGATAGTTCTGGACGTACTGAGTCGTACTGAGAGCCCTAGTGCATTTAATGAACATTGGCCCTTGGTGCATGTATATAGGCGGCATGAGCACAAAATCCATGTTACTACTCTTCTGCTACAGCAAGAAGAGTGATCATGCTCTACCTTAAAAATCCCGACTCGCTTACTCGAAACATTCCCTAAATAAAGCACAGCACCTGCTTACCCCGCAATACATCACATTAAGCTCTCCATTCCTACCTTTGACATTGAAAATTATCTCTGGTTATACCAAATTCACTTGCTGTGAAGCCACGCATGGTGAATAATCAACAGCTTTCTCACCGAAAAAGCATCCCATAACTTTCCATCTCGTTACCCGCACACCCACCGCGTACTGGGAAATTGTGTCGTTCGAGCCTATTACATCCTGCGAACGTTGCTCAACAGCGAAAATGTACGAAATTTTTACTTGGAAGTGACGGAAAGTAAAATACAATTGCTTGGTGCTTCATTGTTTCTTTATCGATTGTGTATGGTAGCATTCTGGTTCAAGAATGGAACATTAGGTTATATTCTCTTTTTGATAATTGTTCACTTGCGAACGGCTGATCTGTCAACTGATGTCAAGAAAAAAAAGAAAAGGATCGTGAAAAGAAATCCGATCAGATCATGAACATGGCGATGACTACAACGATTTGAGCTAAGGTATAAGTATACTGATCAAGAAGACGAGAACATTAGAATATATTTGGTAATGAAGTGTTTCGACGAGATCTAGCTGGGCCAGGCTAGCATCAATAAACATTCACGGTAAGACTAAGAAACGAAACCTTCCCTGCAAGTCGAATTTGGTGGGCGTACCTATGAAAACCTGTTAATGAACGCATCAGGGATGTGCTGTATGACAACCCATCGGTTAGACGATATGGGAAGTTCGAGCTCTGGTGCATTCATCACCAAGAGCGCCACTTCTATGGAGAGAGATGGCAATCCTAAACCGCGTTATGTTTCGGTTCCGTTAGGCAGTATCAATTCAATGGGGCTTCCTAACAAAGGAATTGATTACTATCTTGATTATTTTTTAAATAGACAGGAAAGTTTTCCTTCAGAGAACCGACCTTTTATGTCTGTTGCAGGTATGAGTATTGATGAGAACATAAAGTTACTCCATAGAATGCAAGACAGCAATTTTAGAGGTATCACTGAATTGAATCTATCCTGCCCAAACATTCCTGGGAAGCCCAGGTGGCATATGACTTCGAATTGACTAATCAAATACTAAGTAGTGTGTTTGATTTTTTTACGAAGCCGCTGGGGGTGAAGCTTCCGCCATACGTTGACTTCGCACATTTTGATGCTATGGCAAGTATTTTAAACAAGTACCCAATTGCCTATGTGAATTGTACAAATAGTGTTGTAAATGGACTTTATATTGTTGTGGAAAAGGAATCTGTGGTCATCAAGCCAAAAGGTGGGTTTGGCGGTATCGGAAGTGAATATATTAAACCTACAGCGTTGGCAAACGTACGTGCGTTCTATAATCGTCTGAACGAAGGCATTAGGATTATTGGAACAGGTGGTATCAAAACCGGTCAGGATGCATTTGAACACCTACTATGTGGAGCGACTAAGCTTCAGATTGGCATCGAGCTTCAAGATCAAGGGACTGGAATTTTCAAAAAAATCAACGCCGAGCTATTGCAGATCCTCGAAAAAAGGGGCTATCAATCTATTGAAAATTTTAGAGGCAAACTGCGCTCCATCTCATAGTTTTTACATGGCCAAGTTTAGTATATTTCATAATAAAAGCCTTAACGTGTTTCTTCGGCTTCGTTTTTGTCTTGGGTGTTGTAGATGATATCGACTCTTTTAATATAGCAACTCTATATTTATCGACGAAGAGACTTATCATATTTGTTAAACTGTGTCAACTAGTGATATTGTCACGAAAATACAGAGATACCACATTATATATAATTTCTTATACTAATTCAGTAGGAAGAGCCAATACTGAAGAAGCACTATGATTACTGTATTAGAAGTGATGCATTGTAATTTACGCTCTTATAATCCCAATAGAAACTCAAAGAAGTGTAGTTGCTCGACGACTTTATATCACAAGTTTTAACAAAATCCATCCCATCTAATTTTTTCTCAGCATATGAGTAGAATTCCTTTTCTGGACAAGAAAAACCTGGTCCAGATGAACATGATTCAATCGGAATCACGGCATCGTTTAGGGTATATCTGACAAAGGTTTCATTGGAACATTGGAACTTCTCTGTTTAGAGCCTAGCTGCCATCGGAGTCATCCATGACTTCCGGTAAATATGATCACGGAAAGGCACTGAAGATGCATTTAATTTTTTACCATTATCAAATAGACCTACAGTAGCGAGATAGTTGATAATGTCGGTATCATGTGTGAAACTTAACCAAACTTTTTGATCCAACTCTTCGCTTTGTTTTAGCAATTCCACTGAAGCATTAAACAGCAAAGACCCTATTGGCTTTGCTAAAGAGTGACCAGGACCATCTTGGTAGTAGTCATATAGATCATCCTTATATGAAAAGTGTAGCAGTTCAGCGTCAGTGAAAATATTACATGCGTCACTGTAGCCTTTCACGCTGATCTCAAACCCACACCACACGAACAAAGAGCTGGCATCGGTAGCAGTCAAATTCAAAGGCAAATTCTTATTCTCATTGTTTAGTTTGCTAGCAATGTCTTCTAAATACTCCGAAGAGTATTTGGAGAGATATTCTTCATTCTCATCTTCATCCCACGGTAAACATGAATAACCAGGGGATAAGTTATTCGCACCAGAGCTTGAGCCTTCACTAATTATGTTCATATGCGTAGATTTCACAGCGTTGTCAAGCTCTTCCGCAAAGAAAGCTGCCGTGTCATGCACACGTTTTGAATTGGTTGTGAATAATTCAAGAGTTGAATTTTCCGCTAGTAGATCTCCATATAAAGAAATGAACTGGCGAGCATGAGTTCTCGCACTTTCTTCCCCGGTATAAGGGTTCAATGGGTCTAGCGTATTCTTTGATGTCACTTCAAGCTCTAGCTGCGAAGCGTCTTCCCAAAATACGTGATAATTATTGTCATTTAAAAATGAAAGGCTGCCATTCAGAGCACCTGTATAGTTTTCCAACTTCTTGTAAACATTTGACAATTTTGCACCTTTACTCTTACTCGGGTATCTTTCACCATGTCTAGCAAGCAACTGCACTTGCTTTAGTTCACATTGTTCCGGGATAGGCAAGTTAATACCATAATCTGACGGATATTTGAAATATGGTGCATTTCCAGCCAAATATTGGAAGAGATGCTCCTGGGTTCCAATTTTTTTAGAATTTTCAGAGAAGCCATAGTTATAGATGCTAGCGCCTTCTGCTATTGCGATAATTGTAAGTATTAGTAAATGCATTACTAAAATTTCTTTGGGCACTCTTACACTTTTTGGTTTTTGACGTATTCTTCCAAACTGACATAACAATTAAGTTAGCTAATGGCTACTCGCCTCGAAAAAACTTTAAATCAGATTAATCAGCGCATTTTATAGAGCTGACATCCTGTCCGAACTTGGAACGAGTACTGGCAACAAAGTTCGGAAAAATATCAGCCCTATTCAGAAATACCTTCGAAAATTATGCTCTTAACGTCATTCAATTAGTATTCCGCTTTGTCTAAGTTCACCAGATTCTGGAGGTTGATCAAAGGAATAAATCTGAAAAAATGAACGGATAAAGAAAAACATAAACAAAAACATAAAACTAGTGATGAAAACATCGCGTGGTTAGGAGAAGAATATGCATTCAAGCTAATTGTCAAATTATTCCATTAAAAAATGGATATATAAAATCAGCTTCTCTCAGGCAATAACAAACTTATTTGGCATGAAGATGCAGTACAATCACCAGTAGCCGTTTTTAAGTTGTGCTCAGTGCCGGCCAAGCTTCAAGTTTATGGGCGAGAAAATGAAATATGAAGACTATTAGTTTCCTAAATCGTTATATAGATGCAAGAATCCAAACTTGGATCCCCTGTAGTTGCAACCTCCCTAGAAGATATGTGTGTTTTGTGTTGTACAACGCCTAATTTGCGATTAAACAGTACGTAAGAAACAAATATCTGTGCTGAGGTTAGTATCATTAAAAATGATCACTAGCTACAGTTAGCGATATCCTAGCACATGCAGTGTAGACAAAGTAATTGCTATGAAAAGGCTTAATTCGGTAACAATATTAGGAGCGTCACCGTATGCGAAACACACTGAAGCAAACACCCAGATCAAACAAAGAAAAAGAGGAACTTTTAGAGTATAACGGTTGGTAGACTTTTTCATACTGACAGAGCGAAGAGAGTTTGATCGAAAAGAAGGTTGTATTTTTTCCATTTTGGGAGACCGATCGGCACGTAATGAAAATAAGAACTCTGTAGAAAGTGTTTTTGAAGGGCATGTCAACGATTTAACCCTGGTCGGGAACTATGATTTTAACTTCATACGCAACGGAAGTCTTTTCAAACGCGAGTTGCAAATCAGCAGATCCTTGATTCATTTTACTTCAAAGTATGGTGAACATGTAGCCATTCACACCTCGTAAATTTCTCATGAAGAATTTGGTCAAATCATTGCTAATGCTACCCTAGAACATCCACATAATGGATAATTGGGAAAACGAGGTTGCTCATTTGATGCAACTTTGGCGTCTTACAATTATCACAACGTGAATTCCAATTTGGCACGTCAATGGGCGGAAAATGTACATAAAGATAACCAATATCAACTTGAAGAAGAGATGCTTAATTTCATGAGAGCCAATGCTGGTTATAAATATTGAATTTCGCCAGTCTTGAGCTCCAATCCTGGCGATATATCTAAGAATGCGTTTGATGATTCCGTGCACCAGAACCCATTGCACGGCAAAACGTATTTCAACGCATACGGTGGTATTGACGGTGAGTGCAACGAGTATTATGATTGTTTGACAAGCTATTGCAGTGGATTCTGAGAGTGCTAAACGTACAAAGTCTCTTTTTCCACTACAACTATTACATCATTTCTCCAATTGTAATGAACTGTGCCTTTGATCAGATGTCACAAGATTTTTCATACAAATAGAACTATTTTCACCTAGTAGTAAAGAATCACGAGTGTTGATCGATGATTGTTCTTCACGGTATTGACTCTTATCTCGGCCCAAGTTTATTTTGCGATTGTTTACATCTGAAAACAACTTAGCCTGGTGTCTCGAAAAAGTCTTGATATCTTTTTATAGAGTCTCAGCTTTAAGATCATTAACCACTTGTAGCAATCATGTATTTTATGTAGCTAAATGCATACATTTAGCTACCTCGAAGATAATTTATGCAATCCAAAATTATCACGTTTGGCAAAGAATAATAACTAAAGGTAAATTGAGCTTCCGTACCATCAATGAAATCTGTTACATCAAAGTAATGACACGAGAAAAGCTCTTAAATAGCATTGATTATCACAAATGTTTCCCAACGGTAAAATGCACCGTTTTCAGAATATGCACTCACACTCAGAAATGCTCACAAACATTGACACGGAAGAGGTAACAAGTAAAAGTGGTATCAGTCAAAACTCTGGTCGAGAGAACGGCAATTGGTAATTGAAGAAGCATTTAATAAAGATTCTTGGCTTCGCATCATCTGGGATCTACTATAATTAATCTCCTTGCTTGAACTGGGAATATCAACAATCAATAATTACTGCCCAAAAAATTTAGCGTTAAGGTTACTTTCTTGGCAATTTTGTGCGGCAATGTAAGAATGTCCCAAATAACAAACAGGTGTTTAAATAAGAAAATACCAAGATTACTCTTGTCGAAATTGAAATACTGCGTGCTTTTCTTTAGTGAATATGTAGTAACTGAAGCATGCTGTACATATTTAATCAGTTTTGGATTATTCTGTGTTCATGATACGTAATTCTGTTCTGTGATTCTGAAATAAAAACAAAAAATACTGAAAATTCTGCATATCGTGTGTTTTCCTTTGCGACTTTCTCACAACTCATGAGCGAAATAGAGTACTAAATCGAACACTTTCCAAATCGCAGATTTTCCATCAAATGCATTGCATTTAATACGCTAAGGGTACGTGGTGGATTAGAATGGGCTGATTTAAAAATTCAATGTGGAAGTTCCCATAACGACGTGTGCAAATGTAGTTCCTTCTTGGCGTCCCATAAAAATTTCTAACGAAAATCTTTTTTAATCTTCTCCAATTTATTTCATATATATATATATTTTAATCTTTTGAAAAGTTGTTAAATTCAGCGGATCCAGCAAACGATTGAAAAAACACATAATGCAAAATATGAAGCCGGATTCAACTTTATCGTTTGCAGAGGATGACGTCGATGATGAGCCCCGTTTTTTAACCATTACGATCAACACATCAACTTTAATGGCCATGGCAGAAAGGCGGAGTATAATTATCAGAAAAATGTTGGCCATACTCGTGGTAGTTGCCATAATATGCGTAGTTATTATAGTGGTGTGTATTAGGATTGAAGAAAAACGATCGTTGTTGGAAACCAACATATCTTCAGCATTTTGAAGCGGATTGCCAAAAGAACAACGCATCAAAAAAACTTTTTGGAAAACCACCATGAAACAACTCTAACATGATTTTGCCACTCCAACAAAATGTCATATTGAACCTCGGTATAAATGGACTTTCAATATTTAACTCCGTATTGACCACTAAAAATGCGCAGGGTTGAAGTTTTCATTTTCTCCTTTTCAATTGTCATTCTAATTCTCTTTATCATCATGTCAGCCACATCTTTTTTTTCTGATTCTGGTAAACTTAAAACTTTCTCTGGTGACTTTCTAGCTTGTTCCATCTTACCCTTTCTAACCAACAACCATGGGGACTCGGGTGCCAAGTGAATGCCTATTATTACTGAAACTGGCCAAATCCATTGCAAAACGTATGATAACTTATATCCTAGTGGACTAGTTGCATATTGCGTTTCTGCAGCCTTCATCACCCCAGAAGCGATCAATTGGCCAAACACCCACCATAAGCTAATATCATATTACACTAGCAGAAGCAAGAGCTGAACAAAAAAATTTCAATTCGCTACCTTGTTCCAAATAATTACAGTGAGCCAGGCCGCTGTTGATACGGCCGCTGACTACATCAAGGATAAGGATTTTAAAAGACCTGTTACCATTACTGATGCCGGTATATTTGACCAGACTCCTCCATACCCTATCGCTAGTGACGTTGATGCTGGTATCTATGTCTTGATTAGATACTATAGTGATGTCCTTATTTCAATTTGTGGTGGTTTCTTCTCACGACAATGCAAGGACAACTGCTCTATCGGCAAATGACGGTACCTTTTACCTTTATCTTGTCATTTACTTTGTGCAACCAGCTGCTTTTTGGATTTGACTTATTAGATTCGTCTTCAATGAAAGATGTGCCAACCTCATATACTAATATCTCACCTTTTTCCGACATTACAATGACGCCAATGATGATAACGATTATGACAACGGAAAAAACTTAAAAGTTATATTTCTGTGTCCATCTATAGAGGAAGATAGACGCATTTATAATAATTATTCTCTGATTGAAACTTAGTGTTCTAGTTTTTTGTTCGTTGATGCCAAGGTTGATTTCTTGGCAAAATTGGGAAACCGAACAAAAAGTGGGCTTACGCGACACAATTTATCCTATCTGACACATGAAGCTCTCGTGTCTATATTCAACAGCTTCTTGCGAATGAAGTGGAAGGTAGAGAGGACTTTATAATATTAGACAGGGTGAATATTCACAATTATTGTAAAAATTTTCAGTGTGTTCAGGCACGTTTCTCACCAATAAAGCTGAGTGAACCAATTTCTGCTATTCGTAACATTCAAACTTTTTCTGTCCATTAACTTGCCATTCTTACACTTTTCTTCCATATTCACAGCACCGAGAACATGTATGGTTTAGCTATCAATAAATCATAACTGTAAAAAAATTAGTAAATAGCAGCCAACTAGCAGAAATAATATGAAAAATAAAGCTTCTCGCTATTTCTATATTTCTATTTGATTGGACCGGCACCAGTGCCAAGAGGACTTAATCCAATAATTTTGTAATAACTACCGTATTTTGCTCCTTAAGATCTAATTGATTTCCGGTCGCAGTTCAACCGATGCGTGCACAACGTTTGCATCATACACTTAGTACGCGTCACGCTCACCTCTGCAGGCAAACCAGCTCCTATAAAAATTGTTTTCAGTGCCAAGGAATTCCATGACGCAGCCAGAAAAAATATTCTACCCACTACAGCCCATTCTGCTTACATGGTACATATTTCTTTATTTTGATTCTGAAAAAGATTAAAAATTGGGTGCATTGCGTGTTTTCTCTTGTCATTTCTCATACCCCGCAAAGAAACTAGTATCAAGTCGATATATTTAGTACTACGCTGATGCACACTGATGCACGCCGATGCTTTGAAGACAAGTTTATGACATGAGTTATATGCAAGGAGGCCCTCAAGTTAGCTGTTTTGAAATTAGATACGTCAGTTTTCACAATAGCCTGTGCAAACCCGCCCTTCTCGATTTCAGCGCTAAAATTTTCACCAAGAAAATCTTCTCGAGGTACCTCTCCTTATATATATATATTTATATATATATTCACAAATAAAAATATCTTTCTTTATTTTAAAACTCCAAAGAATAATTCAGTGAAGTCGTTAGATATACAGCGACTGAAGACGAAAAAAGATTAAATATATGGAGCCTGAACAATCCTTATTGCAGTTCGATGATGATAAAAATAATGACTCCCCTATTTTAACTATCACTATTGACAAGCAAATGTTGAGGGACTTTTCTGAAGGACTTGAAGCGGGTATGATGAGGCTTTTGATGATCTGTGTGATCGTGGCTATAATTGCAATAGCTATTATTCTTGTGGTTGGTATTACATCGGGAGAATTGTAGTGTATTGTAGAGGGCTGATGGAAGTCCGGCGTTATACAGATTATTGTCTCAATCGAAATTATTCATAAAGGGCTCCCCTGCATCACAGCGGTTACCTCACTGTTCAACACTCAACATGTCCTTTCTATTTTTTGCAATGGTATGGATGCGGCAAGCAGATTCACTTCCTGGGATAGTACTTTTTAGGCCAATGAGAGATGACGAAATTAGTCCTTGAACAAAATAACAGTATCTTATAGAGGTTTATTAGATATCACCGTTTGAATTGTCTGTGATGTCCTTTCTATTTCAACCAAGAAACAATTCTTACTGTACGCTTACTCCATCATGCCAACATATCCACTAGTTAAGCACCGACTAATTCTACAGTGCCCATTTACAGGACAAAATCCTACATAACAATATAATAGGTTGCGTGCCTTTGCAATATCTAGCCACAAATATATTCCCCCTTGTACGCTGGAATATGATCTTGTCTCGGGAGATATACGAGGGTAATTAGCATCATGACAGCAAACCGTATTGATATTATCCACCAGCCGGTATGATGCGAGAACGTGGCAGTAAAACTGTTAGAATATATCTCACGGGTAGAAACCATATAATTATTATCATTCCCCATTGCCAGGAGCCTAACACAGTGAATATTAGTGTCCTTAAACAAGCTATCCGGCATACAACGGCGGTGAAGCCAAATACGCCATTAGTCACCCATATTCATATAATGCTTACAGCCATAAATATGACGTCATTTCACTGGTTAAACATAATTCTAACGTGAAAGTCACCATTCCACTAACGCCAACAGTGCAAGCAATACAAACTCTATAATCAAGACATCACGATACCTATAAAAACGTTTTCCGTTTTCTTTGCTTTATTTTTTACTTTTACCTTGCAATACAGAAATTCCCTTATTCATCTGTTTAATATGTTTGCTTATTTAATTTATTCCTATTTCTCATTAACTCCTTCATTACTTGTAGATCTTCTCCCGCTTTGCAAAAACGCTCAGAAATTTTCTGCTGTTGCTCCCTTTAGGCCCCTTCGGTCTACGAAGTTTTTTAATGGGGCTAGTGGTAGTACGGCGTCTGTATGCTCTTGAGCCTGGAAAAAAAACAGGCTTCATATCTCGAATATTTCCTAATATGGAATGGAAAAACGTCCGTGTAAGTTTTTCTGAATGATATATAGCAGCCGTTCGGGCAGTATAATTTTTCAAGGCTACCAGATAGGAGGCATTTAACAAAAATAAAATATGTAAAAATCAAGATTTCCGTCTACAGGTGAATGTGGGAGTTTTTGCTGCCCTTCACCATAGCGACCATATAAGACCATTGGAAGTGGATTTTTACAGTAAAAGAAATACAAGGGTATTGTCTTCTCAAGAAATAAAAGGCTCAAAGCTTTAAAATATTCATACTCTAACTCAATAGCTACATTGACCTTATCTTTTTCGTTGCTTCAGTCCTACTATAGTTCTACAGTGGGCCTTCTATGACCAGAATTGAAATAGCGCTCTATGCTTTTGGTCTTTTTACAATGCTTTATGCTTTCATTTCTAAGATTCGTTAGCTGTAATTCTCCTCGACCAGGAGATTTAACCAATGATGAGTTTGACCACGTGTTAGTGTACAGCGTTGGTGAATTGGCTTGCAGGATTAATAGTGGTGTTGATACCACAGCCATTATGGGGTGTGGTTTTGAGAAAGTAGTCAATTGGCAAGGTGTTTTTGATTTTGTGGATCATGCGGCAATTTGGTGTGAAACCGCCAGTACTTCACATTCTTCAAAAGGACTTGAGTTGAATAGAGAGGCTAAGATAGCACTAACCTTGTCAAGGATTGATCCCAGCCATGAAGCTTATAGGGGAGACGGGTCTGATATTCCCCAGAAAAAACACGAAGTTGAAGGTAAAAATAACCGTAGCTATTATGAAATCCCTTGGTGGAAAGAGAGATTTGGTTTTCTAGCATTCAAAATTAAAGGTGTTTACTATAATTTCTTTTCAGCAGCTCTTGATAAGATCTCTGATACTATTTCTATAGCCTATCCAAGAGCTACGGATATTGAAAGTCGGTCAACTGCTACTAGTTGTGAGTGGGGCCCCGAATGGTATGATGTGTATAATAAGGACAGTGTCAAAGTGACTTATTTGGTTGACATATCTTCCTGGTCAAACGGAACTAATTGTTATATTGAAGACCCCAGAAGCTGGATTTCAGTTACTGCATCAGCGATGATTCTTTTTTCGGAGGATGTGGATGTGGATTCATGGTACTCAAATTATAGTACTACTTATTATCCGATGCTGGCGCCGGCGGAGGGATGTGGGCTGGCAGAGGGGCCGATGCGTGCGCGAGGATCTACTGTGCGGTTTGAAAGATGGGCAAAAGGCAGCTCTATCGTTAAAAAAATCTCTAAAATGTTACGCGCGGTATTTCGTGGAGTTTCAGTTCAAAATTCATTAATATTTATTAGTATTTTATCAAGAGTAGGACATATTACTGGCATTATGTAGAAGAACTTCACAATTATTTGTTCATTACGACGTTATTGTAGCCCCGGTGAATGTCTCTCACAAATTCTAACCAAGTCCTGTGCTCTGATAATGCCTTTTGTCTGACCATGAAAAGTAACTTCTTTTAAGCCATAGCAAAAAATTTTATCAACGGGTCTTTCACTGATAAATCCAATAATGATCACTTCATCCAAATTTTTCATTGATATTTGTCACATTAATTTAAGTGAATTATTAAAAGTAGCAAAGATAGAATCGACATAGGTGCATCGACATAGGTGCATATTATAAGGAAATTAGCAAGTTCCCTATTTTTTTGTTTCCTTCTCTCAAACTATTTGAACTCTTGATATATGTAGATATAGCTTATTCTCCTGCTAGTTATCCTACGAGCCGCTTTGGATTGACACTTTAATGTCATTACGAATCCTCAATTTAATTCAACAACAATGTTTAAAAACATCAAATAAAAGATTCCTATGAAACACTATAAACAGAGAATTCGTTCGGCACAAAGGGCATAATTCTTCTTGTCTCACGTAGTTTTCTTCATTAAGTACGATATTGAGTTTCAATTTTCACAATATATACATTATTTAAGATCAATTTTTCATCTTTTAATTGAATCTTCAGTAATACCAGTCAGACTTGTATGGGCCTGAAGAAAATAATGGGTCGCTAAGTTATCAATTATCAATTTAGCTCAAATTCCATTGTTTAAATATTAAGAACTGTAAGTGACAAGCGTATTTATAATACGGATTTGCAGACATATCTGAAAGTATTGCTCAAAAAGTAATTTTAAAGTCTTTTTTAGGTATCAGCTTTGGTAAATTTTGCATTCATGAGCTTTCAGCTTCTGGAAGCTCACCTAAACAGCCACCTGGGTTTACAGTAGTAGCATAAACATCGGCGAGATAGTACAAATAATTATCAGTGTTTCTGACAGCATAAGTTGAGTTGTATTGGGCCAAGTACAAGGCTTCAGCTAGAGTTTCAGAGTATTCTTGAATGTATCCATCACCATTCATAACATCTAAATGGAAGAAACGATGGAATAAATCAATACCAGCGTAATGCTTTGGACCTAAATCAACAATATCACCTTCGAAACATATAGTTGACAATGGCTTCTTGGTTTGATAGAATAAGTCACAGATATTGGTTTCACCAGTGGTATTGGTCACATGGTAACCAGGATAATTAGTGTGAATAGCACAGTAGTCTAGTGGATCATCACATCTGTACGAAACCTCAGTTTTATCGCTTTCAATGGCGTTATTGATAGCACCAAGAACAGTAAAGATTGATCCATTACCAAACCATCTCTCAAATGTATCATCAGTACCATTGGACAGCAATCTACCCTTTGCCACCGCAGTAACCTCTAATAGATCTTTCAAGCCACTGGTCAAAATACGCTGATTAGTAGCATTGCAGGAGCTCTGGAAGTATGGGAATATAGGATGTTCCCAGCCGGTCTCACCAGATGCAGCGTACTCGATGAGTTCCTCGGTAGCATTTAAACCTGGAGCGTTAGCTTTGAGCGGAGCGGCTTCAGCAACCGAAGCAACTAGAGAAACTAAGGTAGCAATACTGGAGAACTTGAGCAACATTTTTTCGGGCGTGATATATTTTTACAATTCTGCTTGTTGAAAATATTTTGAATTTAAAACTTTGAGATCAATAGCTACTACAGAATTTACATTAAACTTGGTTTTCAAACGTCACTTATATAGTATTTGGTTTGAGCAAATTAAGTCAATGCTATAGAAATGATATTCTTTGTGAATATACTGGCGCCTTTTTGCACCCGAAAACAAGTAAAAACTTGAAGAGTCTGCTTTAACTTCTTGCTCGCATTTGAACTTTCGCAGAATACACTATTTCGGCTTTTACTCTAACCCTTTGGGTTGTATAAAAGGGTTTATTCACTCTTGAAATGCCGTTACATTCCCTTAAAAAATATAAGATCAAAATTCAACATCTAGAGCATTTCGTAAAAGATCTGCACAGTCCTCAATGTAGCATTGCAAAATGCAATAAGCAAAGTTTATGTTTGTGCATCATAGACGTCGTCGCAGAGCCTGGTTTTTTCTCGGATTGGTTTTTTTATTTGTTTACCTTTTCTGGAGCAGCAATCAGAACCCTGGACAATGGTTTGCCTTGATAGAAGGGTGGAAAAAAACAAGCTACGATGTTTCTAGGAAAACCATTTTTTTTCTTTTTTTTCACATGTTGTAAGGGCCAGTCCTTACAACTCTCGAAGGCTAATACGACCATGGCTTTGATCATGAGCAAAAGTTTCCAAGGACCGTGAGTAGTAAGTAGCTCTTGGCATTCGTGGTACCGAGTATGGGCTATCTCTCTATGTCCGATAATCCTTAACGTGATTTGCAACAATCAGGGTCCTATATGAACCTGTCCCGGGGAATAGCTTATAGATTAATATCTAGTTGGGAAATCGTTCTGTTGGTAAAAAAAATGAAGTATTAAAACTAGAGCAACTGAAAAACGAAATAAACGAGTATTGATGGGCTGCCCCTACAATTCGTGTTTTTTGTCATGGCCTGGTGCGAAGTGGTGATGTTATACTTGTAACTATACTCCTTTTTAGATGATTTTGGTGATTTGAGCTCGTAGATATTTCATCTAACATTTCAAAACTCAAGACTGTACCCTAAGTCACTTGCAGCATTTTCTTCTGTTGTCTCCTTGAGAAGGTTTTTTTGTACATCTTCTGAGTTTCCCCTCTCCAGTACCCTCACTTAAACTATGTATGTTGTTTCAATGTCACTGCAAAGTTAGTGTATTGCTACGGAGTCAAAGAATTGAGTTTTATAAGTGGCAAGATTATAACTATTACAATGCTTTTCCAATTTAGAGCTTAAATGCAATTAATGGTATAATTTTGTAGAAATTGAAAGATTTCTGCTTTAGTTGATTTTGAAGCAATATACTCTTGACTTAAACAAAAAATACAACGATTAGGGGATTTTTGTAGCATTTCAATTATAAATGTAGAACACCAAGATTTTCAGGCAGAGTTCTAAAACTGCTAAACGAATTATCCGCACGAAGAAACAATGAAAAGTCATTTTGTTATACTACTTGCCTATAGTTTCAAAATTATACGGAATATGCGAAGCAGCATGTATACCAAAAGTTGTAATTAAAAAAGTTTAAGATTACTTTCGGAGAATCGTTCATAATATGCTTATCAACCATTAATTTTTTTATCTTGTTAACCCAAAGGTGTACAACAATGCTACCGCTCTCCCAGTCAATCCATTTTTGCCTACGAATGAACAGCTATAAAAGTGCCCACCTCTGAGTTACAACTTGTATACCTGAGTAGATTCTTTCTTGTAACACATCTCAGAGCTGAATATTGATCATTTCAGAACATGGGCAAAGAAAGCGGTAATGAAAAAATCTATGTATAATATTCCAAGCGACATTATACTAAAATAGACATACTAACTGCCAAAATATAAACTCATTAATGGATGCTCTCAACCCATTTTGTGAGAAGGCCGCTTGAAATTCCTACCAGCTATTAAATAAGTTGCCCAGACTTAATGTTTAACCCAGTGTTAGTTCAAGGACCTGGGTACTATATTTTTACTGCATTAGATTAACAAGAGACGACGGTCTAATAAAATATGTATAATTATACACTTTACTGACATAGCTGCAAATTTTTTCAAGGAGTCTATATTTTTACACCTTTTTTAATAGATTGAATACCTTTAAAAGGCTTTAAAATTCCACTTTATCCAGACATGAATGTCAACTAGTCTTGTAGACGTGGGTTCTAAAACTCTTTTGTTCTTGTTCTTGAGCGATTAATCATTATTTCAATGTTTAACAGTTAAGAAAAATGTTACAAAAGGATGAAAGCGCAATGAAGATGTCTTCATTGTCATTCACAGCACATATTTTAATTTTTCCTTCTTTTTTCGCTTTAAGCATGATTGCTTTTAAAGCATGCGTTTAAATGGTTCGAACTACTTTTATGTCCATATATTTGTTATGGAGTGATCTTTCTGGCAATTGCTAGAATGTCACCTGGGTTGACAATGTCCCCTTCATCGACATATATTTCCAGGATTTCGTAGCTGGAAGTATTTTCTGAATGAGTATCATTGGATTCGTTGATAATTACGTTAATTTCCATTTTCATGGCCTCTAAAACGAGGAAACTCTCATCCCCCTTCACAAAAATGCCCTTTTTCTTATGTATCTTAAAGACACTGGCAGAGATCTCGCTGATTACCCTTATGTTTTCGGGATCAGCCATGAGATCTTCAACATCTTTTTTGCTTTCCTTAGCATTTAGAAGCTCCAATTGCCACTTCTCTAAGTCCAACTCTTCCTTTTGAATTAGTTTCTCGAAAGCTTCCTTTTTCTTCAAGGCTAATTCCTCATATTCATCTTTTATTGATCCTAAAAATGATTTATACCTAACAAAATCAAATTCAGATTCTTCTGCTTCAATAACTAATCTTTTTGCGAGTATATCATTATTCATTTGGTCTAAAGTGCTTTCATCTACCTCATAAAACACAATTTGATCAAAATTATTCAACGGCCAAGGGTTTTCATGGATTCTTGAGAAAGTATCCCAGTACCAATTTGGAAGTGTAACGCCCCACACCATGTACCCACCAGGAGACTCCACCGAATAAACTGAGTGTGAAACTGAACCTGAACCAATTGTTCCAGCCGGTGTAGAAGTTCTAGCAGGATTATACTTTGAGGTAACAAATCTAGATCTTGGATCTGTATTCACCAAAAGAGGATTTGCACATAGAAATGATACAGCAACGACGATGTGCTCTTTTCCAATAATACATTTTTTAAACTCATCTTCGCAATCAATACAGTTGGCTTCCATCAAATAATCAGTATTCTTGGGTAAATAGGTTGCATGAGAACGTTGAGTTGACATATATCTCTCAATGCATTTATTCAGGGAGCTGTGATCAAAACAAACGGGCAATTTAAACGTTCTAGAAGGTACTTTAAGGCCTTCAATTGCAGGAATACTCTCTTCCATCCAAACAAGAGTTGACAATATATCCTGTTGATTAATCGAAAGGGGATCAAACGTGACACACATTGCACCACTACAACATTCGACGGACGTGAATTTACCCAGCAGTTGTTGTTCGATTTTGGACTGAAGCATGTGCTGACGCCCATTGTTCATGAGATCAAATCTCTCCGTCCCAAAATCTATGACAATCATATCCTCACCGGCTTGTCTAAAAGAAACGTATGGTAATGCGCTTCTTCCTTTCTTTCTTTCATGAAGCATTTGCCCAACCAGTTTTTGAACGACTTCATAGCGCTCTAAACCATCATCAAACGCTAAAATTGTACTTTGAGGCTTCTGACGCAATACTTCAAAGTACTCTTCCCGTTTTCTTCTCAATCTAATCGCATCATCGTATGTTATTTTTTGAAAGGTTATTTTACTGTTGACTTTCGCCTGACCGAATTTCCAAAAGTCAGCTTGAATAGGGACAGATACACATATGAATCCCGATAAAGTAGCACCATCAACACCGAATAGAACCATACTTGAGCCAACAGCACTAAGACCACAGGTTGGATATGGATACTCCAGAATGTTACTCGGATGACCACCACCATCGCCTCCACTTTTCCTGCTAAACTGCAAAGAAGGTCCATCCAAGCGAATACCGCCTCTATTTGAGTTGAAGTTGACATGATAATCTGATGAGTATAAAACTTTCAAAGCTTCTTCGGAGACAATATCGTGAGAATCGTGAGGTCCTCCGACCATTCTGATGACTCTGTCCTTCTCCTCGTAGTTTGGACGCAAACTTTCCGGTAGCACGTAACCAAGGTGAACTGAATCCACGCGTTCCGCAGGATTTATGCTTAAACAGTCACCACGAGCGAGTATTCTACCTTGGTATCCCCCTAGCTTCAGACCTGGTGTACAACTTTTAGATCCCAAATAAGTTGCAACTTCAGGGAATCCACCTTTGATAGCAAGATAACATCTACAAGACTCTCCTTTTGCATCACCTATTTCAACGATACTTCCTGCTGGAATTGATACCTCAGTGAACATCGGGATGTCTGATTCAGAGTTAAGTTTGAAATCGAATGAACCACCAGCTAGAGCTATTTTAGCGCATGTGTGGAAAAGAATCTTGGGACCCTTGGAGGTGATTTCTAATGCCTCGGTGTCTTCATAATTACCAACAAGTATATTTGCAATTTTTAATGAGATGGCATCAACAGGTCCGCTTACAGGCACACCGTTACGAACGGTGGCTCTCCCTGGCAAATCCTGAATTGTAGTGTATGCCCCCCCAGATTTGAATTCCAAGAGGCTTGCTTCGAATTTGAAATTTGATAAGGTACTGGTTAGGGTTTCGCCTGCAATAAAGTTCTTGCTCTGTAAGATTTTAATACAATACTCCTTATTGTTGGTGGGGCCCTCGATTTTAATTTCATTTAAAACGTTTATCATATTTTTAGACGTTCTAGTTGGTGACCAAACCATGACTTTGGCCAGTAAGGGATCGAAGTAAGGAGATATGTCCAGACCTGTAGAAATCCAATGATCGATTCTCACCTTATAGTCCTCATATGTCCCATCGTTTGGGATATATGCATTTTGGATAATACCCGAAGATGGGCTGAATTGTCTTATAGGATTCTCAGAATACAATCTGACTTCAATTGCATGACCAGAAGGTATTTCAACATTCTGCGCATCGAATTCGAGGGACCCTTTGATCTTTTGTGGTGGAATTCCGGTTGAAACCTTTTCATAATCTGCCTGTAAAAGCATTAAGTAAACTAGATCAACATTGTAGACAAGCTCAGTGATTCCATGTTCAACCTGTAAGCGGGTATTGACCTCAAGAAAGAAAAAGTCCCCAGTCTCATCATCAACCAAAAACTCTACGGTACCTGCTGATTTATAGTTGACAGCTGTACCAAGCCTTTTTGCGCATTGCGTTAGTTTTTTACGCAGGTCATGTGACTTGAAGTTTTCAACGAAGGGGCTAGGAGACTCTTCAATCACCTTTTGATGACGCCTTTGTAGAGAACATTCACGTTCTCCAAAAGTGACAATGTCGCCTAATCCATTCCCAAACAGCTGTACCTCAATGTGTCTCCCTTTGGAGATATACTTTTCCACAAATACACCATCGTTGGAAAAAAGAGAGGCACCTCTTGATGTTACTTCGGCGAAATTTTTCTCCAACTCTTCGACGGTGTGACATACTTTGAGTCCCATACCACCACCACCGGCAGTTGCCTTAAGAATAACCGGATACCCAATTCTTTGACACTCTGCTTTAAGCTCAGTTACGTCGCTAATCAAGTCCGTACCTGGAACTACCGGCACACCACTTTTAAGAGCTATTGATCTTGCCATATGTTTCAAGCCAAAATTCAAGACTGTTTCACTTGAAGGACCAGCAAACACAATTTCAAGCTCACTTAACCTTTTGGCGAACTCGGAATTTTCGGATAAGAATCCATAACCTGGGATAACTGCATCTATCTCTTTTTCTGCTGCAATTTTTACAATTGCATCAATATCGACATATGCAGCTGATCCGACACCCGGCAGCAGAACCACCTCATCTGCCTCATTGACATGCAAGGATTGGATATCTTCCTTTGAATATATACAGACAGAAGTCAAAGAGTACTTTTTACAAGTTTTAATTATCCGGCAAGCTATCTCACCTCTGTTGGCAATCAAAACTCTCTTGATGTTTTTGAATTCTGACATTTTTTTTTTTAAGTTTCTTCCGATCACTATTGGAAACCAGAGAATGGCTGTTTAAACCTTAATTTCTTAATTTTCATCTTACAAAATACGTAAGAGACGTGAATATTTTTCCCCCCAAGAGAGAATGCTCTTATATACACCCTGATGGAAGATGTTGGTGATAACAATCGATTTGAAAATTGGCTGTAAGTGTTTTCAGATGATATTAAAGCTCAATTTGGAGTGTTAGCATAATATTTCGATATTTTGTTGGCGGATTAAAAAAGATAGGACTCTTTTGACCAATTTTGGCAGAGATGACTGCTTTGTCGCATCCCCTTAAAAACATAGATAAGATGCCGCCGATCACAGGCAATTATCTAATTGTCGTCTGTTTCCGTATCTATAATTGAGATGCGCTCACTTTTGCGCTCAAACATGCATCACTGATGGAGAGATAAACGAATTGAGCCCAAGTAAAATTACAATTCAAAGCATACCCTCTAATAGCCTGTTGATTAATTACATTTATCACTGCGAGGTACTGTTGTTATTTTTCTAATGTGAATAAACTGTTATAGTAACTGAAACCCGATAAGGTGATGTTACCTTTTATTGTTTTTCTTTTCGCTGGGAACTATTTTGCAGCCTTTATCAGTAGGAGGGTTTTATACGAGCTTCTCTAAAGGGAAAAACCCCCCAGGCGGTATGGTGTTGTGTGGATTCCGAAATAAAGCTCTCAATAATTCTAAGATTGATACGGTTTTGAGATTATGTTATCTCTAAGGAATGTTTTCTGGTAAGTTCCGACGAATTTTTTCCTTGGTGTGATTAGTTATCGCAACATCGGAACTTACTAGAACACGAACCATCGTTTTTTTTTTGATTCGCCCTTAATAGCTCGGTGATAGTAAAACCAATTGATTATCAGCACAATCAACAAAAGTTTTTTATCTTCTAAATAACTTGATCGAGATACTCTTGTACTTGAATTCAGATTGTGCTAACTCATGGGCTCTATCGCCAGTTTTTCTTCGATTTGTAGCTGTGGGATATTTATCAGTAAGACCACCGGGCTCTTTGTTAAAAAAAAATCATACAGTCAGTTTTGCATAAATAGTCCTCATAATCTTGGGTTGTTGAGATTAAGATCCACATCTAGTATTCTTGCTATATGAGTTTAGAATCTGAAATTTCTTAATAACTCCTGTTTAGCACTTGAAAGTTTTTGACTACAATAAGGATGTCTTCTGACGGAACTTTCATCGTTTTCAACCAAGGTGTTGGATATGGTATAACCATTGGAGTCGGTGCCGCATTTGCTATATTAATGGTGGGGTTATCATCGTTACTAAAAAAATACATGAATGAAGTTCAAGACTCAGAAATGATGTCGACAGCTAAAAGATCGATAAAAACAGGTTTAATTGCCAGTTCCGTTGTCTCAAGTTGGACGATTGGATCTACATTATTGCTATCTTGTACAACAACATACAATCTCGGTGTCTCAGCTGCTTGGTGGTATGGTGCCGGTGCTTGTGTTCAGATTATAATGTTTGCTGTTGCAGCTATCGAATTGAAGAGAAAGGCTCCAAATGCACACACTTTCCAGGAAGTGATTCGTGTTAGATATGGAAAACCTGCACACTTGACAATGTGTGCATATAGTTTCGCCCAGCAATTATTTTACACTGCCAATCTTCTGGTTAATGGTTCCTCAATTTTCAGTAATATGACAGGTATGAATCGTGAAGCATCCATTGTTCTTCTTCCCCTCTTTGTTATTATTTATACGCTAATGGGTGGTATTAAAGCAACATTTATGACTGATTGGACACATGTGGTTATTATTTACGTTTTGATGTTAATGTTTATGTTCAAGACATATGTGACATCTGACATTATTGGATCACCTGGTACAATGTGGGAACTTCTTACTGAAGCTTCTGAGAAGTATCCTGTAAGTGGGAACTACCAGGGCTCACTCCTAACTTTTACTTCGTACAATGGTGGTCTTTTTGGTTTAATTTTATTTGGAACAGGATTTGCTGCTGCATGTGACAGTCAACTTTTCCAAAAAGCAATTGCCGCCAATCCTTCTGGTGCCCTTGCAGGATATACTTTTGGAGGAATCTGCTGGTTTACGCTTCCTTACGCATTAGCTACGACCATGGGTCTGGCATGTAGAGCCATGGAGATTCTCCCTTCGTTCCCAACATATCCTGACAGATTAAGTAGTGAACAATTGGCCAATGGTTTGGTGTTACCAATCAGCGCTTACGTTTTGATGGGGAAAGGCGGTGTTGGAGCCATTCTTGTCATGGTTTTCATGGCTTGTACTGCTGCTTACTCATCCGAAGTTATTGCAGTTGCGTCCCTTTGGACATATGACCTTTACAAGCCATATTTCAACCCTGAAGCCGATGGGAAACAGCTTGTCCGTTTTACTCATTTTAGTGTCATTGGTTTCAGTGTGGTGGTTATCGCTCTGGCTATTGGGTTAGGGAGAGCAAACTTTGATGTCTCGTTCATTACTACTTGTCTGGGTATCATAGTGAACGTTTGTATTGTTCCAATGGGTTGCACTCTTTTCTGGAGGAAAATGTCAGGGCTTGCCTTTGTTTGTTCAACCACTCTTGGAACATGTATCTCTGTCGCAGTTTGGTTGGGGTATGCCTATTCTGAAAGCGGTGAGGTTACTATTGCTTCTCTAAATACATACAAGGCCTTAGCAGCTGGTAACACCGTTGCTATTGGTATTCCATTAGTACTAGTCCCCATATTTGTTTTCTTTAGACATGATAACTTCGACTGGACCATTTGGAAGACCGAAATTAGACAAGCTGACGACTCATACTTTGACAAAGAACATGGGCTAAAAAATGTTTTGAGTGGAGAAGAAGTGACAGTCTTGGTACTTGAACAAGAAGAAGAACAGGATAATAAAATGCGTAGAAAACGTAATATTGGGTTTGGCATTGTCGCCTTTTTTGTCCTCTTCTATCTTGTCCTCTTCCCTCTACCGCTTTACGGCTCACATTACATTTTTAGCAAATCATTCTTTACAGGCTATATTGTGGTCTCTTTTATTTGGGCCTTCTTTGCCGCTATATTTGTCACGATATACCCAGTAGCAGAGAGTTACAAAGGCATTATTACTTTCTTCAAGAATATTTTCAATAACTATCACAACAAGAACCTCTATTCAGATGAAACTATCAACCACATCGAAGCAGTGATGTCAAATATGTCTTCTACAAGAAATGAAGACCGTTTGGTCTCAGAAAAACGTAAGGGTGGGGGATCAGTATTCTCAGTTCAAGAAAGACTCACGGACTCAGAATGATAAAGATTTCAATTTTATTTAGCGAATAATATCTTAAGTTCAATTACAGTTTTGTTAAATTTTGTATATTTGAATGCCCCACTGAATTTATGTAGGTCAGTAATCTTTAATTTTTTATTACCATCGTTTTCTGTGAATAGCCTTGCAAATTTAGCTCTGCGAGCGGTTATCGTCGTCATGGAAATTGTGCTTTGTTTTTCTCTTCGACATTTTACCTATTTAGGAATTGCGCATTTCGTTCAAGGGAGGGATGATAAACGATGTATGCAACCAAGATATCGATAGATTAAGGATTTCATTCCGGCGCATTTTTATCACGTAAGGCAGCAAACTACATGCTAAATCCCAATCTATCTATTGGAAATACATTTTCTCAAGTCTTCGCTCGTCGGTCGAAGTGTCACAAAAAGATAGTTTGTATTTAAGTCTTGTACACACAGTGGGCTGATTTTTCAATTTGCTTGATGATACTGGCTTAAGACATCTTTTTTTTTTTCGTTGGTGTTCTTAAGATGTAGTTTGTTGTCGATCCTAAACCCTTAGAAATAAGCTTTTTACCGTAAGAAAGTTTAAACTTAAAAAGAATACAATTAAGGCCAAAAAAATTTTGTCATGATTTCAATGCTTTCTGGAACCGCTGATATTAACCTTAAATACATGAATAAATATGAGATAGTGTGTGATATGGGGGAGGGTTTTGGAAGGTGGAAGATGGGGCCAGATGCGGAAATAATGCCGCTGATCGATGTTGCGAACGTTGCCTGTGGATTTCATGCTGGTGATTTTAACATTATGCGCGAAACAGTGCTGCTTGCAAAAAAATACGGGGTCAAAGTTGGATCTCACCCTGGATTGCCTGACAAACTTGGTTTTGGAAGAAGAAAATGGGATATTCCCGCTGAGGAAATCTATAACCTAGTGCTATATCAAACTGGTGCTTTGAAAGCTTTTCTAGATGAACAGTGTATGCCTTTGAACCACATCAAACCTCACGGTGAATTATACTTTTACGTCGAACGAGACGAGAGGGTAATGCGCGCAGTTCTTAAAGCTGCAAAAGTCTTCAATGTGCCAGTAGTTGGAGCTAAAAACAGCATATATGAAAGAGTTGCCGCCGAGGAGGGTGTGGACTTGATTCAAGAATTTTATTCAGATATTGATTGGAATAATGAGGGAAAGCTAGTTCCAACTACTCTGTCTCGTCCTAAAACTCCTGATATCATCTACGAATCTGTTATTCAAGCAGGTTTGCATGACACGGTTACAACCGTTGAAAACGAGGTCGTCAAGTTGAACTTCGGTAAAGCGCCATTTTTGCTTTGCTTGCACTCAGATATGCCAACCGCATTGGGAAATATTCAGGCGGCAAGAAAAGCAATGAATGAATTGAATGCAAAACCATCTTGTGATTGATTGAAATAATTTGCAATTTTGTGAAACTTTCTATATTTTCGATACTAAGCTGAATCGCATGACGTATTGAAAACAAATGCTAAATAAGGTTAATAGCGAACAAGCAAGAACTTTATTCTGGCCTGGCAGTTTTCACTTAGATCAGCCAAGAAATTTCCGGCCCTATATTTCAGCTATTTACATGTAAGACTTTTGAGCAAGCTTTAAATTAATTTTCTATAACTACTAAGACAGGTATTCGGACGCCGTTATACCGTGACGTTCCGCCTGTGTAATCCTGCCAAGCCTAAAAAGCAACACTTTTCTCGCAATTTAAAAAAAAAAAAAAAATAAATAAATAAATCAAGGTAGCCAGCCTCCCTTTCATGAGAATGCACCCCTTTTACTTGCTAAAAGAGAAAGTAAGTGCCAGTTATAGTGTAACAAGAACTTTTAATCTAATGAGCGATACAAAAATTAAAATTTATTGGCTAAATGAATCGAGAGCATTCAGGGTCATTCAATTATTTGAGCACTTGAACTTGGAATACGAAATTATCCCATATTTTAGAACAAAGGAGGGTCGTGCCCCAGAAGAACTTAAGAAAGTTCATCCCCTCGGAAGGACACCCATAGTTGTGCTTGAAGATGTTAAAACTGGTCAAACTACTATGCTTACAGAATCAGGTTATGTTTTCCAATATATAATCGAACATTTTGATAAGAATGGCGTGTTGACCAATGAAGATCTGATTAAGGCAGAAAGAATTAAGTACTATTTGCACTATGTTGAAGGCTCTCTACAGCCACCGCTAATGATTGAATTCTTGATGCAAAAGATTAAAGCAGCGCCAATTCCTTTCCCAATATCATATGTGATGGGAAAAGTCGCAACGAAGATCAGTGACTTGTACTCAAAAGGAGAATTGAAAAATCAGTTGGACTACATAGAGAGCGAAATTGCACAAAATGATGGCTATTTAGTTGGCGGTAAATTGAGTGGGGCAGACATTTTGATATGCTCTCCTTTGGAAATGACAATGCAGGGTAAATACGTGAATGAAGAAGAATATCCGAACATTAAAAGATTTTTGGAATCCATGACTAGTGAATCCTCTTATTTAGCCGCTAAGAAAAAGGCATCCGAGCTCGGTGCCAAATTTTGAAGTGGTACAATGACTTGGCGTAAATATATGCCTTGTATGTTTTTATTTATGATCAGTATGTACTGGTTAATTTTTAGTGTATTCAAACTTCTGCCCCTTTGAATAGTTCTTACATCAGACAGCTGAGTAAGTCACTTTATATGAAGCCTTTTTCAATATGTGCTCATGTTCTATCGGCTAATGATCGATGAGTATCTATTGTGTGAATCTGTACAAATATGATGTGTTCCTTGGTAAATTGTACCTCACATCACGTCATGGACGTATTATTGAATTCAATGAGCGAAATTTCAGGCATGAGGATAATAATTCAGGAACATATCTTTAAGTGAGACAGAATGAAATTTATTTCTTTATTAACCTCAAAAATTTCCTCTTGTTCAACGTTTGAACTACCAAACTTTCTTCTTCTCCTTCCAAAGAATGGAATTTCTTTTGCTGTATCATGGGCAAGAATTTTTCTGTACCTCTACGATGACGGTGTTCTCTAATAGTCTGATCTAAAAACATCAGTATATATATATATATATATAAAATCACACAACATTTGCCTAGCAGACCAACATGGCCACAAATGAGAGGGCTGCTGTTAAAAGTCCGACTTGAATTTTGGAACTTCCACCTTGGTATGCAGTAATTATGGAGGAAGATGTAGGCAAATATGATTGAATGATTATCGACGAACTGGTTTCAGATATTTTCAATTCTGTTGAAGTGACAAAAATTCCTGTACTTTCCGTCATCACGCTGTCGTAACTGCTCTTTTTGCTGGATTCCACAGTACTGGTATTATTTCTATAAGTATCTTCTGTTATCCGTGCTAAAGTTGATGGTGTCGCAAGTATTTGTAATGAATAGGAAGAGCTGTCACTGGCATCTTCAGGGCTAATGATTTGTGAATGAGTACGCATTGTAATGCCCGTAGATACAGAAGCAGATTTTTCGATCGTAGATTTTATGGATGATGCCGCAGAAATTGCTTTTGCTGACGTTTCAGTCTGTGAAACCAACTGGGAACTCCATATATTTTCACTTGAAGTAACTGAGGTCGACTTCACATATCCTCGTGTCGATGTAGATTTTGTGGAAATAATTGAAGAGCTGTTTAAAAATAACACATTCGTGGCCGCTGTCCTTGTAGTACTAAATTCTTGTGTGGAAATAGCCTTTGAGGTAGAATTTTGCATGAAAAAAGATGATGATAATTCTGCTAGTGAATTCGAACTTCTTAAAATACTGGAAGTTGTGGAAATAGTAGAACTTGTCAAATTACTAGGACTTGAAGAACTACTAGAACTTGTCAAATTACTAGGGCTTGAAGAACTACTAGAACTTATCAAAATACTCGAAGTTGTAGTAATAGTAGAACTTGTGGAATTACTCGAAGTAGTAGAAATAGTAGAACTTGCCGAAATAATAGAACCAGCGGTTGGAGTCTCGACATAATATACCATCCCGACAGTTTCCTTTCCATCTGTCCCGGTGCTAGTTACGAAGCCAGTGGAATATGTGAACGTCACAGTACCTGTCCATGCCGCTAAGGTAGTAGTAAAAACGGTGATTTCTGGCGTTTCGACATGGTACACCGTCTCAATGGTTTCCTTACCATCCGTACCGGTGCTCGTGATGATGTCCGTGGAATATGTAGAAGTTTCAGCACCTGTCCATGGCGTGTACTCCATAGTGACGATACGAATATCTGGCGTCTCCACATAGTACACCGTCTCAATGGTTTCCTTACCGTCTGAACCAGTGCTCGTAATGAACTCTGTAGAATACGTCGAGGTCACGTTTCCTGTCCATGGTGTGAACGTGGTACTAGAAACACGGATGTCTGGAGTCTCCACGTAGTACACCGTCTCGATTGTTTCTTTGCCGTCCGTACCGGTGCTCGTGATGAACTCCGTGGAATACGTCGAGGTCACGTTTCCTGTCCATGGTGTGAACGTGGTACTAGAAACACGGATGTCTGGAGTCTCCACGTAGTACACCGTCTCGATTGTTTCTTTGCCGTCCGTACCGGTGCTCGTGATGAACTCCGTGGAATATGTGGACGTCATATTTCCCGTCCATGGCGTTAATGTAGTGCTGCTGGTACGAATATCTGGAGTCTCCACATAGTAGATCGTCTCAATAGTCTCCTTGCCATCCGTGCCAGTGCTCGTGATGAATT
>PPJO02000032.1:0-27283 GCA_003707555.2 Kluyveromyces aestuarii
TGGGTTGTCAATAGTCGAATGAAACATCACAAAATACTTCTGAAGCAGTTGAATTTTAATTCTAAAATCAGATGCAAAATAATTAGCTTTAATAACAGCGATGAACTAGATCCGTTTTAGATCGCTTGGTTGTAGTATTTCAGGAATTGATTGCAGAAATATTCTTTTTCACCTTAAATAATAAAATTTCTAGTTTGTCACTAAAGATCAATATTAAGAAGGAGAACACAAAAGTAAAGACACAAAGATAAAAGTAACATATTTACCTACTAAAAGCCTTTAGGCCGTGTAATTTTTGTGTAACCTATATCAGAAAATTGTCATGTGATTGATGAAAGCTTCAAATCACTGTTGCGCACTGTAATAGAAGCACTCAGATTAAGTAAGCGAATTGTCGTCTACATGACAGTTGAAATTGCAAGTGAAAAAATAAAAGCATGAAAAAATACCATAGAAAATCATCAACTAAATCAAAGAGAGTTTCTGTGTCTACTGCTGAGTAAATGCATTTTGATTAAGGTATACAAAATTTTACTAATGACGTTACTAAAAGGAAAGACAAATCAAGTATAACCTTACATTAAAGTAGTTTAGAAAGAGGAGAGGCATGAGTCGATAAAATATTTATTTATTCTATACACCTAAGCACCGATGTGGCTTAGCGCAGCATTGTAGCAGAGGCTTGTGAGATATGAGCAGAAGTCCTTGCATTTGCATTTTCCTTCAATGCAATTAATTGCTTGGACCTGAAACTTTCGTAGTGAGTCAAGGCGGTCGTTTCGATTAAATCTTGCAGATGCGTTCTGATCAAAAATTCCCTTAAATATACAAATTCGCTTTGGTTAATATCTTCTACATTAATGACACCCCATCTTGTCTTTCTACCTTTTACGAGTTCACCATTAACTGTGACATCTTTCTCAGAGCCAACCACAGCGAAAGGAACTATAGATCTTATGCTGCTGTTTAGTTCCTTTTCTTCTTCAGTTAAATCATCTAGATCATACGGATAAATTCTAAAGCTATGCTTTTCGAATTCTGTTTGTAGTATGCTTCTAAATGCTACCCTTTCATCCAAAGTCAAAGTATCCGCTTTGGCGATCACTGGAATGACATTGGAAATTTCGGTTAGTCTTTTCAAAGCAGCAACATCAAGCTCTGTTAAACCCTTACCATTTGGTTGGATAAAGTAAAGAACAGCATGGACACGTGAATCTTCAATATATCTCTCACGTTGAGCCGTCAACTCTTTACGCAAATATTGGGAGTGTTGCTCTTTGATATACTTGACAATAGGTTCCCACGCCTTATCGTTATTTATGCTGTCTCCAAATCCAGGGGTATCAATCACATTAACATTCAAACGAACTCGATCTTCCACTAATGTGTGCTTGGAAACTTTAATCTCCGTGGTCTTTTCAATAGGCTCTTGAGTTATATCTTTACCTGAAGAATCGATTAAATGCGAGGCAAAGAGAGTATTGATTAACGTACTTTTACCTAGACCGGAATGCCCGACTACCATTACGTTGAATTGAAACCCTCGCTTCAAGAGTCTGTGTTCAATTTGTGAGGTAATTGAGTCAAAACCAACATATGATGTTGGGTTAACCATCTCTTTCTCTACAGTGCTAAAACTCATTGAATCGATCTAGAACCTAGAATCTTAATTGATATTCTTTCAATCCCAAAAAAATTGTAGTATGTTGAATATAGATTCGAGAAAGGACTTTCTTGAACTTGTAATTACTTGTTTTCTTTCAACGCTACACGTAAAGCGTGTTTTACATTGGATTCTCAAAAGATATTCCAAATTTGGACTTTGTGTTTGAATTGGTTCTCGAAAGATATTATTAGCGAGGGTAACCAAATGACCTTGAAAATTTTAG
Organism: Kluyveromyces aestuarii; assembly: GCA_003707555.2. Classification (NCBI taxonomy): domain Eukaryota; kingdom Fungi; phylum Ascomycota; class Saccharomycetes; order Saccharomycetales; family Saccharomycetaceae; genus Kluyveromyces; species Kluyveromyces aestuarii. The sequence goes on from PPJO02000032.1 coordinate 1,890, forward strand.
TTTTTTTTTTCTCTCCGGAAGAAAATTTAAAGAATCTGCAGAAAGAAGGATTGATATCATAGAAGAATTCTACACACACGGTTCGGGAATTGATTCGTTGAAGTAGTACTTAAAACCCTCGAGAAAGTTATAATATTAACTGAAAAATGTCTGTAGGAAGTTGGTCATCGTTATCTTTTGGCAGGATATTATTCGAGACTGCGGCTTCCGTTTTACCACGGTGGACTGTTGCAAGACCAATGCCGGTAACATTGCCTCAAAGATTGACAGAATTATTAGAAAAGAACAACCAAAGGTTACCAGAGCAGGACTACTTCTCTAATAATGGGATTTTACTTGCTGTGCCCAAAAAGAAAGTATCTCATCAGAAAAAAAGACAAAAGCTTTATGCACCAGGTAAGAAACAGTTGAAGATGATCCACCATTTGAACAAATGCCCATCATGTGGCCACTATAAGAGAGCACATACTCTTTGTATGCACTGTGTTAATCAGATTCGTCATATCTGGAAAAATAATACAAGAAGAGACGCCGAAACTCCAATTCAAGAACAAGAACTTTCTAAACTTGATCAACGTATTCTATATCCTGGCAAAAAAGAGACCGCTTATATTAAGAAATTGAAAGACAAAGACTCCTACTTAGAAAAGCGGATGAGGTCTTTGCCCGTTGAAAATTCAAAGAAGGACTGAGTTTTTTCTAACTCGGCCTGAAGTCCTTTTTATTTTTTAACCTATTGAAATTGCGCTTAATCTATAAGGCATAAGTAGATGTATAGACAGCATTCCTTGTATATAATGTTTTGAAAAAAGTAAAACATGAGTTGCCTCGTTTTATGGTCAATTCATAGTCCTGAAGCCCATCACATTTCTGTTCCAATTTCGTTTAATTGAAAAAGGCTTCAATTAAGGCGCCTAATAAAAAAAAAAAAGAGAAATTTAATCACACGAGCGTTGAAAAAACGTGAAGCGATGAGCAAGAACGTCAAACTTGCAAGCACTGTGATAAGCGCAAAATCCTTAATCAAATATAGGATCCTATTGAGTTGAGGACAAGCATGAACAATGATCTGAAGAGGCCAAGAAAGATTCCAAACTATCGGATATCACCGTTTACTAGTGCGCCTGTACATCCGCTTGGTATTAAACCAAGTGGAAATGCTCTCTTAGATGGTGCTGACCCAACTACGACAGGAAAATTAAGGAAAAAGTTACTTGGAGACTTAGCTTTGTTACCGGAAAATATACTGATGGAAATCATCGGAAACCTTGATGATCCAAGAGATGTACAAAATTTAGGATGCGCATCAAGATTACTTTATGCATACGCGTATGATGAGGAATTATGGAGAAAAATGTACACTAATGAATACATTAAAATGGAGGAGAGGCTTCCTAGCGATGCCAAAATAGTTCCATATGATTGCTATGAATGGAAAGGCACGTGGAGAAAGACAATATTGAAATTGGAGAAGGAAGCTTTGCCGAAATGTACCAATATGCTATTTTCTGATCTTTTGTATAGACCGTATCAGTGCTCACAAATAAGCTATACTGATTTATTCAAAAAGATAATAGATTTTGAAAAACGATGTTCTGATTTATGTGTCAATTTGAATCCAGATTTTGGTGTTCCAAGATTCAAAGAAGACGAATTTATGTTACAGACTTTTCATGAAAATTATATTGACAAGCCCTTCATATTGCAAAATGAGAACGGAATAATCGAGACAGACAAACCAAGATGGCCAAAGTGGACTCTTAATGATCTCTTGAGGCGATTTTCAAATGAGGTTTTTAGGCAAGAAGCGGTGAAGTGGGAGCTATCCTTTTATTCCAAGTATTTCAAAGAAAATAGGGACGAGTCCCCATTATACTTATTTGATTGCAACAGTAATGCAATAAAAGAAATCAGCAAAGAGTATAGTGTGCCCAAAATTTATCAGGAAGATTTTTTTAAATTATTCCAAGAAAACGGAATTAATTGCAGACCAGATCACCGATGGCTAATTGTTGGTCCTGCTAGGAGCGGTTCAACTTTTCACAAGGATCCGAACAATACTTCCGCTTGGAATGTTGGGCTCAGTGGGATGAAATTATGGATTATGTTACCTCCTGGTGAGAATCCACCTGGTGTTTTAACAGATCAGGAGGAAGAAGAAGTTACTTCGCCAGTAGGAATTGCAGAATGGATAATTTCGGGTTATTATAACGATGCGGTAAAACTGGCAACAAACGGTAGATGTCAAATTTGTATAACTTTCCCAGGCGAATGCATATATGTGCCTTCAGGTTGGTGGCACTCGGTAATTAATTTGACAGATTCTGTTGCGTTGACAGAAAATTTTGTTCCAAAACCAATCCTGCCAAGAGTTCTGAACTTCTTTAAAAATAAGAAGAACCAGATATCAGGATTCCATTTAAAGGATCTTTCTAATTCCGTTGAAGAATTTTTAGGAAAGAATGCTTGTATTGATAGCGGAAGGGTTGGACTATTGAAAGATTTTGTTGAGTTTGTCAAAAAGGACAAAGTTGATAACGAAGATTGTGGAGTAGCCAATGGTTCAGAGATTTCCCCTCCAATCTTCGAATTTTTCCTAGAATTATTGGGCCAATCCAAATATAGGAGCGAAGTTGCAGATTACCTAGAGCTCATGAAAGAAATTGAGCTTGATGCGATCAAAGAAAAGACAAATGAGCTAAGAAACAAATTACGCGAATCTGAGGTATGGAATCGTTTGACTTCCCAGTCGGAGCCATCATTTTCTTTTGCTTTTTCATATGAAAGTGATTGAAAAGAAAGTAAGTACTTGATAGTTTCAATTAGACCTCTATTGTTTATATATTAGAATACGAAGATTTTAGATTAAGTAATTATAGTCACTTTTAAATTAAGTCCAAGGGTAAAAAGAGACATGCCAAATGACTCTTCTATAGCATCCGTTAAAGAGAAATATCAGAAAACCAATTAAATTATTCAAGAATGTAATACGGAAAGGATTGAGTCGAAAACATTCGTGCTTACTGATTAAGTAACTCCAACATTGAAAATGCTATGCACTCTTTTCAGGTAACGTACTTGCTTTTCTTTCACATAATGGTACAACAAGAGTTTTTCTTCTCCTCTTTCTTCTCGGCGGATGAAGTAGCAACGGTCTTTCTTACTGGGGTTTTTGCTTGCTCCTTTGGTTCATCTTTCTTTGGCTCTTCGACCTCGTTCACCAACTTTTTGGCTGTTTCATAGAAAGTTTTACCTTGAACAGAAGCAATCTTTAACTCCAAATCAGAGGCAATTCTAGAACCATCTGAAGAGGACAACATACCTGCACCCCATGCCGAACCACCGTGAATTTCCTCAACGTTGGATAGCTCAGCGAAGGCGTTCTTATAGCCTAATGGAACGAAAACCATACCGTGGTGAACTAGATAAGACAATGAGTTTCTAATCGTAGTTTCTTGACCACCACCAACACCTGCAGTTGAAACAAAAATACCGACTGGCTTACCGTGCAATGCACCCTTTTGCCATAGACCTCCGGTACTATCCCAAAAAGAAGACCATTGAGCGGGCAAAGTACCAAATCTGGTTGGAATACCAAGTAAGAATCCATCATATTCCTCCAAAGTTTCCAAAGTTGCAACTGGGTATTCTGCCTTTGGTGGTGCTGACATAGCTGTCAAAATGTCATCACTTAGAGTCTCTTCAACTCTGAATATGTCAGCAACACCACCTGCGCTTTCAACACCTTCTTTGACCTTTTCAGCCAAAGAGTTGATATGACCATACAACGAATATGTAATAATAGCAATCTTGGCCATTTTTGTTGTGCTTTGTGTTTCCTTCAAATATGCAGCTGTTCAACTATAATATAACTTCTAAAGAAAAAACCTAAAGATTTTCGCTCGAGAGGTCCAAATATATAAATGTCTATGACAACAATGAACAATAGTGGGTAATATAAAAATACACATAATCATTTGCAAGTTGGTAACATCTGACTAAAGACACCATTTTTTTATTTATTTTTATTTTTTTTTCTTTCCTTACTTTGCCTGGATTAGGAATTCAATAAAATAAAGGGGAACTTAGTAATTTTTGATAAATTTCTGAGATCTCTGAAAAATTCATATTTTCCATTTCGAGGTATCGTCAATTCATTAATAAGGGTGATGATTAATTTCTTATGAAGCACATTGCCAATGCCCTCCATCTCCAGCAGCCCTGTAATGACATACGACTACATCTAAAAAACTGGAAGAAAAGTTCAGGCATTGTAAGTTATTTTATTGATCAATTGGTATCTAATCAATTTTATTTTCTAAATTGTTGTGCGAGAACGTACAATGCGGTGTTATGTAAAAAGTAAATGAGGGTAGAAAAGTAAGTAACCTACACATACGAAGCTGTCCAATGCTAGGATACCGTACTAGTGCTTCAAAACCCAACGTATTTAAGAAATTCGATATGCAGTTCAGAGATCTTAAGCTCCTATCTCTTTGGTGGGTTGGAAAGAATTCATTCGCCCTAACAGAATGATTTAGGGAAAGTAATCTATTGGTCCTAATTCAATATACAAACATACTGGTTGTAGCTATCATATTCTTGAGAAATTTTTAGGTGGTCTGGGACCCAAGCTTCATCACCTTCATGAACATAAACATACTCTGTATTGAGCATAAATATGGTTCGATCCTGACATAGAACTTAATGTATCTAGTGATGTCCTTTTGATTCGGTTCAGATTTCAAGTATAAAGGAATAAAGGTTGAAAATATTGAGATTATAATTTCCTTAAAACATCTGTAAATCATAAATTCATTAAAAAATATCAAACGGAATTGGTAAAATACTTCTTTCGAAGAAAACGTGAATGTTAAAGAAAATACATATATGCGAACATTAGATCAAAGGTCATAAATAAAGCTTAAACCCGGAGAGTAAAAATAAAAATAGAAAGAGACAAATGTTATCTTCAAACTATCCTAGTTAAGCCTTGCTAGCGTTAATGGACTTGACCAATTCAATGTACTTGTCAGTGGAGAAAGACTTTGGTCTTTCAATTGGTTGACCAACAGCTCTGTCGATGATCAATTGTGGCAAGACACCGAAGGCTCTGGAGACACCGAACAAAACAGTGTAGAAGGAAGCTTCAGTCAAACCGTAGTATTGCAACAAGACACCAGAGTGAGAGTCAACATTTGGCCATGGGTTCTTGGTCTTACCATGCTTAGTCAAGACCTTTGGTGCGACTTCGTAAATGGTGGAAACCAACTTGAACAATTCATAGTCTGGGAAATGCTTCAAAGCAAATTCACGTTGAGCAGTGTAACGTGGGTCAGTCTTTCTCAAAACAGCATGACCGTAACCTGGAACAACTCTACCAGAGTTCAAGGTATCCCACAAGTATTGTTCAATGGTAGCTGGAGAGTAGTCACCCTTAACTTCTTCTCTCAACTTGAACAACCATTCCAAAACTTCTTGGTTAGCACGACCATGCAATGGACCAGCCAAACCGTTCAAACCTGCCGACAAGGACAAGTATGGAGACGACAATGCAGAACCAACCAAGTGAGTAGTGTGAGCAGAGACGTTACCACCTTCGTGATCTGAGTGAATAGTCAAGTACAATCTCATCAAGTCAACGAATTCCTTGTTTTCGTAACCCAACAAGTTGGCCAAATTCTTACCGTAATCGGCGTTTTGATCAATAGCACCCAACTTACCATCCTTGAAAACGTTACGGTAAATCTTAGAAGCAATAACTGGCAATTTACCCAATAGATCCAAAGAATCTTCAAAAGTGTAGTTCCAGTAGTCCTTCTTAGCAACACCTTGTGCGTAAGCTTTAGCAAATTTGGATTCAGATTCCAAAGCAGTAACTGCAATAGAGAATTGAGCCATTGGGTGCAAGTCACGTGGCAAGTTGTCCAACAATTCGCTAACATGTGCTGGCAATTCCGATCTAGATGCCAAGTCTGCAGACAAAGCCTTAACTTGTGTTTCAGTTGGCACTTCACCAGTCAATAGCAACCAGAAAATAGCTTCAGGCAATGGCTCTTCACCATCAACACCTTTTGGCAATTCCTTTTGAATATCTGGAATGGTACGGCCTCTGAATCTAATACCTTCTTCTGGGTCCAAGACAGAACCTTCCCAGACAAGACCCTTAATACCACGCATACCACCGTAAGCTTGTTCCAACAAAACTTCACCAATAACAGTCTTACCATGTTGCTTCTTCAATTGCTTGATTTCCTCAGCTTTCTCAGGGAAAATTTCAGCAAATCTTTGCTTTAAAGTCTTTTCACCGTTGCTGTAATCACGTGCACTACCGCTCAATCTTAGCAACAACTTGGATGCAACGCCCAATTGGCTGTTGCCGCGAAGCATTTGACGTGCTAGAGCGTTTCTTGTAGTACTTCCCAATACTTGTGACATTACTGTTCTGTGTTAATTGTAGCTACTGCTTGTGACGTATATGCCAGTGCTAGATTCTCGCTAAAATATACTTCAGCTTGCAGAATGGAACGTACTTGCGAGAAACCTAAAGCCTTTATATATACATTTTGCGTGATAATGCGTGACAATGCATATTAGGCGAACATTGCACGCTCTCTGTATTCTCGGTGCGTGATCTAATGTTTTTTTCCCAATACTGTTTTTTTTTGTTTTTTTTTTTTACAGGGCGGGCAACAATCATAGCGCCAGTGCAGAACAAGACCGAATCGAATCCAAACATGCCAGTCTAGTGAATGTCAGTACAACTGCCGCCCCCTCCCCGCAAAACACCACACTCAAACAAATAGGATGGAAGGGTATGCAATAAGCTACGGACATGACAAGGCATTTCATTCGGTAGTTAATTAGGTATTGTTCAGTGCTGCGCTGATTCAACCCCGAGAAAGTCCGTTTAAGTAGCTCGGAACGCGGGCGGATACAAGGGGTGGGTGCGCAAGGGGTCACGCATCCTTTGGTACGGATTGCAGCCGAGTCGGACTAGTTCAGTTCACGTGGTGAAAAAGGGAATGGAGAAAAAAAAGAGGGCCACGCCGGGAATTGAACCCGGGACCTCCCGCACCCTAAGCGAGAATCATACCACTAGACCACGTCGCCTTCTCTGTGAGGTGCTGAAGGGCAACTGGCCCTTGAGCTCTAGGTACTACACGTGTAATCCATGTGAACGTCAGAAGAGCTAAGAAGTAATAGATGATGCTTATCATCTGAAAGGACTATCAGGAACGTAGAGCTATCAGTTGCAGCGTGCCTGCAATTAACTAATAACTAGATAAACGTGCCTTTTGAAGAATGGTATAAAAGCTCGTCGAGAAACGTCTTTTATCCAACTTCAAGATTATGATCGTAGTTACGTTTGGTCACGTGCGTATATATTAGAAGTAAGGATTAGTATACGTAAGAACAATATAACGAGAGGTTAGAGTCAGTTATCCTTCGATTGAGTTATTTAGATAGGTTGAGAGTTAAGATACCTATACATCGAGTTACATCATAACATCTGACATGGACCTCACATCTATATATATTACCTCTGAAAGTACTCTACCTTCTTGTTTATTATAGTACTCTAACTGATCCTAATGCTTAGTTCTTACGACTGAGCACGGGAATAACTATAATTAAGATCAGAATCTAGAAGACTGATAAAAGACGTTCCTCAATGAACTTTCAAACGTTTTCCTGGAGCTTCCGCTTTGAATTGGTTCTCAGTACTTCTATTAAAATCTAATTAAAATTCAGTCTCAAGGCATGCTGAACAGTTAGGTTATTACTCGATTAATTTTCATTCGTTGTCACAAGCGTTGATTCCTTACTTCAATCTGAGTTCACATGTGGTAATGTAGTACCTAGAGCACAAATCACCGTAGCTTTCCGCATTTTTCCAACATCAGACTCCGTGGCCAAGCTGGTTAAGGCGTGCGACTGTTAATCGCAAGATCGTGAGTTCAATCCTCACCGGGGTCGAGCAAATTTTTGATATATGACGCAGCCAAAATTGATCCCTGCGTTCCTTTTTTGTTTCACATTTCTCTGCCGCTCAATGACGTTCCGGGTTGGTGCAAGCGCCTTCGGGTGATATCCATCGCCATAACTGCGCCACGCAAGTGGCGGTAAAAAAAATTTAATACGCGCATCGTATACCGAGGTGTCCGGATGCTTCACGCTGCACCGATGCAAAATGCGTTTTGTCAAGCATACTAAAAATTTTCACACTCCAAAAGCACGCGCAGTTTCACAGCATTGTTTGCCCGACAGAAAGTAAAATTAAAATTAAAAAAAAAAACACAATTTTCTGGCAGCAACAGCGGACAAACCGCGACACATGCCATCTGATAAATTGGAAAGCCTCCCGTTGTGTTGATATCTGAGTAAGCAATCATAATTTAAATCCATATAAGGAGAGAAGACGCAAGGAGGCGAGCGGTCAGAAAGACGAGGTAAGGGGTGATATATATCTGGTGCGACGTAGGGTGGTACTAGAACTCAAGAGAGGTAAACAAGTCGCTGTATACCAGTGAGTGGCTAGAGGTCGTTTCTGCGTGTGCGCTGAGCAGAACAAGTTATTTTTTTCAAGCTGAACCCTAGAGTTTCGCAGCAAAAAAAATAGGAAAAGAGAAGAAAACTATTATTGAGTAATACTTCAAGAGTTATTCGTCACACGTGTGCGGTCCAAATTATTTTTGTTATCTTTTGAATTATCAATAGAATTTTGGTGTTTCAAAAAGTACATCCTGGTAGTACTCTCTTCTACTAGCATTAATTATATCGAATTAAAATTTTTTTTTTCTTCCATTAGGTTGCTACGGTATTTTTGTTTTAAGCTTTGCGTCATTTGGCTTTTAACGTATAAACGGTAAAGAGGAGTTTAAGCGAGCCATTGAAATTCTTCTTTATACATGGGAACGACTCTATCAGAAAAACCTGTATTACTAACCAGATCTCGGAAGGGAACAATAAGTTCCAAGATTGGTAAACTTCTTGGAGTTAGTAAAAACGGAGAAGAAGTTGGAATTGGGAAAGATGAGTCCGTAAAGGGATTTAAAGAAAAAGACGGAGACACGACACCTCCTTCTCCAACATCGGCATCCAGCCTACCTTCACCTAGGGGTTCTTCAACGACCTTGGGTAAGTATCAGGTCGAAACGCAGTCGCTAAATTCTAGTTCCAATTGTTCATCAAGGGTTTCAAGTACGAATAATTTGGGACAAACGTTGAATTTGGCGGATAAGAACAATGGACAAAGCCAAAGTCAACATTCACAGGCAAATGGAATAAATCATCAGGCGGGCGTTCAGTGCTCAAGAAGGTTTGTGGTTCACGAGGATGGAACACATGAACATCATTTGAAGAATGCGAAACGTCAGGAGAAGTTGGGTTCAATGATCAGAAATATGTTAGGAGCCCAAAAAATTCGTGGAAAAGCGAAATCAGCAGTGCCAGAAGTATTAATAAAGTCAATGAAAAATGGGGATCCACCTTCGTTGTTTTCTGGGTTAATTAGTCAAGTGGATGCATCGGATATCGGAGGATCCTTTCCTTATAGTGGTGCTACGCAATCGCAAGATCAAAAACAAATGTATTTTAAAAATCAAGGAGGAAGTACCGCAGAAAGGCTAAAGGAATTAGAGGATGCGGTAAATCCATTGCATGAAAATTCTTTATCTTTTGGAGAGAAATATGGTCGTTGTCAAGAAGTTATTGGTAAAGGATCCTTTGGTGTAGTTAGGATATGTCACAAAAGAGATTCGAATGAAGCAGGACGAGAAAAACTGTATGCCGTCAAGGAATTTAAAAGGAAAGCTACTGAGGATCCTACTAAATTTTCGAAGCGATTAACTTCAGAATTCTGCATCTCTTCATCACTAAAACATACAAATATTATAGATACTTTAGATTTATTCCAAGATGCTAAAGGAGATTACTGTGAGGTTATGGAATATTGTTCAGGTGGAGATCTTTACACTTTAATAATAGCAGCTGGAAAATTGGAGTACCAGGAAGCAGATTGCTTTTTTAGACAACTTCTTACCGGCGTTGTATTTATGCATAATATGGGTGTTTGCCATAGGGATTTGAAACCAGAAAATCTGTTACTAACTCATGATGGAATTCTTAAAATCACCGATTTCGGCAATGGAGAATGTTTCAAAATGGCTTGGGAAAACGAAATTCATTTAAGTGGCGGTGTTTGTGGTTCAAGTCCTTACATTGCACCAGAAGAGTACACTCATGAAGAGTTCGATCCTAGAGCAGTTGATATTTGGGCTTGTGGTGTCATTTATATGGCAATGAGAACTGGTCGTCAATTATGGAGGACTGCACAAAAGGAGGACGAGTTTTATATGAGATATTTGAAAGGAAGGAAAAATGAAGCTGGTTACGAACCTATAGAACAGTTGAAAAGGGCAAGATGTAGAAATGTGATTTATTCTGTTCTAGACCCTGTTCCAAGTCGAAGATTGACTGGTAGTCAAATCCTCAATAGTGAATGGGGCCGAGAAATCAAATGTTGTCATGAAGGTCATCCATATCAGGTATCGGATAAATCCAGATATTAATTTGGCTTCATATAATCATGCTAAAAAAATGTGTAATAGTATAATCATCTTTTCTTGTAGTATATAGTGTTGAAATTTGCATCCATATGAATTGTATGTTTCAGTTTTTATGATCTTGATCAACCAGCGATTGTTGAAGAACTCTCTCTACGTTTGTGACCCCAGGTGTTAATACTAATCAAACAGTTTTCATCTCTATTTACAAATTTACGCAGAATTTATTTCGCCATAGTTAGTATTTATCTTGTGCACCAAACGTTCTCTTCTTTTGTTAACAAAACGAAGTCCACTATTCTCTTCATTGACCCCAGCACGATCGGCTTCCAGAAGGAACTCTTCATTGCCTAGATAAAATACTTTCATTATATTACCAAAGGCAACAACGATCGATTTACTGCCAAACTTTGCCAAGGGTCCAAGGCTGTTTACTAACAATCCATTCATACCAGTTGGAATTTCGTGAAATATCACTTTGCCGTAGGCGTTCATTGTCCATCCTTCCCAAACATTATGTATTTTAAACGAATCCATCTTTTTTTTGCATCTATGTTTGTTTGTTCTCTTTTGAACTTGATTATCTGGTTCCGATTGATGAAGAGAGACTGCCATAGAAGTAGACTCACGCATATAGTCCCTCTCTTTTCCAATTAACTCCGGCTTTCTTCTTATGCCTACTACCATATTATTTTCGGTTACGTCCCATAGATCGACACTGGATAAGATGTATTTTTTCTCTACTACGGCTTCAATACCCAAACAACGAATTTCCCTTGGATCACGCTCAACACGTAGACAGATGCTAGTCTTCGTTCTGCTTTCCAGTTGGAAAGTATGCATAATAAATGAATTTTTTGCAGATGTGTAAGCGACAGATAGAGTTGCAACGGAAGCGCTTCCACAAAACCTACAATGTGTAGGCTGATCGTGAAAGATTCTTAAAGAGCCGGGTTTATAAGAAGTTAAACGAATTTTTTTAACCATTGTACCGCTTTGCACATCTATGAGTTCCGCGTTATTATTCCTTGTTCTCAATACCATACCGACGAAAGGAACCAAGAGAAGTTCATCTTTACTTTCAGTGTAACCCTCCTCGACTTTTTCTTGAGGCAGGTGGATAGTTTCATTACGTTCCATATTAAGCATTAGTGGCGTCATTAATCCACGTCCTTTGTTGAAGCTATCTCTCAGAACGAGCAACTTCCGTGTCTTCCACTTGTTATTTATGACCGTAGAAATATATAATTCACCGGTGTTGTCGGTAAGAACTAACCGCTCATTCATTCTGGGTGTAACCAATCTCTTGCAACACTTGATTGTTCTTTCTGGTTGAATAAGTCTCTCTGTCTTTAGATTACCCTTACTATCAACAATGTTTATTGAGCCACAAGGCATAATGAAAATAAATTCAACCAAGGAAGTTTCATCATTCGATTCTGAGACGAAATTTTCGTAACTGGCATCGATACTACCTCCCCGAAGAACGCTCTTGGAAGATATCGAAGTCACTGATTTAAGAGAAATAACACTACTTCGTCTTTCAGTACTGAATTTTTTATTTCCAGATCCTGTAACGTCAGGTCCACCTTTCCTTTTCATGAATCCAGGTACCGTTCGTTTTCTGAAAAATGCTTCTAACGGTGTGGAGATCTCCTTATTGCTCAGCCTTATTGCCCATATAAATTTCATGGTCTGGCGTGACCAACATACAATCTTTCCACTGTTATTAAAAAATGCAACAAAAGTTCCATCATTGGATAGCACTCCTTTTGTTACTGGCCAAAATTTACTAGGAAGGGCAATTTTCATCGGAGAAGGCATCGGTTTGCTCAACGGAGACCAAACCAAGACCATGTGATCAATTCCGACAGACACAACGAATGGTGCTTGGGATGTTATGATGCTAAAGATATCGAGTTTGTGGCCATTTACAGATAATTCTTTAATATGAAAGGCATTACTGTTGACATCATGAGCTGGAGGTGTAATTTTCCTTTTATTAAAAGGTTTTCTTGTAAGTTCACTTGAAAAAGATTCGTAAAGTTTAGAATTATAGCGATCTATCTTACGGGTAATTAGTTGTAGCACTAATAAGGTCGAAACAGTAATCAATAGTATGAAAACGCAAAATTCAACAAAATAAAAGAGATCAAATTTGTAGGTATTCAACGGAGACCAATTGAAGAGCTTAGCGACCTCTTCGTAGCTTTTTCCTGGTAACGATGTGTCATTGATTTTATCCTTTATAATAAAAAGAGAATTAGTCAAAAGAACTCGATTTACTGTGCTATTATGTTTGCTTTTACGGATAAGTTCGTTTGAAACGAATCTCTTGTCAAATACCACTGTGATAAAGGGAATATTATGCAATGAAAAATTGGTCAAACCTCCAAAAAAAACCTTATAGACGATCGAGGAAGAGGACCTAACCGATGCAAATCTTATATTTAGGTAGACCATGTAGAGCACAGTAAATGTGGAAGAAGTTGATAGTAAGTCTGTTTTAGGGAACCAGGCATTGAACTCAGTCAACGCTTCCATAATAGAATTCCACACAGAACGTTTGGATTCAACACCATTATCTAAAGAAACGTCAAGTGAACTGGAGGAGTCATCACTGAACGAAAGTAGAAGCTCGTTGTACTTAAGTCTTCTATGGTCTAGGCTCAAGACCGCCGAGAAATAGGTCACTTGAAGGATAAAATTCAAAATCAAGGCAGAGCTAAAAAAACACGTCACCTTTCTGCTAAATGGAAGAACCAAGATAACGAGTACTATAATTGATGAAGTTGTTCTCAAAGTGTATTCATTCGATGCTGTATTACAAGAGAGAAAGTCATTATCTGCAAATGAGAAATCTCGTGTTGTATCCTGTTTCTCTTTCTTCTTTACATGCTCCACCTTTTCGACAAAAATACTTCCTTTCTTATCCATTGTAAGCTTCATCAAGTTCGATATTGAACAAAATAAAACTGGAATATATATCAAGAGCCAAGGAACGTTATCGGATGAGGATTTGAAAAAGAAGCAGGTAATAGATTTTGCTGCGTACAAAACGAGAAGGACCTGTGCAATGACTGCAAAAGATATACCAATTCGTGATTTGACCGCTTTCGTTTCTTTCATAACGTGAACGAAAATAGAAAACATCAGGAAATAGACAAGCAATACTATGAAATAGTCAACAATATTCAATTTGGCAATAACAACTTCCAACATTTCTGCATCCTCTTTGAATATTAAGTTATCAGATGGTAAAATCGATTTGTCTTGAAACACGTAGAATTTCGAAGCCTCTCTTATCTTCCTCATTTCCTTCATGTTATTCTCTAACTGTCTGTTAACTTGTTCCAAATTTGAAAATGGCACCATAAGTGTAATGGACAACCTTTTGCAAAAAGATACATGTCCATTAACTTTTAATAAACCTTGAAAAAGATACATGGGCATAGTATGCAGCTTTTCATTGACGGTGTATGATGGAGATCTGTCGTTTCTTAGCCTTTCGATGTTATTGTCCCAAACATCAAACGGAGAATGAATGGTAACCTCCTCTGAGATGTTCTTGGTTATCTTTGCTTGTGCTGCCAAGGCATCGATAAGAAAGCTTTTTGAGAGGGCGTTGGAGTCATCATTAGGTTGGATTATTATTTTAGTCAAAGAATAATCATACCCTAAAAAGGACGGTTGTTCATGTATCACTAGAGCTCTCGAAATATATGAATTTGATGTTTCATACCATGCAGATCTTGTTAGCAGCGAAGGATAAGATAATAAAAATGCTACCAATAGTGGGATGACAATAAATACTTGCGGGAAAGTCAATACCCAATGAGATACCGACCTTGGAAATTGAACCTTTCTAAACATTTCAATTTATTGCCTCTTTATACAATGGTGACACCACTTTCCACAACCTTTATGCGCCTGTAGCTCGGAGATGAGTCTGTCTCTCTACTAAAAATAGAGAGCTAAAGTAATAGAAAAAAGGATAACAATTAAAACAAATATCCTATCGTCTATAATTGGTGATTGGACGCAACTTATTTTAGTTAAAAGACAAAACAATATTCCTCCAAGAAGTGAAATGAAACGAAGGCAACCAAACTTCGAAAAAAGAGATACAACACCAATCACTCCTTTTGTAGATTTTCACCAAACAAACTGGAAACCCCCAAGACCCGCAAACCAATAATTGCAGTAGTATACAAACGTCTAAGATGCGGGTTATTGAGAAATCACGTCCTCTTCACTTGTCTTTACTCAACCTTGAAGATAAAACTTCAATGGGCGAGACCTGTGCATAAATGTATGTGATGTGAGATTGATGTTAAAAGAAGGAAAAAATCGGGAGCTGATTTTTTACCCTACCTAAGTTGTAAATACAAGCCGAAGGAAATAAAAGGGCCTCCGGCAGTACCGTTAAGTATATCTGGATCACACAACGCAGGCTTATTTAACTCAAGTCATGAATGAATGATGCTGGAATATAGACATTTAGTTGTACACATATAGATATATATTAGAGAATCAGATGAAAATGCGGTTCTTCATTTGTACCCCAGGGCACAAATATTCAAATTTGACATCTGTTGAAGCAGGTCATCGATCCTTTGATCGAGGTAACCATTTGCGTAATCGTCTCTAGATTGTTGATCTAAATAACGCTGAACTTGAGCCAACCTGGTATAGCCTTCGGTACAAAATCTGAGCTGAATTTTGACCAAGGCTTCAAAACTTGGGTCATAATAAGGTACTCTCAAAGCGACAAGCTGAGGTAACTCTGTTTTCAACTGATCGTTCAAATTGTCAAAAATATCCTTAGTAAACGCCAATTCTTTTTCGGCACGAGGGAGTTTACTAGCGTCCTTCGCTGGTTTATCCACGAGTCGACGAACCTTGGCCTTTGCAGCATCATAGTCTTGTTTTTTGTGCTCCCGTTTCTTGATAGCACCATCAATCTCATCAAAATATGTTGCAAATTTAGAGATTGGATCCAACACAGTCTCTCTAAATGGGCCATCCAATTGTTTCACTGTTTCTGTGTCGAAGTCCCTGACACATTGTAGGTAGAAATCACCAACAGTAGTAGGGCTACTTGCCGTTTTGGCATCATCATACAAATCAGAAATAACTTCTGCAATTGTTACCTGCGAGGCAGTGACAGCTCTAAGAGAGTCTAGATATCCCTTTGCTTCCTTTTGCAATTCTCTACCGGCCTTCTCTAGAACCTTGTATCGACGCTCTTCTGTGTCGTATTCCTTGTCATGAGTTTTGTCTACGTTCTTAATTAGAACGCTGTTGCCTGCTCTGTTTATAGCCTTTTTAAATCCTTCCCAAGACATAGATGTTGTACCAACCAACGATGTGAGGAGCTTTTGATAAATATTGAACAAGTTAAATCGATATATTCTCTCTTATTACATCCCCTTTTGTGTTGGATTTCAAATTTCTTGATGGACTGGTTATATTATATTTCAAGCAAACAAAACATCATGTCGTATGTAATGATATTAAATGTTTCAAATACGAAGAGCTTCGAAACAAAATTGATTCTTAGGCGTAACCTCGAATGTCCTGACCATCAAAAAATGGAGTTTGGGTGATATTGCTACTTTTTTACTTGCATTTTTATAACAAGGTATCTGTCACCGAAAATAAGGCAACAACTCTGCACACATAGATAGCATGGGTTTGCAACTTCCATTTCTTGTAAGGCTGCAGGATGATCTGCCAATTGTTTTTGACGGAGGACAAGGTTCTGAATTAGAGAGAAGAGGTGTCAACGTGAAACACTCACTTTGGTCATCCTTACCTTTTATTAAAAATGATGAGGCAGATTTATTAAGGGCTGCAGAGATGTACCATGATTTTAGAAATAGTGGTAGTGAATTGGTCAACACCTTGACATATCAGGCAAGCTATGACACAATGCTAGAGCATAGCGAGGGTTTGGTTGGAAACTTAGAAGAGTATTATGCATATCTCGACCATGTCGTCCGGTTCACGCGAGAGCATTCCTCAGGTGCCTACATCTGTGGATCAATTGGTCCCTATGCATCATATCTAGGCAATGGTGCTGAATATACAGGTGACTACTCCTCAGCGAAGCCAAACTATATGGATTACTACCGTGCTCAAACGGAGTATTTTGTTAGTGATGAAAGAATTGATGTGATTGGATTTGAAACTATTCCAAACATAGATGAATTTGTTGCTCTAATCGGAGAACAGTTTTCTCAGATGATTGGTAAGGAAAAACCTTTCTTTGTTTCCATATGTACAGACGAAAACGGCTTTTTAAGGGATGGAACAGATGTGGATACCCTTTGCCAGAAGATAAAAGAAAATGAATCGCAACTGGGAGATAATTTCGTTGGGTTTGGTATCAATTGTGTGAGCTATGAATCATCTGGTAAAATTTTAGCATGCCTAAATGCAGGCTTGAAAAAGTCACATTGTAAGAGCAGGTTTAACATTGTTTATCCGAACTCAGGTGAGGTATACATCCCAGAAACCTACGATTGGAAACCAAATCCCAATCTGGCAGAACATGAAACATGGGAGTACATGGTTGAAAACTATCTGAAGGAAGATTGTAAGATAATTGGAGGTTGCTGCAGAACAACACCAGAAGACATAATGCAAATAAGCGCTGCGTTGGCTAAAAAAGACAAGGACTGAGATCCGAAGGATCAATAAGGCAGTGTACGTATTTATTTAATAATTATTTTGTAACACTGGGAGGCTCACCACATTTTGCATATATACGCCTATGTAAATACGCGATCGATCTTCTGATTGATCAGTAATTTTATCGTTACCTTTCATTTAATAAAACAAAATCAAACTAGGCGAAACAGAACAAACATGAGATAGAAAAATAGGCTAGTATTCTTTAGTGGACGAAAGTTAGTTGAACAAATGAAGTCAAACTAGTTAAATGATTGACGCCAAAAATATATGCTGAATAAATACATTTTCTTAAGCACTTGTGATTTCATATCAAAATTTGAATCATGAATCATAACGAATTTAAGTTAAAAAGGTTGATAAATAAATAAACGATTCCTGAATCCATATTTATCGAATTTGCCCTCGCTTTGGGTGAGAAGATATTCAAAGTGAGTGAGGTCTTGGCAACTTGAATGGATGAACAGTCACGTAGGAATTTTCTTTTGTGGCCAAACCAGCGTATGCATTGTACCATGCAATAAAGGCAACTATGACACCCACTATACCACCTGATTTAGTTACGTGAGCGTTTCCAGTAAACTCTCCGATGGACAAGAGTAGGAAAGTTAACCCAAGGAAGAAAAATAACGAAAAGAATGCTACAGTAGCTTTCATTGTACACATGGTCAACCCCCATGTGAAAATTGCCCATCCCAATAAGAAAAACCCAAGTGCATTGGACATTTGTTCCGGTGCATCCGCATATGCATCAGCAATACCAAACCATGGGATATAAAGAGTAGAAAAAGACATCCAGAATCCACCATAAGACGACAAAGCTGTACCACCAAATGTGTTTTCCAATGCAATTTCCCAGATACCTGCAATTAATTGCACGAGACCACCATAAAATGCGGCCAAACCTACCACAACGTTGGGAATATCGATTCCCATCGCCCTGGAGTTAAACATAGACAAAACAAAAGTGGTCAAGGCAAACGCCGACAACCCTAGAGGGGCTGGATTAGCAAACTTATGTGTTGAAGGTGGAGCTAAACCTGGATTCAAGGTACCACCAAATGCACCGTACAAATCTTCCTTCAAAAACTTTTGACGGCCAATAAAAATAAACTCATTGTTATCACCACCCACGCGTATTTTCTGTACTTCTAAATCTTCATGATACAAAGCTGGGTCTTGGGAATCAAAGTTGTGAAACCTGGGACGCTTGTCGTAGTGTCTAGTCTCTCCATTTTTTTCTAAAATCGAATCAGTTGACATTTTATAAAGTTATCTCTTCTGAGTTCTTTCAATAGTTCGAGAATTATATCTGTGGCTAAAAATAATTAAACTGCTCAGAGTGTTATCTAAAATCTCATCAACTTGATCCTTTTATAACTTTCAACTCTCTCTCTACCTTTAGATCTCCTTCACCCTCACTATCTTTGCACCACTTAATTTTACTATCATCGTTCACGCGTTCACCTCTCGAAGTTTTCGGACCTTTGCAAATTGCGAAGCGGCTGGAAAAACAAGGAGGAGCTTTACCCACAAACTCCGAACAACCAATACGTACTTATGGCACCAGAGACAGCCTGGTTGCTCGAATATCCGGATTCCATCTAGAGGCAGGCGGCTATCGTGCGGTGCAAACAGCCCAGTCGAGACCGAAAATGTTGTGGGCGGCTAGCAAGAGCGGGGGTAGTTCAACCAGCACAACCTTTTGACATCTCCACTTTCCCCTTTCTGATGGCAACTAGTTTTCATCTTGATGACAGACTACCTCACTGTAGAGGGCGACGGTTTGTAGTGGGATATAGATGCCAAGAAGTGACGGCAATATGAATGCGATGTATGGGTTTCAGGAACTGAACCGGCTTGGAACTGACCGAGCGGGGAAAAATGATCAACCGGCTCCGAGAATGATTCGTTTTGTATGAGCTCAAGTCCGGTTTAAGGGGCGAAACGAAGGATCTTTGTCACATTGCCTGACATGATAACGACGGGATAACTGGGAAGCTCCTCTCGTTAACCGATCATGAACAGCAGGAGCACAAAACCCCATACACGTGACGTTTGTAGTTTCATTCCTTACCTACGAAACATGAGTCCTTAATAACCTTAAGGTTGGTTAGTTGAATTGAATAGCGGCTATTGCAAAGCCTGGGTGTCAGATCAAACATCTGGCAAACGAGACGCATCATTTTGGACATTAATATTAGAAAAACAATCATAGATATCAAATTAAGGATTTTTTGGCATATTTAGATGTGCTTTTAAATGTTGAAACGTCGATTTTCGTGAGCACATTGTAAATTTGTAGTGTCAAGATGCTCGTGGATTACTCTATTAAGCAAGAGCCGAGAAACATCAGCATTGCTATAAAAGAGTAAAAAAGGTCATTTCAGTTCATCTGCCAGAAACTAGGTAGCCTCTGTCGGCCCTTACATGTATCTATATTACCACGAACCAAATTTGTTACTTTATCAAATCCTTCAATTGGGTTAACTAAAAGTTGCGGCACACATAAAACTGAATATGTCATGGGGTGTCTTATATTGTTATATAGATAATTTCTATTAATATCAAATTAAACATTCTAGAGCTGATTCGATTAAGGTACTTACATTCGAGCGTACTCTATTCGTGCTAATGTAGATTTATCCTTTCTACGTCATCAAGACCGGGAAGGTGATTAAACTGTCATTGAAACGCAAGATCAAAGAATCACACACCATAAATTAATTATCATCGTCATCATCGTAATCATAAGTAGCTATCGGCAAGAAGCCAACAAAGAAATAACATTAGTGGTCAAAAAAATTTAGGGAAGAAAAAGACATTGAGATAATTCAGATTCCCTATGGCTTTGGCAATTGGAATGGACGGATAGTGACATATGAGTTTTCTTTGGTTGCAACACCAGCATATGCGTTGTACCATGCAATAAAGGCAACGACAACACCAAACACACCACCTGCTCTGGTCACTCCAACCTTACCAGTAAATTCACCGATACACAACAATAGGAATGTAATTGTCAACAAAAAGAACAAAGAGAAAAATGCAATAGTGGCTTTCATTGTGCACATGGTCAAACCTGCTGTAAAAATAGCCCAACCCAATAGATAGAATGCGACTGCGTTCGCCATCTGGCCTGGGGCATCTGCATATGCGTCCGCAATGCCAAACCAAGGGATATAGATCGCAGAAAAGGACATCCAGAATCCACCATAAGACGACAAAGCTGTACCACCAAATGTGTTTTCCAACGCAATTTCCCAAATACCTGCAATTAATTGCACGAGACCACCATAAAATGCGGCCAAACCTACCACAACGTTAGGAACCTCAATTCCCATTGCTCTTGCGTTGTACATAGACAAAACAAATGTAGTCAAGGCAAACGCCGACAACCCTAGAGGGGCTGGATTAGCAAACTTATGTGTTGAAGGTGGAGCTAAACCTGGATTCAAGGTACCACCAAATGCACCGTACAAATCTTCCTTCAAAAACTTTTGACGGCCAATAAAAATAAACTCATGGTTGTCACCACCAGTTTGAACTCTCTGAAGTTCTAAATCTTCATGATACAATGCAGGATCCTGTGTGTTGTATCCAAGAGTGTTTCCAGCTGCGCGTTCTTGGTGTTCGTGGTTATGTTTTTCACCTCCTGTGATAGAATTTTCACTAGACATTGTATCTGTAATCTTTAATTTCTGTTTTTGTTATTAAACAAGTTGCTCTTCCAAAGCTTCTCAACTTATTGTTACAATATTCTAGTTGTGAATAAAATTCCAAAACAGCAACTGGACCCTTGGAACTCCGACCTCACATCTATTTATACATTTTTTATCCACCCTTGTTCCACCCTGCTAATTCTATTCTGATATCAGTTTGTTACAAGTGCTTTCACTTCCAAAGCAATCTGTCGCCTCGGAGTTTACTGGTCACATTAATGAAATGAAAGAGGAGATTTCGAAGCACACAAAACTGTCACCTTTTACACTTCAGTGGGGAATTGAGCTACAATTGTCTTGTATTTTTTTTCAGTTTACCTTCTAATATTCTCCCTCAGGTTCTTAGTAGCTCCCATGCTATGCTATTGCCTTCTGCCCGTTCTCGACATTGCCATGCCACCTCTGTAGCCTTACCACCGACCAACAAATTCCCCTTTTTTTCTCGGAGTCTGCGGCGGCGCTTGAAGCCGCACCTACTGCTGCTGTTGGTACAATATGCAGAGAATGCGTGAGCGCACAGCCGTTGGACAGCCCCCTCTCCTTCGTCCCACGAGTACTCCTACGATTGGCATACAACTCGTTCCCCCAACGAGTTGAACAGAGTAGGCCATACGATGGCAATTTGGAAATAGGCGGTTAGCCTCTCCAATTTGGGGAGAGAGAATTGTCAACTGCATGACCTGAATTGGCCTTTTTTTTTATTTTTCGTACGGTCCGAATTTTTTTTAAAATAAAAACGAAAAAACGGTGGCGTGATGACTGAGGGGGACTAGCCAAGAGGGGAGCGCTACATGAAGTGGAGCGAGAAGTCCGGTCGCAAGGGCAGTCCGAGGAGTTAGGACCCGAGAAATTCAGGCGGGATAAGGCCAATAGCTGCCCCTCGAGAAGATAATCCACGTGACTGGATGCGTCAGATGTCGGTTGAGAAGTTTTGTTGCCTGGCGTGGCGGATGCAAGTGAAATGCCCTTATGATCAGTACTAAAATGGAGAGAACCAATCGTACAGCTAAGGTGGAGAAGACAGGGTGGTTATGATGATCATCTCTCTTCATCTCAATATAACTGTTCTCTCAGAATTTTCGGATTAATTGCTTGCTCGGTTTAGAGATTGGATTAGCCAATCGTCGCCTTTTTTTCTGTAACGAATATATTCGGTCATGTGACTGGTATATGGTTTCTAGATCCCAAGAGATGAGCGGTGGCCATAACTTCTCGATTACAACAAGAAAATAGTAGCAAAACAGATGAATCGGCAGCATCGGGTATATCTAAGCTCTCATGTCTACTGCCCGAGTAAATTAGATTTTTGAATGTGTAACTTAGTGTATAGTCGGCCATTGGCCTTCTCAAACAAGATGGAGAATACCAGGGAGATGGATATAACCTGATTAGTGATTGTTTTAGAAGATTTCTCACCCAACAGCTTGTTAGTACTCTTAATTCCATGGGTACCTATCACATAGCTGCCTTTTTGTTTGCTCATCTTATGTTTTGTTGGTCGTCGTTAAAAAGGCGAGGCCAGATTAACCTATGTCCTATAGTTGTTTCATTAAAAAGGAAACTGCAATACCGGCACGTGACACGGCAGGTAACATGATGGTAAAAAATTATCAGTTTTAGTTCTTATTTTTTTTTGTTTTTAATAATTTCCTACAAGATGTACAGGCACCGAACCACTCACTCACACAGAAAGAAGGCTTTCGATGCGTGTAAAGGTGAAAGATATATATATATATATATATTTTGGCTCGAAGGATGAGCATGTCTAGCAGGGTGTTCGTGCTGATAAGAAAGATTCCTGGCGGGAAAAATTGAAAGAGAAAACCATTAAAAATCGAGAGGAATGAGACTTTTCAGAAGAGTTGTTTTTCCCAACATTTACTGGACATTCTGTTTTATGATTTCCCTTAGGTCATATATGTTGCCTGAACTAGAAGCCATGCACCCCCTTACATTTCAAGACAAGCTCCTACTTGTAAGGATGACGTATTAAGTGCAGCATTGTATTAGGCGGTAGTTCTTACCTCAACATGTTTTTTAACTTGCACCTGTTCATCCAAATTTTTATCGAAGTTATCCTACCAGAAAACGCGCATAATATTTAGTTGCCTTCTCAAGAAAAAATTGAGCTTGCATATGCAACCAAACTATAAAATGGTTAGACATGGCTGTGGTTGAAAAAAAATTCACATTAAATAAAGTTTCAGCGCGATTCTCATTCTTCTGCAGCACTGTAATGGCACCGTAGATTAGGATTTGCGTGCTGCAGGGGAGATCGCTCATCGAGATGCATCTCCATTTAATAGATTTGGATTATTACGAAGGCTGTCTAGAATATTACTGATTAAATTTTATACCCGCAGAGCTCGAATAGTGCATAAGAGGTGCATAGCAGAGTCTGTACCTGCACGTATAACTGCAATGGTTTTTTTCGCTATTTAATTTGGGCTTAGTTCAAAGAAGATAACAATGCTTATATTTGATGGTTGCTGCTAATACAATAGCAGGGCATGGGAACTACAAGAATCAGTTTTGTTTCAATATCTAGCAACGATCTAACAGGCCACCGTGCATGAAGAATAGGATATCAAAAAGGTAAGTAACCAAACAATATATGTCCAGGCTAAGCTGTTTATTCATTCTTTTAATAATAATCTCAATTACTGCGGGGGAACCGCACTCTGAATGCCATAATTTAGCAAGTGACTTAAGAGAGGGCTTTGAAGTTACCTTTTATCAACATTTCTTAGAAGGTTCGAATGATGGCCGCTACGATGCTACCGCTATTGATACTAAATTTAATGAGTGCTCGGAAACTTCCTTTATTATATCAACAGGCACGGGTTCTTCAGTTATCTCAGCAAAGGATACGAAAACCATATCTTTAAGTCAGAATTATTTGTCAAAACCACCTACCAAAACACTAGAGTACCATGTAGCCGCTGTCAAACGGGACCAAGAGGTTGAAGCTTCACTTTCAACTTATTCCACTGGCGTCATCACGACAACAGGCAAGAATGGCAAGGAAACAATTCTGACCACTTACTATGTGGAAACAATTACAGGTACTGCCACATCAACTACGGAATATTCACCGTGGACAGGTGAAGAAACCACTACATACTCTACTGGGTATACAACAAGTGCTGGAGACGACGCAAACGAAAACATTCAGATTATATATTATGTTGCAACTCCAGCCATTTATACAACGAGCACAAAAATAAAACGATGGAAAAGCACATATATTAGCACTTATTCTACTAAGATAATAACCGACACGGGAAAAGATGGACAGGAAACTATTGAAACAATATTTTACGTCTACACACCAAAAAAATACACAGCAACTATATCACCAACTACCACAACACCCTACACGCCATGGACAGGTGCTGAAACTTCTACATATTCCACGGACATCATAACGAGCACCGGTACGGATGGTAAGGAGACTGTTGAGACGATCTACTATGTGGAGACGCCAGACATCCGTGTTTCGAGCACTACATTAACGCCATGGACGGGAAATATGACGTCCACATATTCCACGGAGTTCATCACGAGCACCGGTACGGACGGCAAAGAAACAATCGAGACGGTGTACTACGTGGAGACTCCAGACATCCGTGTTTCTAGTACCACGTTCACACCATGGACAGGAAACGTGACCTCGACGTATTCTACAGAGTTCATTACGAGCACTGGTTCAGACGGTAAGGAAACCATTGAGACGGTGTACCATGTAAAGGTTCCGGATAGCGTACGTAGTACCTCATATGAAGTTTGGACGGGATCAGCAACGTTGACATATTCCACGTTGTTATACACAACTACGTTGGATGGTATTGAGCAAGTGGAGACGGTGTACATGGTTATGATTCCTGAGGTGGGTTCTGGTAGCTCATCCTCTTATCCTACCTATGTTACCGGCTTTAATCTAAGTTCTTCGATGTTGGAGTCTACATCTGGTAGCAATAGTGGGTTTGGTATCTCGAGTTCTGCATACATTGGTACCACGCCTTCTAGCAATGCATTATCATCGTCTTCGACATGGCTCAGTTCTTATTCTGATGTCTTGGTATCATCGTCAGCTGCTGGAGCAGGTTCTGGGACTTCAGACTTGAGTGGTTCTGTTGTCACTGGTAATGTTTCTACAGAGACCAGCGGAGTCGTGCTGTCTACTACGACGGTTGGACCCAACTCCGGTGTTCTGTCGACTGCTTCATCTTCACCAGCCAGTTCTGAATCTGCTGTGTCGTCAGGATCGTCAAGATCGTCAGGATCCTCAGCTGCTGGAGCAGGTTCTGGGACTTCAGACATGAGTGGTTCTGTTGTCACTGGTAATATCTCTTCTTGGACTAGTGGGATGGCATCTTCGTCCAGGACTGTTGTGCCTAAATCTACT
>PPJO02000033.1:0-19288 GCA_003707555.2 Kluyveromyces aestuarii
ATCCGTACACCACATACCTAATCAAATCCGTACACCACATACCTAATCAAATCCGTACACCACATACCTAATCAAATCCGTACACCACATACCTAATCAAATCCGTACACCACATACCTAATCAAATCCGCACACCACATACCTAATCAAATCCGTACACCACATACCTAATCAAATCCGTACACCACATACCTAATCAAATCCGTACACCACATACCTAATCAAATCCGTACACCACATACCTAATCAAATCCGTACACCACATACCTAATCAAATCCGTACACCACATACCTAATCAAATCCGTACACCACATACCTAATCAAATCCGTACACCACATCCCTAATCAAATCCGTACACCACATACCTAATCAAATCCGTACACCACATACCTAATCAAATCCGTACACCACATACCTAATCAAATCCGTACACCACATACCTAATCAAATCCGTACACCACATACCTAATCAAATCCGTACACCACATACCTAATCAAATCCGTACACCACATACCTAATCAAATCCGTACACCACATACCTAACCAAATCCGTACACCACATACCTAATCAAATCCGTACACCACATACCTAATCAAATCCGTACACCACATACCTAATCAAATCCGTACACCACATACCTAATCAAATCCGTACACCACATACCTAATCAAATCCGTACACCACATACCTAATCAAATCCGTACACCACATACCTAATCAAATCCGTACACCACATACCTAACCAAATCCGTACACCACATACCTAATCAAATCCGTACACCACATACCTAATCAAATCCGTACACCACATACCTAATCAAATCCGTACACCACATACCTAATCAAATCCGTACACCACATACCTAATCAAATCCGTACACCACATACCTAATCAAATCCGTACACCACATACCTAATCAAATCCGTACACCACATACCTAATCAAATCCGTACACCACATACCTAATCAAATCCGCACACCACATACCTAATCAAATCCGTACACCACATACCTAATCAAATCCGTACACCACATACCTAATCAAATCCGTACACCACATACCTAATCAAATCCGTACACCACATACCTAATCAAATCCGTACTCCCCTCTTCCACCTACTCCTCCCCCTACTTACCCTCTCTTCTCCCACCTATTCCTTCTCACCCTCCTTACCCTCCCACTGCCCAATGTCCGGGTCACCTATCCACCTACTCCTCCCACCTATTCCCTCCTACTTACCCTACCACTCCCTCCCACTGCCCAATGTCCGGGTCACCTACTCCTACTCCTCCCACCTACCAATCTTATCTGCTAAAATTCACATCATATTGACCTATCAAAACAACAAGTCATCTAACTTCTCTACGAAATACTCGCTTTTTCTAGTTCATACCTCCTTTATTCCCAAAGTTGTCTCTCCCCTTTTCTCTTCCACATTCCCTTCCGTGGTAACTACTCTTCTCACTCTGACTCCTAAAACTACCCTTTTCCTCGTCACATGACCTCGCCAAAATACATAATCGTCCAACATACCTACTCCTCCCACCTACTTACCCTACCAATCTTATCTGCTAAAATTCACATCATATCAACTCATCTCTTATCTAACTCATACCTCTCTTTATTCCACACTCGCCCTCCACACTCGCCCTCCATTCTCCCTACTCCCTCCCGTTACCCGCACCTTCACCCATCTACATCTCACATCACCTCCTCTTACCCGCACTCTCAACTCTCCAGTTCCATCGCCAAACCCACCGCCCTTACCCGGATACCAGCCCACCTGCTCCCTTCTCATCGCCACATCACTTTGTACGAACGAACCTCATCACATTCACCCCCTCCCCATTTCCACCAACACACCGCCAATCCCACCAGCTTGGCTTGCATCCAGCTATTCACACTCGCTCTTTTCCCCAAACCCGACTCCTGCCCACCTGATCCCCACCAACTCGTTCTCCTTCCTACCCCATGCTTCTTTATTTTTACTTTACACGCTAAACTCTAACTTTCAATTCTACTAAACAAAAAAATTATATATCCCCATGTGTGGAGGCGTCCTGATGTACAGCTGTGCCACTTGCAGCTTTTCGTCAAATGCCCCACATATCACATCGCCCTGCCTCACCACCCTACTATACTAATGTCCTAAAGCTGACATCATATTGACGTGTGATAACAACAAGTAACATCTTATCTAGTTCATACCTCCTGTATTCCCACTCTTTGCTCTCCCTCTCTCTGCCAGAACAAAAGCATCGCAAAACTATCACGCACGAACAACCATATCTGATTGCCCTGCTGCCGTTCATACACTCCTGAAAATTCTGCTCCGGCGATCGATACCCACACTCCCTTCCGTGGCAACTTCTCACTCTGACTCCTAGAACTGGCGCCTTCCTCGTCACATGACCTCTCCAAAATATCGTCCAACATCCCTAATCAAACTTTCTTCCTTCATTCTGCATTCTCACCCTCTCCCTCTCATCTACCCCCAACGTCCGGGTCACCACCACTGCCTCACCACCTTCCCCTACCTTTCCCTACTAAACTTGTCTGACGCCATGTAGACGTGTGACAACAACAACTGACAACAACAAGCGACATCTCCCTCTTCTTCTTCTAGAACAAATGCATCCCACACGTACACTCACCACTCCCGCCTCCTCCCCTCCTCTTACCCGCACCCTCAACTCTCCAGGCCCATCGCCAAACCCACCGCTCTTACCCGGATACCAAACTACCCATCCCATTCCCATTGGCACATCACTTTGTACGAACGAACCTCATCACATTCACCCCCTCGCCATTTCCCCCAAACCACCGCCAATCCCACCAACTCTACCCTCATCCCACTTCTCACAGTCGCTACGTGTCCCGAACCCGACTCTTGCCCACCTGCTCCCCACCTGAGGCCCCCTTCTTCCTACACTATGCTTCTCTTTATTTTAGCTTTACACACTAAACTTTGACTTTCAATTTACTGAATGAAAAAATTGCAAGTCCCACACCGAATGTCGTTGACTCTCATCATAAATTGACATCATATTAACAAGTAATCATAACAGCTCATCCCTTATCCATAGTACCTCTCTTTATCCCAGAGTTCGCTCTCCGTCTTCTTCCAGAACAATGACACAGCATTGTCCTGTCCTCTTAGCCCGGCACCTCACCACTTTCACCCCGGTGCCCCTTCACCAAACCTCCCTCTAATCCCACTGCCTTTGTGACCATCCGACTATTCATACTCCTCAGTTTTCGAAACATAACTTAGTTGCCACTTGCCACCTCCAATGCTCTGCTATGTGCTGTTACCTTACTATCACCCATTCTCTCTTTTGACACTGAATACCTACTTTGAGTTTCTTATTTGACAATCTCACCCAACTGACATCTCCCCTCTTCTTCTACAACAACGTATCATGCTAAACAATGACACCCGACTGTCCTGCTACTCTTCATGCGGTCTGCACTTCCTCACTCTGACTCGTAAAACTGTGCAGTTCCACGTCACATGACCTCGCCCAATGTAAGCACCCATACTTACCCGGATACCACACCACCATTTCCACTTCTCGTAATCACATTCACCCCTGCACCATTTCCCCCTACCAACCTCTCCTGCTGAAATTCACGACTGACTGATGCCTCATCACAACAAACCATCGCCTTATCCTTCGTTTCTGGTCCTACCCATCTCTCTGCCAACTCCGACTTCTTCCACCTCCCCCACCATCCTATCCCTTTCCGTCTCCTCCTCCCATCGCTCATGCTCTCCCAAACTAACTAACGCTCATTTCATTTCCGTCCCCAACATCTACTCACGATATTACTTGCTCTTCGGCTTCCCATCACCAAGCTCCCCACGTGGTTTCCGATCCATGTCATCACTTTGTACGATTGGCCTCCTCATATTGACCTCTGCGCCATTTCTTCCAAAACATCTCCAAGTCCACCAGGTTTGCTCGCATCGAACTAATAATAGTGGTCTTTTGTCCCAAACCCAATTCCTTCTAACTGGCGCCCCCCTCTATTTCTTCCTTCCGATACTGAACACCGTCTCTTTCGATTTGCTAACTAAAAAATTATAAAGTTCCCATTGTGCGTATATCCTCAGCAAGGAAACCTGCATCAGACACCTATTTACTGCCAGGATCCCTTATGAACCCCAAATATCAATGTGTTTAGTCTCGTTACCCGTATATCGCTTTGCACTGTATTTCATGTGACCACGGACTCGGGCAAAAACTCAACGCGGAAAACCTGCCTCCATCTCAACACACATCCTTCTCTGCCCCTTTTCTCCATAGTTTTGTACAGATTTTCACGAGTATGGTTCTCTCTTTGGGACTTTTGTACCTTTACAAGACTCTTTATAGTCCTGGGACGGCATCCGCTTACATGCAAATCAAAAAAAAATAAAAAATCGTCTTATCATCAGCTGAACATAACAGTTCCTTTCATCTGACGAAACAACGCTAGAATATGTTGCTCTTTTCTTAATTCCCGCTCACAAACTGCAGTGCTCCAAAATATTTTTGATTACATGTAACACGTCTTCACTAAAGACACCAGGCACCTCGAGAACAGAATAGCAACAGCTGGCTAGGAAATACAAATAGCCTATATATAGTTACATCTCAAGTTTTAAACAACTATCAGACTATAAAACCTACTTTTACACAATACTTCTCTAAGCAATGGCTGCACCTAGCAAATATTTTTCAATGGTACAGCAAGGCCATCGAAATGAGAAACACAAAAGAGAAACGTGCCTATAAGCCTGGCACGCTTATTTTTAAGTTATAAGGGACTAAAGGAAACTTCTGATCTAATATAAATATATTGGTTAACAGCTCCATTTACATCCTTCTACTCTTCCTAGGTATGAAAATATTCAAGCTGCAATGTTGCAGAGAAATTTTGATTCTTTCTTCTAAATGCTTTTCTAAAAGTAACTACCGCTCGTCGCTCTTTGAAATCACTATGAAATTTATTTGCGTATATTTGCATCCGTATTTATTGCCTCTATTTCAGCGCAATACGGTTACAGGCCTTCAGCTATGATGTAACTCTGACAGTTCAAAAAATTCAAGCGGTTGGCTAATTGCCAATATTTAATAAAACAATATTCGAACAAATTTTCTATTATGACTAAATTATCTCGTACTATAGTCAATGGCAACAGTGCCTTTTATCAGATCGTTATTCATTCGAAAACAAGTACATATTATATGGTAACATATGGTAACATAATTAAAATTTATCTTGCCATTGCTTTTATACAATTTTAAAAATAGCTGCAAATTTTACCCCATTATGTCTCATTGGTGTAACATAATGCAAATAAATTTTTGCTTTGCGTGTTTGCAAGACTTTCGCTCAAAAAATGCATTTCCTCGCGCTTTATCTTCTCATAGTTTTGAAGCTGAAAATTATGCTACTTTCGCCTACTTTATTGAACTTCTAGAAACTCCTTTATTTGCTATATAAGATTATTATATACACTATAGGGCATCAATACTGGTAAAATATTTTTTCTTCAACTTGCCTTAGTGTAACTAGAACGCAGTAACTGATTTTTTGCCTCTTTCTGCTTTCTCGCTCCAACATTAGCTTAGATATTTCATATTAATTATATCTAACAACTGCTAAGTGATTCAAGTGCTGCAGTAATCAACCTCTATGAAATATGGAAAAATTCTAATGTAAGAAATTATTTTTCATAAATAGTTTGAACGAGACTACCACCAGGTTTTAGTAGTGCAGCTGAAAATTGTTCATTCTCAGTTTAATTGAAGAATTTTTTATACAGTTGGTTCGTCCATGACTCTAATAATATTTTTAATTCATATGAGAATAAGAAATTTTTTCGCCTCAATATAACTATGAAGAAAACAGTGCCTAATTTCGACGATGCGAATTTGAATATTTTTATAGTTTTCATCATGAAAAGTTGCCAAAACTAACACCCGGCTCTCATCGTGTCATTTTAATTAATTCACAAAAATTTCTGATTCAAGACTCCGTAGATCGCATTATTCACTCCATTAATGCAAGTATCGAGGCAGTTTCTAGCATTTTGTTGCTAAAAAAACGTGTATCATTGAACATTACTCGTTTTACCATGACAAAAACAGCGAACCAAAAACATATCTCCCGATCTTCAGTTAATTTTTTCCCCATATTTTGGCTTGTTCTTTGAAGAAGCAAGAAATGCTGCTGTGGCTTCTCTTTTACCAATAAACAGATGCGTAGGTAGCCTAATTAAGTTCAGGTCTGCCAAAACCAAGGTATAATGCATCCCAGTCATCATTCAACTGTTTTATTGCAGCAGACATGAAAGTTCAGGATTACTAGGGATTTATTCATTGGTTAAATGAAAGATAGCAAATGCCTCGCAATGTAATCACAACCTTTTGAAATCTAATCTCCTCTTGCTTGTTTCTTGGCTTCCCTTAGTTAACTAATTCTTTTGATGTAACGACATTCTTACAGGGCAAACTTTAAATTCACCGTTCTCTCAATATGCATTTAAATATTTCAGAAATCAAATGGCTTCTAACAGTTTCAAGCTAACTATGCTGCCAGTGAAAAGTCAAAATCAACTCTCTACCATGAGAAAATGATATGAACATATAAATGTGTCCACGTGCTTCCTTTTACAGAGTTCCTCCGCAATCTCTATGCCTTCCCACCACTTCCGTTGCGAGCCCTGAGTTGCTATTTCCCAATAAAAATCCACTCTATGACAACTCGATACATTACCTTGTTACATGACACAATTTAGCACCGCATAACTTAAATACTACCGAAATATCAAATTTTCGGTTGCACGTAGCAACGGTTTGTCTTCAGTTTTGAAGAAAAATAGACAAGCAAAAAAAAATCCGGCATCCTGTATTAAGAGAGACAAAATCTACTGTAAAGGTGTCGACTTTATTTTTGATAACATCCCTAAAAGAAGACAACATGTGAGGTCTCTTTCTTCAGGTGACTGCCAAAGAATCTAGAGTAGAGCCATTTTTCGCTTTTCCTATCTTGAAACTACTGTCATACAACTGGTTCATTTTTGCGAGATCGGACTCTACAGAATGAATTACACCAGTTAGACATGCTTCCTAAAACTCCAATTTAAAAACAAATTTACATAGTACAATTTGGGAATTTCGAGCAAAATATTGGAAGCTAGATTTTGAAACACTGTTTTAGGGCAACCATTTAGGCAACTTATGAGCTGATCCAATAAACTATAAATACCTTGGAATTATGGTCCATAGGAGCTCAAGAACCTAATGCCATAATTCACTAATTGAAAAAAGGAAAATCAGATTTGTTTCAATCCACTTCTTTGTTTCAAAGAATAACAATAAAATAATTTTCAAGCACTAAAAGATGTCTTCGGCTGTTGGTTTTTACATGCCTGCTATCTCATATTTCGGCGATGGTGCCGTTGAAGAGTCTGTTGAATACATCAAGAGTAAGGGTTTCAAGAGACCTGTTATTATTACTGACGCTGGTATTTCCAAGATCGGTCTTGCAGCACAGGTAACCCAGTCCTTGGAAAAACGTGGTCTTGAAGTTAGTACCTTTGATCAGACTCATCCAAATCCTACCGTTAGTAACGTGAACGCTGGTCTCGCTGTCTTAAATGAACACAAAGGGGATGTTGTTATTTCAATTGGTGGTGGCTCTTCGCACGATAACGCCAAGGCAATTGCTCTATTGGCCACCAACGGCGGTGAAATCAGTGACTATGAAGGTGTAAATAAATCGAAAAAAATGTCTCTACCTTTGATTGCCATTAATACCACGGCTGGTACTGCCTCAGAAATGACCAAATTCACAATTATCACCAATGAAAAAGAAAAGGTTAAGATGGCTATTATTGACGACCATGTCACTCCAAGGGTTGCTGTGAATGACCCCAGTACCATGTATGGTCTTCCACCTTCATTGACGGCTGCTACAGGTTTAGATGCCTTGACACACTGTATCGAGTCATACGTTTCTACTGCTGCAAATCCTATCACTGATGCCTGCGCTGTTAAAGGTGTTGATATGATTCAAGAACACTTGGTTGAAGCATACAAAAATGGTAAAGACACTGATGCAAGAACTGGGATGTGTTACGCTGAATACTTGGCTGGCATGGCTTTTAACAACGCCTCTTTAGGTTATGTTCATGCGATTGCTCATCAACTTGGTGGATTCTATGACTTACCTCACGGCGTTTGTAATGCAGTATTGTTGCCTCATGTGCAATCTTTTAACAGAAAGAATCCTGTGGCCGACAAGAGACTAGCTGAACTTGCTCCTCATTTAGGTGCAAAAGAGGCCACTACAGATTCTTTGATTGAACGCTTGCTAGAATTCGCAAAGGAATTAGGCATTCCTAGAAATTTGAAGGAGCTTGGTGTGAAGGAGGAAGATTTCGCTATTCTTGCAGAACATGCTATGAAGGATGTTTGCGGTCTAACTAACCCAATCCAGTTCACAAAGGAGGAAGTTATTGCAGTTATCAGACAAGCTTACGAATACTAATCTTCTGGAAGGTAGTAATTTTTGTTTTTTATATGAAAGACGCCCCATTTCTCTATTTATTTTGATCCATTTCAATGAAAATATATACTATATTGATTTTTTTTACGCGCTAGGTTTAATAGGAAAAAAAGCCTGCAGTTACGATCAGTGAAAAATTCTTCTGGCCCGTGGTGATTTTAAGACAATCTTTCGCATACTACATCGTATGCATTTATTTAATCCTATAGCCTTTGATCTGCGCGCATACTGCATCTCTTCATCTAGTCGTAGTTATTTAAAAACCAGATGTACTATATACTGATTTAACATGAGCTGACGTAATTTTAAGAATCCAATTATGGATTATTCATTAGAGAATGCTAGGATGCGCTGATATTTCATGGGTTATTTCTTCGTGGAAAAGTGAGCAGTGACTTGGCAGCATTATATTTACGTTGTATTCAGCTTCCATCTTGTTGAAGGACTGATTGCCTGTTCGTTGATACGTAGAAAATTGAATAAATAAATTCGAGAAACTAGATCCTAGTATTGGACTGAAATTTTAACTTGTAAAAAGCGATTTTCTAACTGTTCGCATACCATTCATGCATCAATTCGCATATCAAGAATTAATGCACATCGCATAGCACATTTTACAAAGAAATAATTTTAGTTGAGAAAACTTAAAACTGAAACTCAACATTATATAGTAAAAAATGGGTATCCACTATACGAACGAGCTATAAATGTTTTGTCTTATTAACCGGATAATTTTTAGCATTTACCATTCATTAAATAATTACAAGGTAAGGCGTGATATAATATCGGAGAATCGGCTTCGTACCAAAAATGGACATCTGGTGAACTACTATGACATATATAGCAGGAGGTTATTTTTGTTTTTAATAAACTTATTAAAAACAAAAGGAAACTTCTGCTCACGCAGAAAATTCACCTCCTTACAGTGGAATATTAATATGGAGTCTGCCAATTATATCATTTCATTTAATCTACAATTTCCACCGTTGCTTGCCCCTCCCTACCAAGAAATAGCTTCTAATTCATTTAACTGCTCCTACAAAACTCATTATTTGTTTCTCATTATATACTTTCATATTTTTTCCTTGTACATGCTACTGTTCCTGTATCCATTAGAAAATTATGTCAAGCATCAGTGGAAATATATACTACATCCTAGTCACAAGACTATATTAGTCCCTACTATTGAGGCGCGCAGCAAGTGATGGACATATTTTTCTCTTGAGATGTATCAATCCGTGTTTATGGTAAGAAAATTTCTTGCATCCTGTCCTCAGTTAAACATTAGAAAGAATCTCCCTCTCTGCGGCTTTCACAGCATTCATTCTATAACCTCCTAGCTCAAGATCTGCACCATACTATTCTAGGCGCCCTAAAAAATCTTACAAGTTGATTGAAAAGATGTTGGACTGCCCAATAAGGTTTTTACAAATTTTTAAAATTACTGAACAGTCGAAATATAAACAGAATAGCTTAAGAACACGCCGTCCCCCTCATAACACTAATTCACTTTTTGAGATCATATCACACAAAATCACTTCTTAAAACTGTAAAAAATAATAGATTTCTCATCATACTATTCACTCCGAAAGTAATTTCCAAGAAAAAATCTCCAAATCAAAATATTTGTTATCATAGCAAAATCAGGCCTTTGTTCATCATTCTTTACCTTAGTTTTCTTTTTCATATCACAAGAGCCTCAACTGGCATCGGCTTTTTTCCCTCGATTCATTTCATGAATAACAGAAAAAATGTACATTTTAGTTCATTACCAAATACTTCGAAGACTTGATTGTCCTAAAGTTGTCCAGACGTCTTAAAAAAAGTAAAGTAGCAGATAGATATTTCAACTGGAAAAAAAGCACAGAAAATAATATAATACTTCCCATCAATAGCGGAAATAGCAATCCCGGTGACAAATGTATTCTGCAATTCACCGCGTGCTTGAAAGAAAATAAAATTGCTCAACTTTCCGCCTCTCAAATAATAGAGTATGGTGTCTCTAATGTACAACTAGCGATAATTATTCATTCCAAAGTTTTCGGCAATAAAATACAAGAAAACCATCAATAACATACCCTCAGCGGAAAACTTATCTTTGAAACTTTTCTTTTGATGAGTGGAAGATAATGCGGCCCTCCAAATGTGGCACACATGCGTAAGATACAAGGATATAAGAAAGATTTGTTGTCTTTTAAATGATTGCGCAACAAGAAGAATGAAAAAAGATGAAACCACTCAGTTGTACAATATAGTCCATTGACTCCACCTTTGTGCTCATTGAAATGCGTAATACAGATTGAGTCAAAAACTTTCCCTAAATAGTATAAAAGCATGCCATTGTCCGATAGTTGTGTGAAGATAGCCAAAAAACTTAGAGGCCATAATCTATAGCGATTAGCTCTCGTTCCGAAAAATCCCTGCCAGATCATCTTTGATAGTTTTTCATGCTTAATAGCAGCTTTTATTTCCAAGATTCCAAGATCAACAAATGAAGTTTCATTTTCTTTTCCTTCTCCCAAGTGGTATCTCGATAAAATTTCTGACTTCTCAGGTGCTCTTTTTACCAACCAATCATCTAGGTTATTCAGGTGCCATGGAAAATAAAAAAGACTGCGGTACAGAAAATATCATTTGAAAAATAATTGGAAATGTCCAATTCCATCTCTTTTGGTTGCTCGGGGTATCGTAAGGTATCAAAGCGGCAATAAATCCACCAAAATGCCAGGATGTACTGTAAATTGACGTGAAGAACTGCCTAATTGGTCTGCACAAAATTTCTGAAAGTGATACTGGGGATGCGACAGACCATATCAATATTCCAGACTGATAATAATTCTTGAGACAAAGACCATCTGATTCACATCTTTAGGAATATAGCTCCTATAAACTGCTTGCATCTAAATTCCAGAGCATGACTGAATTACTATATCAACTACGATAATTTCATTTCCAGTAAAGACAGTTATTTATTGCCCATACTTGTCATTTATAAAGGGTGCAAAAAAATAACCGCAAGTATATCCAAATGTCAAACCATGAGTATTCATAGCTTTGGCGGACCCTGGGGAATTTCTTGAAATATTTATGAAATTTGGCATATCATAGATACCGTTGAACAATGTGCCGATATTACCGCGTACCACGGATAATGTTGGGACTAAAACAAAACTAAAAATTTGTTGAGAGATATACATTTTCCGCCTCGTATTTCCTGACTATAGTACCCAGTTACTAATTTTGAAACAATTAATGTTATCATTATTAGCTATTAATCTTTTAGAATAGCTAATTTTCAAATCAACAGAGGTAAGTTCATGTTTGAGGAACTTTGCTGTTCGTATCTTCTCTGGCATCATATTCAACTTCCAGAATACAAGACTGCAAAATCTAATTAATTTCTTATCACGTGATTATGTTCTCGCAGTGTGATATTCCTGACAGATGGCAAGACACGTTCCAGCAGTTTTCTTCTTTTGAACCGACTGGTCACAAACTCACAGCGATAATGTAACTGACATTGATGCAGTGGATTGAAGCACTGATATATTAAAGTTCTCTAGAGCAGACTACGTGGGCCCTTGTCGCTGCAGTTTTGAAAGGAGCTGGAAAGAGATTCAAACATTTAGTATTGCGATCGTGTGGCTTCGGTATATGTGTAAATAGGAAAGTCAAAAAAAAAAAATTAAAAATTAAAAAAAAATTAGAATATTCGGGGACGAAGTGTATATTTTCACTGGCAGAGCCGATAATGAGTATATTCGTTCATACTTTCTGCAAAAAAGTTCTCTGCGTAAGCGGCTGGCTATCATACGATAAACCCACTTCATTCCTGAGATTATTTTCTTAGGCGGCTTCTGTCACATGCCAGAATTTTCGAGCTGGAATGGTTTGCACATCAATCCAGATATATTACTTTCGAAACATCGTCGAAATTCACTTGGCGCCATTTACACATTTCTGCATATTTCTTACGACGAAATTTTCACTATTAAACAATTTGTAGGATATTTTTGAACTGAAGCAGCTGCGAAAGGAGTAAGTAAGGTATTGCATTGGACAACTCATTTATATGCCAAACTATGGGTGGCTCTAACATAATACATCATCACTTTTCCTCTCATAATAACTGGTTTAGCAGCAGTGCTGCAAAAGGCATGGAAGCTAGGAAATCCAACGGACGCTTATGTGAGATGCAATTTTTCATGGCTATAAGTTTCACTCGTTGGTATAGCTGATATTCATGTGTCCAGATTTCGTGCACCTTCGCGGAAAACAATTGGCTTTAGCATCCAGACTTCTTACCATTATATGAAGGGCTCACATATTATTATCCAGAACCGCTTCAGGATTCAATGACTTTAATATCCTGCCCTAACTTCTGTATCACTCATAGCATTCTCTGACTCTTTTTGTCTTCTGTCTGTCGATGGCTATCTCTGTCTCTTCATTTTTATGCCACTTCTCAATACACCCTGTCTCAGAGTGACTTCAAGGTCAAAAACAATGGTCACGTGATATCGTTGCCATATCTTAAGGCAAACTAATGTCCAGCGGTGTATCAATACCCATACAACAGTGGGGATTTGAGACAAACAAATATCTTTGGCAGAAAATATAAATAGAGAGGTTTTTGCAATTGATATCAAGCAACCAATATGTTTCCTCTGACGACTCCAGTATTCAAGCATCATGCCTAACACAGCAGCATACGGGAACTTTGACATACATTTCTACAACGGTCAGGATGAGATCGACAAAGATGGTATTCTCAAAATTGCGAGCTCTTACAGGAGAACTGTTAATCATCCAGAATACCTTCCAGAATGGGACCCATCTGAAAAATATTCGCCTTTGCAATTCCACCCATACTACGATCCTGCACTAAAGGCTTCGTCAACTTTTGCAAACTTCCCCATGAATTCTGCGAAGCTTACCCCAATCACCCCTAAGCTTGGCACAGAAGTTACTGGTGTTCAACTCACGCAGCTCAGTGATACTGCAAAGAATGATCTCGCATTACTTGTTGCCCAGCGTGGCGTGCTAGTTTTCAGAGACCAGGACTTTGTTGAAAAGGGACCAGGTTATGTTGAAAACTACGGAAAACACTTTGGTAAGCTGCACATTCACCAAACCTCCGGTGCTCCAAAAGGTCATCCGTATATTCATGTAACTTTTAGGCGTCCAGACCACTCTGAGTTTGAACGAGTGTTCAAGGATGCCACTACTTCTATTAATTGGCATACAGACGTTTCCTACGAACTCCAACCTCCATCTTATACTTTCTTTGCAACTCTGGAAGGACCTCAAGCTGGTGGTGATACTTTGTTCGCAGACTCTATCGAGGCTTTTGAGAGACTATCCCCTTCATTCCAGGAATACTTAAGCACTCTACATGTTGTACACTCCTCTTATGAACAAGCGGGTAACTCTGCCTCACTTGGTGGAATCCAAAGGAGAAAGCCTGTGACAAATATTCACCCTCTAGTTAGAGTTCATCCAGTGCTAAAGAGGAAAAGTTTATTTGTCAATAAAGGTTTCTCTAGGAGAATCGTCGAGCTCAAGAAGCCTGAGTCCGATGCATTACTAGATTTCTTGTACAATCTAGTTAACAATAGCCTTGACTTGCAATTGCGGGTAAACTACAGGCCTGGTACAGTCGCTATTTGGGACAACAGAAGAGTCCAACATTCGGCGACTATTGATTGGGAAGAGCCCGTCACAAGGCACAATTTCAGAATTACACCGCAAGGTGAGAGACCAGTCGAGGATCTAAAGTATCTGAATGAATCTGAATACCTTCAGAACCTATTTGTCTTGTGAGCTTGAAATATTTTTATAAATTGAAGAATTCTTACATAAACTGCCACATACGGCCAGATGTAGAAATAAGTTTTTAAATTTCCATATCCAAAATAAATCCACCTTGAACATCTACGCAGCAGCCATTCTGCTGTACTTAACTTCTACTCATCGTTTTGATAAAGCTGATGAGTAAATTACAAGCTTTCTTCTAGTCTCAAGCGCCTTTTGTTTTCTCATCGTGCAGTGAAACTTCTTGGAAACACGTTTTAGCTAATGGTCACTTAATATGCAATGCCAAAAATTATTCCCCTCTATTAGCAGCCATATCTTTGTCTCGAACTAAAAATTAAAGTCAATTCTTCGGAAGACAAAGAAATTGTGGTGTCTCAAAAAATATAAAAAATAAAAACAGAATAGTTCATTGCAAAAGGTCTGGTTAGACAAAAATAGTCATCAAACATTTCCAGAATTGCTCATAGTGGAATAAAAATTGAGTTTCTGCACAATTATGATCTAAATTTTGCGTATAAAGTCTTTTCAAATGTGGTTTTAACATAGAATGAGAGACAATATATCTTCGTGAATACCTTGCCACATTTTTTACCTCATCAATCCCGCAAAACCTTTTTGCTAATGACTGTTGACTCTCCTTTACAAACAAAACAAAAGCTAAAACCTGGCACTATTTAAGAATGTTGTATAATAACGGGCTGGTACCATCTTTAAATAATCCATAATATACCAATAATCAAAATATCCAATGGCCGCCTCGGAGATTAGTAACTCAAAAAAAGATGATTTCGAAGTCCGTATTTTAACTTCAAGTGACGATGAAAGCAAAGTTTCTATTGATAAAAACCCTTTCTCGGATACAGAAGTTGCAGAATACTATCGAGCACTCTACAATGAAAGTAACTATGAGTCTCGGCAAGCTTTTGATCCTGAATTCTACTGGACTGACAAAGAAGAGAAAAGACTCGTGAGGAAACTGAACTATAGAGTTGCACTCACTGCTGCATTTCTTTTTGTAGCCCTACAGCTGGATAGGGGTAATTTAGTCCAAGCAGTTGCTGATAATATGCTTGAAGACTTGAAGATAAACACAAATGATTATAATGTTGGAAATCAAATTTTTTACGCATCTTTCCTGCTCGCCGAAATTCCTTCCCAACTAATCTCTAAGAGACTAGGTCCTGACATTTTTGTTCCAGCACAAATGTGTGCTTGGTCAATTGTCGCTATGAGCCAGGTAGCAATGCATAACAAGGCTGGTTTCTACATCTGCAGGGCGCTCATTGGAATGCTTGAGGGCGGTTTTATTGCAGATCTCGTTCTGTGGCTTTCGTACTTTTTTACTTCAGATGAATTGACAATCAGGTTGTCCTGGTTCTGGACATCTCTCAGTTTAGTTCAAATATTAAGTGCTCTTCTGGCATATGGAGTACTTCGAATGAGGGGAATAGGTGGTCTAACTGGTTGGCAATGGCTTTTCCTGCTCGAGGGTATTGTTACTCTCCTTATTGGGCTATCTGGTTTCTATTTAATGGTACCTGGTGTACTACAGACCAGAAACTGGATGCACCCCAAAGGTTGGTTTAATGAGCGCGAAGAAAAAATTGCTGTCAACAGGGTTTTAAGAGATGATCCATCGAAGGGTGACATGAATAACAGACAGGCACTGTCATGTAATCTTATTTGGGACGCCCTGACTGACTACTATCAGTGGCCCATTTATTTTATTGGACTTATCGCTTATCTTCCATACAACACACTCGGCTCTTACTTGACTTTATCTCTCAAATCAGTGGGTTTTGGAACCCTCACCGTCCAACTTTTGTCCATACCTAACCAAGTTTTACATATCCTCATGTTGCTGGGGGTAACACTAATTGCAGCAAAGACTCATCAGCGTGCATACTGTGGATTGGTTGCAAGCTTATGGAACATTCTATTTATG
Source organism: Kluyveromyces aestuarii (assembly GCA_003707555.2). Classification (NCBI taxonomy): domain Eukaryota; kingdom Fungi; phylum Ascomycota; class Saccharomycetes; order Saccharomycetales; family Saccharomycetaceae; genus Kluyveromyces; species Kluyveromyces aestuarii. The sequence goes on from PPJO02000033.1 coordinate 16,331, forward strand.
GGCATTATTAGATTCTGGGGTGGTTCTATGATAGAACCATGGCCCACTTTCGTCATTACGTCACTCTTATTGGCTTCTCCATATGTTCATGCAATTTGTGTTGGATGGGTTTCACGTAACTCGAACTCCATAAAGACCCGTGCCATTTCTTCAGCTGTTTACAACATTTTTGTGCAACTTGGTTCGATAATATCGAGTCAAATTTATAGAAACGATGATAAGCCTCTTTATCACCGTGGAAATCTTGTTCTTTTCGTTCTGTCGATACTGGGGATTCCTGCATTCCTTGGTACAAAGTATCTTTTTAGGAGATTAAATCGTCAGAGAACTGTGATTTGGAATGGTATGACAAAAGAAGAGAGATTAAATTATCTAGTTACTACCAAAGATAAAGGTAACAAAAGGCTAGATTTCAGATTTGGAGAGTAAACCCTTGAAAATATTTTATTAAATGCCTCCTTTGTAAGATAAGACAATCTGTCGGACTACAGGTAAAATTTTCACTATATGCGCATGAGCAGAAAATATTTCGTTACTTTAAGAGGGCATTACGATTAATGTCTTCACAGTTCTGCACATGACGAAGAACGCAAAAAGTATGAAATTTTCAACCATGAGTATTGTAAGAAAAATTTTGTTCTCTCTTCAGAATTTTAAATCCATTAACTCAATAACTTATTTAAACATAAACCAATAACTTTTGTACATCACTAGACTGCTCCTTAATTGCACAAGAAGGCAAGGCAATTCCCTATCTCCGTGCTAAACTTTTCGACTACCGAATATTTTGCGAAAATTTTTATCCAATTTTATAGCCAACATGTGTTTATTAAACGCTTGAGAATTGTCTTGGGGTTTTTATATACTTCTTTTCTTGTTGCTGCTGTTTCTTTTCTTCCCTAACCATATATGTATACATATTGCACTTTCTTTCGTATAAGATGATTATTTTGCCAATTTTTTTCAAAAAAAGCAGTCCTTCATACAACTTGCACAAAATCTATCATAGAATTTGATAGGCACGAACTTTGATCTACAAGTAATCTTCGCGCCTACCTTTTAACTTGAATTCATATATCATTTCATACTTCTTTGACTTGACTTTTTACCTTTTCTACATTTTAATCGAATGGAAGAAATTGACAAATTTGGGGAAGCACTTATAGACGTTAGAAGGAATGGAAATATAGCAAAAACAATCTTAGATACCAGAGTTTCAATTACCTCAGCTTTACACATGAGATTATCAGTTCTTTTAGTGTTGTTTTAGGTTCGTTACATGTAATGAACTAGTCTATCATGCACCTCTCCATAATACTCAAAATATGAAAAAAATCTTTACTGAATGATATTTAATCGACTTAATCAACTTTGACTTAAATCCATTTCATGGCAATCCATCATTCAGATATGAAATGGATTGGTTCTTTAGCATCATGTACAGTGCCTTAAATTCACCCGAAGTAAAAAGATCTCCAAACTTCCTAAACTAAACACTTCAAACTAAAGATATGCTTGTATCGTGGTTAGGAAAAAGACACACATTTGATTAATTCTTCTGATGGAATTATCTTCACAAACTTATCTAAAATTCAACGCCTTACACCACACACATTTATTAACACGAATATATGCCTCACACATAGAAATACCTATAGGACTAGACTTCCTTGAACTCCATTTTTATTACAAAAGTGTCAATATATCCTCTCAACTACAGTTTAAACAATGTCTTAAAGTGGGAACTTCGTCTTGAGAAATCCTAGTCAATGCCTCTTTTTTGATTTTTATGGAAATAGCAAGAATTAGTCTTTTTTCCATGACTTTCAATAACGTGCGGTACTGAGCGGATAGTTTTTTCTCCTCCCCAACTATGATATTTTTATCTAATATTTTCTCCTTAATATCATTCTCTCATGGTGAAGAGGGGCAAACGCTTCAATTACTAGTCATGCTCTAATTCACCAAAAAATTATTTGCGGTCAAAAAATAACCGCCATAGATTCTGCCATCTCACGATGAGAACAATTGGATTTTCAAAGGAAGATTAAATGTTATGGTCGTAAGACCTTCTTCTTTACATGTATAAATTTGATGGAACTATTCTCATTCCGAACTTTCTCGTATTTCATTCTAATCCGGAAAAGTTGACAGAGAAGTTGTTTGAATTCTTTAAGGAGAATGCCGTCAGCAAATCTCTGGACATACTGATTCGACACCTAATTTTGTATTGACTTGGATGTATTTGAGCTTATTGATTCCCATGTGAACTCTTTTAGTGCTGGTTTAGATTAAATTGTATAATCAGAAAAGTCAACTTTGTTTTTTGTTTTTAGAACTGCCGTGTATTTTTCGTATACCATGATGAAGCTCAATTGCATTGGTGATACTGGTCATTGTAATGCCACTGCACATTGTATTAAAGTATGTAAAGTTACTACTCCATACCCAGTTCAGATTTTATAAATTACTATATTCTGTTTAATGTTCAGCAGCAAACCTGCGCATTACTCTCTCTATTGCTTCCTCAACTACACTACAAGGATATTGTGAGCAAAATTCTCTTACCCGGATTTGCGACTGCCTGTTTAAGACACGTTCCTCATCTTTTTTATTCTTATAGCCAAAATACTGGCATGGAATTCGCACTAAACCCCTCTCAAAATCGAAGTACTCAACTGTTAAGAAAGTAAACGCAAGTATAGAGGCAATTCAATTTAAAATTCATTCCTTAAACAATGGAGTTCAAAAATTGAAAGTCTATACACAAGACAATAAAGATAAAAATAAGGAAGAAATTATAAGGATTTTAATTGGAACATGTATATCTGTATTTCAAGGCCCGCTAATTAAGAATTTTGAGGTTTTGGACGCACATGCGCTCCTAATGGTGATCGAGAAGGCATCGGATGTTGCGACAGAGCTGGCGGGCTCCTTTACCGACTACATTGTTGACGG
>PPJO02000034.1:0-18642 GCA_003707555.2 Kluyveromyces aestuarii
TTAGTATACGTAAGAACAGTATAATAAGGACTAACGAGAAGTTAGATTGAGTTATCCTTCGATTGAGTATTTAGATAGGCTGAGAGTTAGGATACCTATACATCGAGTTACATTACAACATAGACTGGTGGGTCAAAATTTCAATCTGTTCATTAGTTAAATCACGTGACCACACCAGCCAACTCAGGTTGATTTAAAGCCGTATTGACAGTGTCAACGAAAGAATATTAATTAGAATTTAACTCTTGAACTGAGGGCCAATTTGAAGCCATCCTTCCCCACTCATAGGAAGCCGTTTTAAAGCTCGTTGAAACATGTCTTTTATTCTTCTGTTATATTATCATCTTAATAATATTTGTTCACGTGCTTGGCTGGAACAATTGAGGATTAGCATCTACAAGAATAGTTTAAGGAAAGACTAACAAGAGATTGGGATTTAGGATATCTATATACAGAGCCACATAATAACTTTAAATACTGTTCCGCAAAGAGTCAAATGTGGTTTTTGGAAAGTACCTGTCACAATTTAATTAATTTGGTTTGAGTCATACCGTATCCATGATGAAAATCCTCTTACTAGTTGCGATATGGCTATTATAAGCTAAGTACAAAGTTTACCATCTATTTAAATTAACCGCATCTGGATTGCCAATATTTCATGGAGGTTAAAGCATGAATATACCATGCTGGACTGAAATCTTGTTTTCGCCAAATAATACGGAATTTCATTACAGTAAACTAAAATACTAACCCTTTTATAGCTGGTAATCCAACTCCTTGAAAAAACAAGTAAGGCTAGACTCCTCCTGCTCAAAGCAGGTTTTGTATGCTGATCTTCTAGCACTAGTTATACGGACATTAGACTTAATTCAGCATTATTTCTCGGGTCTCCCGTAAGGCCCTAAGATAAAAAGAGAAATCAATTTTAGAGTACAAACTCCTGAATTATGATTTTAACACACCGAAAACCCTCTGACTAAATTTCGTCAAACCAATTGAGCTAATAACTACCACTTAATTCCATTTTGGCAATATTTTCAGTTCCTGACTTCAAAGGATATTATAGTTAAAATGTGGGTAAAATATAGACCAATGCCTCCTTTACTGCTCTATCCTCATGCTACTTAAAATTTCCCAAACTTCAAATGTTGTTTTGGAATATATTAATGCCCTCTTGCGTAATTTAGTCAAGAATTAATTCAATCCCTAAGAAGGCTTCATATCTACAAATTTTTGGCTGAATGACAGTGTACGAAAGCAAATGGCAGGAAGCATCGATCCAAATTTACTGATAAGTCTTTTTCCCCTTATGAGGGAACCGTTTTTCAACTTGGCATCATATATGAAATCACATGAGACCACTTAACTTAAACACATTAAAAGTCAGAAGAATCCAAAGAAAATGGAAAAATAGAATATGATTTAACTTCTTCAACTGACTGCTGAGCTAATGGCGATAACCTCTTTATTTTGGATGCCAAGTTACCTCTGATGTAGTTCTTTTTGAAGATAACTGAGCAACTTTTTTCTGCGCACAATTTAATTTCGGAGAAATATGTGCCAAGATTGCCGACCTGCGGTCAAAATTGATTGTAGGCATAAGGTATGTAACGAGAAGACATATTCAGTACATAGGACTTGGTGGCTCATTTACGAATATTTGGCATTAAAAGGCAATAAAAGTGAGCGCCTTTTGATCAATTTCGTTTGTTACGGACAATTTGTTCTACACTTAGTGTACTTATGTCCTAAATCAGGAATAAAGCATGTCGAATGGTAGTGGATGCACATTGGAAAAACCTAGAAGTAAAAGAGCATGTCTTACATGCAAAAAGAGAAAGAAGAAATGCTCTGGAACCTTGCCTTGCGACTACTGTTGTAAGATTGGAAATATTCAAGGCTGTGAATACAAAACAAGACTTCCAAAGAAAACCGTCAGAGTATCGGAGCGTTATGTGGCCTCGTTGAAGTCAAAAATATGCTACTTAGAATCGCAATTATCGAAACTTACTGAGGTAGGTAGCAACTACTCAGAGGATTCTGGATCTTATGTTACAGAACAGAATCCTCTTATCGAGAACTCCGTTGATCCTGAGCAAGATTCGACAAAGCGATCTCGGGAAGATGATGAGATCACTCTCGATGATTTTTCTCTTAGATCAAATGGCGACGAGGGGAAAATAAGAAGTCGCAGATATTTTGGTGATTCTTCTTGCTCAAGTTTCCTCGTGCGAATCAAACAAGCGCTCGACAGGCCTGCTAAAATTGATACGTTTGAACAAGTGATCTCCCCAAAGCGCGCGATCTATGAAGAAAAATTGGACTGGGATTGTATAAAAAAGATAAAATCTGATATACCACCTTTAAGCAGTGCGCGAGATCTTGTGTCATCGGCAACAAGAATTATTGGTTCAGATTATTTATTCATTGAACAAGCTTACATCGATGATTTCATTCAGAGCAATTTCTATGAAGATGTTGATAATGTTGCTATGAATTTTCAGATTTTACAATATTCAGAGGAATTGGCTCTCTTTTACGCATACCTCGCATTGGGTCATCTTTTTGACTCTAGCTGCACTTCAAAAACCGACAGTGGCAGCCCTCAAGGCTTTCAATACTTCGAAAAAGCAGTTCATATTTTAGGGCTAATTTTCAAATACTATGACGAATGCTCTGGTCCTTCTTTGATTCAAGCATTTTTATATGTAGCCTACTATGCACTTTCAGTTGACAAGGGTGCGCTTGCTTATGTCATGGTTGGTAATGCAATTCGAGTTGCATTCACACTAGGGATTCACAAGAAGTCTCTCGATCCTCTACACAATCGGATATTTTGGCTTTGTTTTCTATATGATAGATTAATCTCCATACGATTCGGTTTTCCACTTATGATTAACGAAAATGATGTCGAAATTCCACTATGGCATTGTTTTGATAAGGGGTTTTTCTCTGTATCTCTCGAGAGGTATCATTTTGAAGCTCAAGTTAATCTTGCTAAAATAACAACACATATTGTTCAAAAAATATACACCAAAAATAAGACCTCATTCATTCAAAACTGTTATGCTATTCTCAAGGAGTTGAAAGATTGGCTGGACCAACTTCCCTCCCCATTAAAATTCGACTACAATGATTTTCAACCGGCAACTTCTAGGTCAACGGTCAACTTGCATATCAATTACAATTATCTGATTATTTTGACAACACGCTCTGTGGTCTTCTATGTTTTTAACAAAGTAGTTCAGAGCGGAAAGAATACAGATGAGTTATTCCCTGAAGATTTGAGGAAGGTGATAACTATCTTGCTGGAATCAAGCGTGCAGGCAGCTCAAATCCAAAGCTCAATTCTCACCAAATTACATTATGATGGTAAAATGGTAAATAAATCCTTTTTGGATTGCCACTATATTTTTAATTCCAGTATTGTGTTAATACTGGCAGCTTTCTTGCAATCCTTACCAAACTTTTTGATCAATGATATTTGCGATATGTCAGCGCTGTTCAAAAGAGTCCAAGACAACCTAGACGTTTTGCAAAGGATCTCACAATTTAACATTACAGCGTACAACTTTAATAAACAATTGACGGAACTCATAGAATTGATTAGCTCAGATAAAGTACAAAAGAGATATCAAGGAGGTCTTCCAAACCCTTTGATCGCAGCTTCTAATGTTTTTGGTCCGAACTCAAACTCTTCTGAGCAGGTTAAGGATGGAGGGAAAGCATTTCCTGATCTTGAGTTTCTTGGTCATCTTGACTTATCACAAGTGCTGGAGTTTATGATATCTAATGATCATGTAACGCAACCAAGTATTCCCAACTTTGACAACGAAGATTTCTTGAAGTATTCCAACTTCCCATTTTAAATTTAATAAGATATATAGTGCTTCATTTGTTTTTTTAACTACTGTCGTTTGCGTCACGATATTTTGATATCAAATATTGATTAAAAACTACATGCAATAGAAAGTATTATCTTATATGATTATAAAATTTGCATTAAAAAATTGTTTACTATAAAGCAGTAAGTAATCCCTGGAACGCCAAAATCTTTTGCAGAAAGGTTTATTGAAAAGTTCAGGCCAAGCCACAACCACCTCCTCCCGGTGTCATTACAACAACGCGATCGCCTGCTTTCACTGGAACAGTGTTCTTACCTCCCATATTAATTGTGGTGTCATTATGTTTACGAATCCAAAGGTTTAATCCTCTGTCACCATCCTTACCACCATCAATCCCATGGGGAGCTATCGCACGACGTTCTGAAAGGATCGAGACCTGAACTTCCTTCCTAAAAGTGATATCTCTCACAACACCATTACCACCCCTAAATCTGCCGTCACCACCGGATCCATTCCTGATGGAAAATTCATTTAAGATAACTGGGTAACGCCTCTCGAATATTTCTACATCAGTTATTCTCGTGTTGGTCATATTCGTGTGTACTGCGTCTGCACCGTCCCATCCGGATCCTCTCCAAGAATCACAACCGGCACCATGACCACCACAAATTGTCTCGTAATATCCGAAGCCCTTCTTCACTTCTCCTGTTAAATCATCTGACCCGCCTGTTCCAAATGTTAGATTGTTACAGTCACCTTGCGAATCTGCCATTACGTTGAAGGTTTTAAGAACAACATCGGTCACTCGTTGAGATGTCAAAACATTACCCCCAACGACGGCAACGCCCTCAGTTGGAGATAAAATCGACCCCTTCGGTATTACTATTGTCAAGGGCTTTAAACATCCTTGATTTAAAGGAATATCTTCACCCACCAAACATCGCAAACAGTACAAGATTGCTGAATTTGTGATGGCCTCAGGTGCATTAAGATTGCCATAAACCTGGGATGAGGTCCCTGAAAAGTCGAAAAGGAACTTTTCTCTCACAACATCCAATGTTACTTTTAATTTTATGAGTGTGCCGTCATCCATGTGATCCTGGCCTGAAAACTCGGTAGTATCAAAATGGTGAGCCATCTTTTTTAACATAGTTTTGATAGTAGTGGCTGCGTTATCTTGAATTGCCGTCATATACTTAGTGATAATTGCAATCCCATATTCCTCCATTAACCTGTCAATTAATTGTATACCTTTATTGTTCGCAGCAACTTGAGCCTTTAAGTCGCTGATATTGTCACTTAGTTTACGTGAGCCAGAACAATTGGGGTATTTTGCAGGTTCTTCTAATAAAAGTCTTGTTACCAAATCTTCATCGAACATACCATCTCTCGCAACAAACTCGGAGTAAATAGCTGCGCCCTCTTCGTAAAGCTCTTTAGAATTTGGCGGAACAGAACCTGGTAGAATGCCGCCTATATCAGCATGATGTGCTCTTGAGGCTACGTAGAAAATAAGTTCATCAGTAGTTTCAGAAAAGGCTGGAGTTATTATTGTTATGTCTGGTAGATGTGTACCCCCTATTTCTGGATGGTTGGTTATTAAAACATCCCCCCGCTTTAGTTTCCCCTTCCATAAGTTCGCTTGAGCAGCAATACAGGTTGACATCGAACCTAGGTGAACGGGAACATGAGGGGCATTTGCAACTAAATTTCCTTCCTTGTCAAATAAAGCGCAGGAAAAATCCAATCGCTCCTTAACATTTGTCGATACAGATGTTTTTCTCAATTGATTTCCCATTTGCTCAGCAATATCCATAAAGCGATGACTGAAAATTGATAGAAGTACAGGGTCTACATTTTGGTCAGTTCCAGAAGTCTCAGATGGTGTAGACGATAATACTTTAATAAATATATGCGATTTCAATACAGTAGCTTCAGCATTTGGGGGAAGCACATTTGTTTGTGTGCCATCAGCCAAGATTGCAGGGCCTTGTATCACTGAGCCGAAAGGCATCTTTTCAATCCTGAATACTGGGGTTTCAATCCTACCTTTATCAAAGAAAACCATCTTTGAGAAGCTTGCGTGTTCAGACGCTTTAATATTTATTCTTGGTAGATTCTTCAATTGAATATCAACACTCTCTTCTTTTCTGACGTTCGATTTTGCTATAGTTCTCACTCTGATATCATCGACAATAATTTTTTTGTCGTTAAAGCAAAAGCCGAATTCTCTCTTATGGGCCGCGGAAAACCATTGTTCAAAATTAAACTCAGTTGATTGCTCCATTATCATTAAACCAGTTTCGGTCCCTTCGTATCTCAGGTTCAAATATTTTTCGAAAACTAAATCAGATTGTTTAAAGCCTTGCTCGGAAAATGACTTGCTGCTTTTTCTGCAAAGATGCAAAAATCTCATTCTAACCTCAGCTGGTGTATTTTCTTCATCAAGCAACATGGAGCAAGGCTCTTGTTTCTCTTCCACAACATCAGCCAAGAAAATACCATACGCAGAAAGTATTGACGAATATCTGTGGGCTAATACTTCACTAATTCCAAGTGACTCTGCAACGGCGACGGCATGTTGACCCCCAGCACCACCAAATGTTACGAGTCTGTGCTTAGAAACAGCATGGCCCTTTGCCTCGGTTATTGCCCTGATTGGTCTGGCCATAGACTCATTAGCCACTTTGATAAAACCAAATGCAATTTCATCTGGGGAAAGATTCGAACCTAAATCATGATTTATCTTATCGGTTAGTTGCAAAAACAGTTTTGTAGTCGCATCTATATCGAGCCCTTCGTCTTCATTGGGGCCAAAGATGCTTGGGAAAAACTCGGGAACTAAACGACCTAAGAAGAGATTTGCATCGGTAATGGTTAATGGACCACCCTTACGATAAGCAGCTGGACCTGGGTCTGCGGTTGCTGACTCAGGCCCTACTCTAAAGAGACCATTTTCCCAGAACAATCTAGAGCTGCCCCCGGCGGCGACTGTATTAATATCAAGTTGTGGCGATTGAATAACGATTCCTGCGGTTTTGGTTTCGAAAACATGTTCCAACTTTCCGTCACCAAAACGACTAACATCAGTTGAAGTACCCCCCATATCAAATCCAATAAGCGGGATGTTATTAGCAGAATCATAACAAGTTGAAGAATAGCCTACCACACCACCCGCTGGGCCTGATAAAATTGATCTCAATCCCGAAAATTTGTGGCCATCAACTAATCCACCGTCAGATTGCATAAACTGAACACTTGTAGCCTTCGTATTTTGCAAGCCCATTTCAATACTGTCAAGATATTTCTTAATGACAGGGGTCAAGTATGCATCAGCTACAGAGCTATGCGCTCTTGGGAGGAACTTTATCATTGGAGATACTTCAGATGATAGGGAAATATGTTTGAATCCAATCTCCTTGGCAACCTCTCCAATTAAAAGTTCATGATCAGGGTAGGTATACGCATGTATTAGAGCTACAGCAACGGACCTGATTCCTGAATCATAGATAAGTTGTAGGGTCGACTTGATGGATAAAATGTCTGGTTTTTTCAAAATTCTGACAACCTCGCCACTGTTTCCAACAAAAGTTTTCTCACCGCAGTTGGCGTTAGATTTAACGCTTTCTGGATCCTCTGAAAAGTCTTCCAATGTAACTCTTTCGTCTATTTCTACCACCATCTCATATAAGGGCTTGGGTTTCTTTATATTCAAATCAAAAATGTCAGGCCTCGTTTGATCACCAATGATAAGTGCATCTTTGAAACCACGCGTCGTTACAAAGGCACATCGCTCTCCATTTCTTTCTAGTGCGCAATTAGTGGCTAAGGTTGTCCCCATTCTAATGCTTTTCACCCCAGATACATCCAAGGGACTTCCGCGTGGTATCTTTCTCTTCTCCATTATCTCTAAAAGACGTCTGATACCTTCTAATGGGGCATCTGGATAATTCTTAGGATCTACAGATAATAATTTGATAACCACATCATCTTCCTTCTTATTGGTGCCAGGGTTACCAATACAATCCGTGAAGGTTCCACCTCTGTCAACAGCTATTCTTATCTCTCCTTTATTTGTTGTAATTGTCATTGTAGAACTGTAGTAAGCAGGTTAAAGTGAGCTGGAATCCAATAGCACCAACAGTTTTGCTTGCAAGTCGTTCGTGCTTGTAGTATTTTCAGTATACTAAATATTTAAACGTCACTGCAAATATCAACCAATGTAGACACTCTGGAGTGCTTATATATATTTCCGAAAAAATGTTCAATGCAAACCTTCAATCGGCAAAAACACACTCCAATCTAACCTAAGATCAAATATCCAGTAGTCAATGGATTAAATTTCCCTCGTCTTGCCTTGCCTTGCCGGTCTTGCTTGCCTTTGGGTCATTAGTTTTCTCTAAGAAACTTCGGCAGTTTCAGCAGTCAGAATTCCGATCTTTAGGTCGATTCCCATCAAAAATTAAAACTCCTTCACTCAACAGTCTTGAAAAGAGACCACATATGATCAATTCCTACGATGCACAGGCTACTACAATAGTATATTAGAGATTGCCGCCTAAACTGGGTACATGGGATTAGCCTGGTTCTACTTTCTTCGGAAGCATCATCAAATCATGCCGAAAGTATGCACAAGAAGCAAACGTCGGTCTTTTGGGGCACGATTAAGCGCAACTTCAGTATAGCATTGCAAAACTGAAGTTTCGTGCTCCATTTACGCATATTAGTGCCCAACTAGTAATTTTTTTGCAAGCAGTACGTATTGTCTGTACTTCGGCACTTTCAACCTCCAAAATTCCGACAATGTGTCGATACGCTTTAACAGAAAAAATGGACATGAAAACGGCTCCCTACAGAGGCTCTTAGAAGTCCGTCTCTGAAATGGCATGGCAACAAAAATAATATGATACTAACAAGCATTTTGAAGTCTTTTAATGATTTTACTCTCTAGTTATTATTTACACTGTTTTTTAATTTGGCGGTGATCGTGACATGTTAGATTGCCGAACATTCTTCAGCAGTGGGCAAGGACATTATGGTGTCGTTATCATGCCTCTTGGAAGATGTGGGAAAGATAATGGTTGATAGATATGATGATATGATGATATGTTTGGTGCTAAGTTGTGAATATTGTTTATCCTGTTTTAATCGATTTTTAACACATGAAGAAAAGGTATATAAAGGACGTCATGATTAGGAGAGAATGTTGGCAAGCTAGTGGATTCCGACTTTAAAATTTGTTCATAATAATAATATGGAATATCTTGACCAACAATGAGTGATACTGAAGGAAGTAAATTTTCAAAGGGAAGGGTTCTTATTAGTGTGGAGGGAAACACAGCAGAGGGCGGGGCTGCAAGCGTTGAGTCCTTTTCCGTTGATGCAGAAAGTTTCGAGCAGGAGTCCCTGCAGATCGACCCCGATGAAGAGGCAGCGTTGGTGAAAAGGTTAGATAGAAGATTACTCCCTATGCTTGCTTTCATGTATTTCCTGTCTTCATTAGATCGTTCAAACATTGGAAATGCTTATACTTCTGGAATGAAAGAGGATTTAAATCTGACGCATAGACAGTACTCCAACGCTGTTTCTGTGTTTTATTCAACTTATCTTGCGGCTGAACTTCCAGCCACATTAATTCTCAAAAAAACCAAGGTTAAGTACTACATGTCATTTTTGGTATTTTCGTGGTCTATCATTACGCTATGTAATGCTTTTGTGCAATCATACGGCTCTTTGGTCGCTATGAGAGTCCTTTTAGGTGCTTTTGAAGGTGGTTTCTTTCCTGCTATGACGCTAATTATTACCATGGTTTATAAGAAACAAGAGCAAGCTAAACGTATTGCCTTTTTCTTTGGTTCAGCTGCCATTTCTGGTGCTGTAGGTGGACTTATTGCAACTGGTTTTGCATCAGTCAGTGATGCCGGCGGCTTGCAAGGTTGGAGATGGTTATATATTATAGAAGGGTTGATTTCAGTATGTGCATCTGTTTGGTTATTCTTTGGGTTACCGTCTAGCTTTGATCGCATACCATTTTTGACTGAACGTGACCACGAGTTGATGCAAATTCGGTCAAAACAACGGATGGGATATATGGGAACAAATACGTTCGAATGGAGTTATGTTTGGGATGCACTAAAGGATTTCAAAACATATACGAGCATTATAATTCAGTTTTGTCAGGACACGATTGTTTATGGGTTCAGCACATTTTTAACAGCAATCCTGAAACTTGGTCTCGGATACTCTGCAAGAGAAGCCCAGTATATGAGCGTTCCCGTATATATCCTGGCAGGTATCGTTTTTTTGATTTCTGCGTTTTTGAGTGATAAGTTCAACCTAAGAGCTCCTATTTTTGTCTGTTATAATATTATCGGTGCAGTTGGTTATATCATCCTGTTAACCGTTCAAAGCAACGGAGTGAAATACTTTGCGTGTTACCTCATCACATTTTCTTTGTACACTGGAACAGGATTAAACTTGGCGTGGCTAACCAATAACGTAGCACCACATTACAAGAGGGCTACAGCATTAGGGCTGAACCAAACTTTTGGAAACCTAAGCGGTGCTGTTGTTGGTCAAGTTTACACTACTTCCCCTTACACATTAGGTAATTCCTTTTCGTTAGGTTGTATCGTCATGTCAAATCTTGTAGCGACGATTCAAATGTTTATTCTACACAAGATAAACAAAAGGAAAGAACTAATCTTGAAGGGCGAAATAAATGACACTCGTAAGACGGAAAGAAGAGGCGATACTGCTTTGGACTTTAAATATTGTATGTAGATGGTTTGATACCGTTTTGCATTCCAATTTTTCTCTTATTTATTCTTCTATTATAGAATGTACTCACCATATCACTAATTAAAGGATACTATTCGATATAGCCCCTTGTCATTGAATAGAATGGTATATTTTATATTATTTAAGACTCATTGAAAAAGAATATAAACGCTAAGAAAAGCTCCGAGAGAACTCTTCATAGGTAACATCTAGTACCAACATGTGACCTGGAGCATGTGTGATGACGGTTCCGTCTATCAGATCACCCATGGTTTCAATGGCCAGCTGAGGAGTTACGCCACACCCCCAGAAGACTGGAATTTCATCATCTTCAATAGTAATACTATCTCCATAGTCGGGACTATCGAGATTGTTTATACCCAACCTAGCAGCACCGTCATATCCCCAATCAACTGGTTCACCATGAGTAAGTTGGTATTGAGCCGTGATATCTCTTACTTTGTCCAAAAATTTCTCCTTATATGGGCGCATGCTTACCACATAAGGGCAATGAGCAAAAACACCAGCAGGGTTCATTAGTTTTGTTGTCTTGTACATGGAAACATTTTTACCGTAAAGTATATTCTTTGGTACCAACCCTGAATTAATTAATGCTCCTTCAAAGGAATATGAGCAACCTATCAAGAATCCAACATGGCCACTTGTCCATTCTTTCTTACAATTATTAGTTTCCCTTTGCAGTTTTCCTCCGTTGAAAATATGATATTTTGGCAGATCCGTACGGATATCAAATCCAATCTCAGAGCTTTTGATTACTTTATTATCCAGTTCACATGGACCTATTGTAATGGACAGTAGGGGACATGGTACAGGATTCCTTTTGCATAAGCTCTTAAAATCCATTGCTACCTCTTCCGGTAAAATTAAGAGATTAGCCTGCATATACCCTGGTAATATTCCAGAAGTGTGGGTGCTGAATATTTCATTCCTGCACATTAATCTTAGGTTTTTTGGCGTCGACATTGTGTAGACGTTTTCGTCAAGATGACCGCTACATTTAATGCGTCATTTTGTTCAAGGTTATGGTATTTATATGACATGAGGACCTTACAATGGTTTCACTTATCTTATCAGCAAATTTATGGCGGCAAAATGGCCATGCGTAAACGCCGACAGGAGCTTACGCTGCTGAAAAGCTCTTGAGTGGTAAACATATTGAGACACGAGTTAGAAATAATCAGGTATTGTTTGATTCCATATCCCTTGTAATGTATACACATGTTGTTATCGCACCACAAAGAAGTTTTTATACATTTTCTTAGGAAGGTATACATGTTCATGTTTGTTTTATTTTTAATATCTGATTTCATGAGAACAGGTTTTAAGGTGGCCATTCCAGAGACGACAGTTAAACAATGGCCGAGCGTTCAGTCCAACCATTTATAATCCAAACTATATTTTGGAAAAGAAAAAAGCTGACATGACGACGGTTTTTCACCTATCATAAGGTTCATACCGATAGAACAGGCACACTTAAATTACACACCGTCTTTTTTAGCCTACCGAAAATAAACCGCTCAATTAATGAGCATCTTCATTCGTGATTGTTTTAACCTTTCCGACCACCCCCCACATTGGTGTCTAGAAATCGAACCAATACATATTGACCGTAGTGCATGAGCGCCAGTTTCCATTATGGCTTATTTTGTGATGGACACAACTATATTCTGCTGGAAGGACAAAACGGTGACCTATATCGCAGGGAATGCCAAACCAGAAAGACGCAGGGACATGTTATTCCTTAGCTGTTCATATCGTTATCATTTTGCGTATTAACACTTCTGGGGTGCAAAATAATACAAAAATGAAAACATCTAGGCGGACCGAGAGCTCTCAACAAACACTTTTTAGAAAATGTTGTTATTCATTTGTCGTAAGTATGAACTGTTTAGATCAAGCCAACGGAGCAAAAATCAAAGCGCTAAACTGGTAAATCCATAGAGTGTCTAGACTGATTAATTTATTTCATCGGGTGGTGTTTATAAGCGTTGGGAATGCTCTTCGCGTTCTAAATTTCGACCATTTGAATATAACTGAATTCTGACATTTCTGTAAAAGAAACTTTCGATGATCCGAAGTCAAAAAAAAAAAATTCAAACATATTCATCATGAACATTCATGCTTTAACCTTTCCAGAAAAAGGCAATCTTCGATAGTGCGTAGCACACGCGGGTATTATTCCAGTTAATGCTTCTTCGAAGTTACCAGGGCCTTTCTATAATTCATCGTGTGAGATTTTCATGTGGTAATCGAGTAATAACTTCTATCTCGAAAGTAATAACCAAATACACGGCATCACGAAGAACAATGACAACTATAACAAGTGAAAGAGAAGTCACTAGAAATACTTTAACTCTAAAAGGCGGAAATTCACAAAGTTTTTTGGAGACCGTAAGGCAAAAGTTGGATTTCTTGAATACAAAGTTTTATTTAAAAAGCGGTGAAGTAGAGGTCATCCAGGATCCTAGTAAATTTTATTCCACTTTGAAGACGAAGATTTCCAATGCACAGAATAAGGTTTTCATGGCATCTCTGTATGTGGGCAAGAGTGAGAAAGAACTGATAGACTGCATCTCTGATGCGTTGGCGAAAAATGAAAAACTGAAAGTTCACTTTATGGTAGATGGCCTTAGGGGGACCAGAGAAACACCTGATAAGTGTTCTGCGTCACTTTTGGCGGAATTGCAGCAAAAATATGGAGAGAGGGTGAACCTGCGGTGTTATCGAACCCCTGAATTCTCGGGATGGAGGACGATGATTCCAAAAAGATTTAATGAGGGGCTAGGTCTGCAGCACATGAAAATATACGGCTTTGACGATGAAGTCATGCTCTCAGGCGCAAATCTTTCACAGGATTATTTCACCAACAGACAAGATAGATATTACCTATTCAAAAACAAGTCGTTGAGCGATTACTACTTTAAAGTCCATCAATTGGTCGGTAATATTAGTTACAAAGTCGTCCATTCCAACAATGAACAGCAATATGATCTCTTATGGCCAGAATCTAATCTTACAGAAGAACCAGCCAAGGATAAGCAAAAGTTTGTGGACCAGTGTTCATCAGTTTTCTCCAATTTTTTACGAGGGCCTTCCTCTATGGGCAATGAGCATTTGATTCGGGATTTTTCACAATATCCCACACTAGTTTATCCTGTGTCACAATTCTCCCCATTATTTTATCCTAACAACGATTTATCCACAGAAAAGCCCGGTATTCTCGGAGTATTGTCCTGCTTGTCTCATCCTCAAAGCAGATGGACGTTTACAGCTGGTTATTTCAACATGTTGCCGGAGATTAAACATAAACTCTTAAGTTCACCTTCTATTGTGGGACAGGTAATAACTGCTTCTCCTCATGCCAATGGTTTTTTTCGCTCCCATGGTGTATCTGGATACCTTCCCGATGCCTATCTATACTTATCGAAGTCGTTCTTGAAGGAGGTTCGTCAAAATGGCAAAGAGGATCAGATCAAATTAAGAGAATGGAGGAGAGGCACAGTGAACGAGTCCAATGGTTGGTCATATCATGCAAAGGGGCTCTGGCTTTCAGAAAAACCTGATGATCCAAGGCCTTCTTTAACTGTAATCGGATCGTCAAACTATACCAAAAGGGCTTATTCCCTAGACTTGGAAACAAACGCAATCGTTTTAACGACCGATGAAGAATTGAAAAATACAATGCAGAATGAACTTGACAACATACTGAAGCATACCAATGAAATAACTCTACATGATTTTGAATCAGATTTGGAAAGAAAAATTAGTCCCGGTGTGAAGATTGCCACAAAAATCATCGGCAATAGACTATAATACCATGGTCGTACGTCTTCACTCGTGATTTTCTCATGTAAATATCTATGTACAGCATTTATCAATTTAAGCGATTATATTACTAGTCTTCGATAGAAAGGGTGAATTCGCGACGTACAAGTACTGTGCCTGGTAAAAGAGTAAAAGACTTGAAAATATGAGACAGAGGTACACTACAACAGGCGTATAATTCCAAGGCTTTAAATAGAACATAGGGCCGTAGCTCCCGAAGAACCAGCTTAGGGCACCGATTAATGACGAGATTATGCTTAAAACCACAAATTTTGATGAGCAACCTCGAGTGCAATTTCCGACCCAATTTATTGAGACCTGGGGAATCAATTTAAAACATTGAAATAATTGTGCATTGACCCACAGATAGTTCATGTGCTCCACATAGTAAACACCAAACTTTCCTCTGTCTTGTGGATAATTAAGCGCGGAACAAGTAAATGTGAAAGCGTGAAATGCTGTGCAGAAGATCAAAAATGCTAATAAAGTCTTCGAAATTCCTTGATGAATATGTTTTGTCTTTCTATATTTTCGTAGCTGCTCCAAAATTCTTAAATCCATAAGAATTGCTGCAATTTCTCCTACGATAATAAGTCTTGAAATATGCACACCTGGTCCATCTAAAGGATAAAAAAGAGGAAATCTTTTCGCCAACTGTTTTCTGATCGAAAGTGAAAACCTATATTGAACACTGGTATAAACTAAAAGCAATCGTGAAAAAAAATCAAGCACATAATAATCGTAGGATAAGCCATATATTGAACGATGTAATCTATTGTACCTTTTCTGATAACCTATAGCAATGCTCTTGTTTAAACTCCAAAATTGTTAGTAATCTTCTTTGATAGACAACGCGGTGATGATTTCATTGTTTCTATTTCAACATACATCTAAAAGTCGGCTTGCTAGTTGACAAAAAAGCTCCATGACCCTGAAAGTGGTTTTAAAAATATGATATGGGATTATGATTCTAAATTGACCATTTGTGGTCTCCGAACGAAGGTCTGCTTATAAATTCTGTAATAACTGATAAAGCTGATGGAGGAAGCATTCAGCTGTAAGTAACAAAAACAAAAATAAAAATTAAAAAATAAAAACAGATATCAATAAATAAATATTAAAGTTCAAAAAAAGTGATAATAAAACCACCCTCACTTGATCCGGCAATTGATAGGAGTTTGAGTGGATATCACGGAATCAAATTTCAGGTAAAACAATGGATGCATCTGCGGATGAAAACCTAAGTAGTAACACCCTCGTTACTGAATTCAAGCGACTACAGACTCTTTACCAATTTTATCTGGACCAGTCAACACCCCATTCTACTTGGAGATGGATTGCGTTTGCCACTTCCATTCTGTTTGTTTTATTACGGGTCGTGGTATCGCAAGGCTGGTATGCTGTATGTTACAGTTTAGGTATTTACTTATTGAATCGATTCATTGCATTCCTAACTCCTAAGTTCGACGTGTCCTTACAACAGAGCGAACAAAACGATGAACTGGAGGCTGGTGAAGTCACAGAAGAATTCCGTCCCTTCGTTAGAAGACTTCCTGAATTTAAGTTCTGGTATTCTTCGATGAAAGCTTCGATGCTTTCTCTTTTCTTGATGATTTTCCCAATTTTCGATATACCTGTTTATTGGCCCATACTCTTATTTTACTTCGTCGTTCTTTTCGTAATAATGATGAGAAGACAGATTCAGCATATGATAAAATATCACTATATTCCATTGGATATTGGGAAAAAAAGTTACAACTCATCCAAGTAGATATACATCTTTCCTGCGTATTAGCATAAGTGAGATTTCGAGTTAGGCAAAACTCAGTAAGTTCTCCCGTTTTTTATTGTCGATAACTTGTAAAAGATTCATTATAGAGAATATTTGCTACCGTTGAATCTTTTAAATAGATTCTTTAATGTATATATGCGTTTATAATGATGGTTAATACGTCCATTCTTATTCTACTGCAAAAATGCGATTGCATCACGAGCACTTTCTTTCTATCAACCCTTTTTGACTTTTTAAAAATAAATTATTGCAATTTTGAAAATGTATCTTAGTGAGAATCGAACAAATTGATATGTATTTATTTTAGAGATATTACAGCGTAACGATATAGTTGAGACAGAAAACTTTGTGTGAGCGCAGGTTAAGCCATGAAACTTATCAATAAAATTGATAATCTTAGTGGCGGTGAGGGTGCAATTTTGACCCTGTTACCTCAAGACAAGGAGGATTTATTCACATTGTACAATATTATCAATACAGATGATGAAGTGATATTCAAAAAGAAAGTGACTTCTAAATTGGACGAAAGTGGTAAAAAAAAGAGTACGCAATTGGAAAAATTGCGCATCAAGATCATTTCTCATGAATTCGAGCCTCAACATGAGTTTT
Organism: Kluyveromyces aestuarii; assembly: GCA_003707555.2. Classification (NCBI taxonomy): domain Eukaryota; kingdom Fungi; phylum Ascomycota; class Saccharomycetes; order Saccharomycetales; family Saccharomycetaceae; genus Kluyveromyces; species Kluyveromyces aestuarii. The sequence goes on from PPJO02000034.1 coordinate 16,873, forward strand.
TACGATATAAAGGTGTGACTACAGAAGATACTTTTTCTAATGCCAATCGGGACATCCCTGTTGGGAAATACTTTAGCTTTACAATTGACTATCAATATCCATTTACTCTTGTAAAAAAAGATTACAACTCGTATGTGAGAAATTTAGTTAAAGATTCGTGCAATATTGAGGGAAGATCGGACATGGCAGCAGTTGTCCTGCAGGAGGGTATTTCACACGTTTGCTTGATTAACTCCTTCTCCACCATACTGAAGCATAAGATTGAATACAGCATCCCGAAAAAAAAGAGAGCTACAGATATTATGAAGTTTGATGATAAGGTGGAGAAATTTTACAAGGCAACATATGCTTCAATGGTCAGGCATTTTGATTTCGATTCATTAAAATGTGTTATTCTCTGTTCTCCCGGCTTCTACGCGAAAACTTTATTTGATAAAGTTTTGGAGTACGCACGGGAGGGTCAAAATAGAAAGGTCCTATCAAACATTCCAAAGTTTTTGGTAGCCCATTGTTCGACCGGCTATCTACAAGGTATTGATGAAGTCTTAAAGGATCCTGCTTATCGCCATAAATTGGAGGATGCGAAGAATTCTAAGGAAACACTAGTTATGGATAAGTTTCTGGATCACCTAAATAAAGACGACTATAAAGCCTGGTATGGAGAACAGGAAATTATGAAAGCGTCAGAATTGAGTGCCATTGAAACACTCCTGATCTCTGATTCATGGTTACGTTCTGATGATGTGAATATCAGGAAAAAGTCTTTGGATTTAATAAAAGCAGTTGAAAATTCAGGTGGGAAGGCATTTATTTTCAGCTCCTTGCACAATGTAGGCGAAGAATTGAATAGATTAACTGGTTTGGCCTGTATTCTCAAATACCCTATTCCTGAACTTGATGAAGACTTGGATAGCGAAGAAAGCGAAAGCGAACAAAACTAATATTTCATGTGTGTACATTTTATACTTTTTTCAACTATATTTCCCTACACCATTTCAAACAAAATCAACTTTCGCTTTATACTTTTTATTGAAATATAGTATATTTTATATAGTATATTTTGTGTGTTTGATTAGTCACGTGCCATTGAACTTTAATTGTTTTATCTTATTACTATATTTATTTATTGTTTTGAATTATTAATTATTTTTAAGATTACTATGTTTTCTTCAAATATTTTTTTATTATTGGCTTTTTTAAATTTAAAATATGTTTTTCTTTTTTTTAACAAATCTGAAGTTCTAACAATTTTACTATTTCCGAAAATTATAATTTTATTTTTTCTACTATTTGAAATATTTAAATTTTTTTTGAGGGGATGTGCTCGTTCAGGCAAACCTATGCTGACGACCATATTCATGTCGTCATATGAGCGACCAAAATCTGAACTATTTTTCTAGGTGAGGGAATTTTACACTGTACTTACTCAAATTATTATGACACTACCTTCCTAAATTCTCAAGCTAATGTTCACACGATACCACAGAAAGCTTTATGCAACGATTCTATATAAATTGCAAAGTTGTGCGTTGCAATGAGTATTATTACATCTTTAAGTTGTTCAATTATGTTGGTTTAAAACGAAAAAGTTGGAACTTTTTCAAAAATTAAAAGATCCAAAGAACCGGATCAGCGGGAAGGAACCTACGCCCCCCTGATATTAGCTGCTCATTCTGTTAAGCTTCAGAAGGGTACATGTATACCTCGTAATATTGAATTTATTTTCAATGCTTCTGAGTCAAGTTTCAAGCAAACAAAAACCCTAATAGA
>PPJO02000035.1:0-13334 GCA_003707555.2 Kluyveromyces aestuarii
AAAACTTAGTCCCCCTCACCCCGTTAGGCCCGTCCGACACACGGATGGCTGGGACGGAGAATTCCGGAATCGCAGTCGTGTGCCAGTTGTCACGTGCTGCCAAAAGCGACGCTTTTTCTCTCACAGAGAGTTTTCTCAGCACAGTCACGGGGCAGAACTCGGAAGATTCTCTGCTGGACATGTTCAAATTCGAAAGTGATGCTGCTGCGTGGTGTGACGGTTGCAAGCACGATGCCATTGCATCAGTTCTCTCATGTCTGGCGCCATTTAAGTACGTCTGGTCGGCCCCCCTAGCCCTGTGCTGCTTCGGGTAGCAGCTATGGCGAATGCTACTGGACGGACACCATACGCCGCGAGCAAAGTAATTTTCAAGATAACATAGCATGACAGCACGAAGGGCGAGTGGGGCTGACAAGCGGTTATGTACAGAGTTGGGACTCACTGCCGACCAATCGCCGCATAGTCGTAGTTATTCTGACACAAAATGAGCTCCTTCAGATAATAAATAGTGGGTATACATCTAAGTATGCGGGATATGAACGAAAGCCGCCTTTCACTCGAAGGACGGTCCATTGGCACTAGGTCCAACGTCATTGGGGAGAAAGGAGAAAATGTAGCTGGAAAAGTCAATCCATGATGGGTCGTAGAAGTTCTCCGCGTTTCGTGGAGACCCAGTGGAAGAGTCCAATGGCTGGTTTTCTTCTGCAGTGGCAGAGTCGGTACTCCCGGAGTCTGCGGAGCAGTTTTGCTCATCTGATGGTAGCTTCTCCGAGAAGCTGGCCGATATGTTTTCTTCTTCAGTCGCCAGTGTGTCGTTAGGAGCCTGGGGGAATTTCCACTGCTTTTCAAAAATCTTGAGGTTCGAGTGGTATGTAATTGCGATTTTCGCGTATTTCAAATACTTCTCAAACAGCGCGAGTGCTTGTAGAAAGTGACTCTTGTTCTCAGCTCTAGCTTCTTTATTGGAAGATGTGCAATTGAAAAGACAGATAATGGCCGAGAGGTAGAGTCCATACAAAAACTGGTATAGCAGCAGACTCGAATTTAGCTCGTAATCAGAGCATATCTGAATCACCTCGATCGCCCCCTGTGTGCATACAGAGATAGGCGTACTGTCCGAAATTCCTAATGAATGGCGCTGGATAGGGTGTTTTAGGAGCGGTTTATTCATCAGTATCTTGTAAAACATCACAAATGCCTGCAAATGTGCACTGTAAACAGATTTGTGGCTCTGGTAGCGTGAAAATGATGAAATGTTTTTTCGCCACTCCTCCACTATCTGTTCGCCCTTCGTCAAATGAAGATGTCTATGCATTTTGATCCAGTTGGCCTTCCCCACATCCTGGGTATGTGATGGAAGTGAGAACTCCACGGAATAATGGTCTTGCAAAAGCCTGAACTGAAGGTCCGTGAAACACAGCGTGTCCCTGAATACCTCAATCATTTCTAGGTTAGGATCGTGTGGATGTGTCCTTGGCAACTTTATCGATATATGTGTGCAGTACATAAACGGGTGCATTCCTAGAACAGTGCATCGCAGACGATCCACCATAAAACAACACCAAAACACCATGTCTCTCATCCTGGCCTCACGTGCGCTCACTTTCCCTGTGTTCACCAACATCTCACTGGAAACGTGCAGTCCCAGATGGTAACAACTCGCGACTGCCCTCGCCATAAAATCCGAGGAGCTTGATTCATTACCATTGGCCATCTCCAGCGCTGCCAAAAGCACCAGCGTTTGGACCGTCGTGATCTCTGGGCCCTCCAACGTTTCTTGATTGACCTGCTTTATCGTCAACTCGCGAAACTCACCAAACTCCTGTGGTGAGCTCAAATAGTAAGCGGTCACAATGGCGTTCACCAGTGCCTTGGATGCAAATTTCCCCATTTTCCTGTTTTCTAGAGATTCTCGCAGCGAAGCCAAAAAGAGATCTTCGTCCACCAATGGAACTGTCTTGTTCATCGATCCAAAGTACCACTTAAACACCTCCTTGTGGAAGGCGTCAAACTCGTCCACCGATGTGTTCATTTGCAAGTTGTCTGCACCTATGTAATTGGCTGACGAAATATACCGTGAGCTTGTGGGCCCCTCGAAGAAAATCTTGTTATCTTTGATGTTAAGCGCCCAGTACGTCGTGTTTACATGAAGCTTGGAATTTCTATGGCTGTTGTATTCTCTCTTTTCCTGATCTAAATTTGGTGCTGGTATGTTAAGTCCAAAGTTCAACGCTGAAAGATTAGGATACGCATCATACTGCGACTCTTCGAACAAAGAAGGATTTCTGACACCGTACAACTTGGTATAATGGCTCAGGACATTCTCCAAAGACTTTATTCTCTCCTTCAAAGCCTCTGTGTACCGGTGTGTAGCTGGCTTTCTCTTGCTTGTGAGTTCATAAACACACTTTTTCTCCTTCTTGACACACTCTGAGCACGAAGGTTCCTTGCCATCGCACTTTCTTTTCGACTTTCTGCATTCTATACATGCCAAAGGTCTGGGTGCCCTCTTGTTTTGGTTCCTTTGCACGGATTCCATTTCTCTGATGCCCCTTTTTGATGTCATACTTCACTTTTTAAGCCAGTTCGAATGATCCTCATAATACTACCTATAGCATAGCAACAAGTGCTCTTTTAATTGAATGTTTTAAGTGACTCGAACGATTCAAAAGATCGAGTGAACTGTTTCCACACCCCTAGTTCGCGATGATTCGGCGTACTCAGTAATCTTTATTCTAGTTTTTTATTTTTTTTGGCTTTTTTTTCATTCACTGACTCCTTACCTCGTCATTCGTGCAGGATATACGCCGCGGCGAATGGTTTCCGCCAGACCAGAACAAGATCACCACTATTCCATCAAAGAACTCTATCGGAGAGTCGATGTTCCCCGTAGATAAGAAAAGAACTGATGGACTGATGGCCCCTGCAAATGTGATCCAGTTATAGATTGCTGCTCTTGACTAAGCGTTCCAATTCTAATTGACAAGGGAGAGAAAAGAGATCGGCCTTGAAATACACTGGGGTAAATTCTTTCTCGCAAAATTCAAGCACTACCTTATCGTGTTTCTCTTCAGATGGCCGGCGTGCATTTACCGATGATATTCGCGGCGAATGAGGAAATACAGCCAGGAGACCAAATAAAATTAGTGCTCAAATACGCCATTCATCTTTTATCATGAAGTACTCTTAGCTCAAATTGTACAATGGCCAATGCACTATTCTTCATCGGAGGACTTTCCAGCACGCTGTATGCTTAAGCTTCGGTGAATGCTAGATGGTAGTTAAGATTTTCACTATTTCTATGCCATCATATTTAAGACCCCACTACTGGTCGAGAAATATGACCGGTAATTTATCGTCCTATTTGCTCTCTCTCTCGGCATGCCCATCTCGCATTGACTAAAAGTATGACATACATAGAGGAATTCGAAGGGTTTGGTGTGATCGAGGGACATGATTGGAGAGACATGAAAAAAGTGGCCTTCAAGCCCAAGGCATTTGGGCCTCGAGATGTTGATATACAGATCGAAGCGTGCGGTATCTGTGGAAGTGACGTGCTTTGTGGTGCTGGTCGTTGGGGCCCGCTGAATTTCTCTCCGCTGGTACCTGGACATGAGATTATAGGAAAGGTCATCAGGATTGGTGCAGAGTGCCAGAAGGACCTCAGCATTGGTGATCGTGTAGGTATCGGTGCGCAAGTTGGCTCGTGTCTTGAGTGTAATCGCTGCAAGTCTGGCAATGAGGCACATTGTCCGGATATTGTGGTCAGCTTTAACGGTGTCTATCCAGATGGGCACGCCTCGCAAGGTGGATTTGCCTCTCACATCAGGGTCCACGAGCATTTCATCGCACACATCCCCGAGAACATTCCATCACACATCGCCGCGCCTTTGATGTGTGGAGGCATCACAGCCTATACGCCCCTACTAAGAAAAGGAATCAAGAAAGGACAAAATGTCGCGGTCGTCGGAATTGGAGGTATTGGGCATATGTGCGTAGTCTTTGCAAAGGCATTCGGAGCCAATGTGTATGCCATATCCCGCTCCTCGGACAAGAGGAAAGACACCTTGAAGCTTGGTGCAGACCATTTTTTTTCCACTTCTGACGACAGTGACTGGGAAAAAGCTATTTTCGATAAGATTGACCTGACCATAATATGCTCCAATTCTTTCAGTGGCATCGACATGCAAAAGCTTGTAAAGGTGATGAAAATTGGCGGCTCGATTGTGTCTGTTGCAGAGCCTGATGTCACCGAACCCTTTGATGTCCGTCCATTGCTGTTCAGTGGGGTGACCTACGAACACAGTATAATAGGTTCTATGGCTGAAATGGTACAGATGTTGGCTCTCGTGTCGGAGAAAAGTCTCAAGTTCTGCGTGGAAACGCTGCCCATTTGCGAAAAAAATCTTACACAGGTCATGAAAAGAATGGAAGCTGGGGATGTCAGATTCCGTTTCACAATGACAGACTACAGTGATGCCTTCATGCAAAACTAGTCCTAAACATAGTTCGCACCACCAACACGTATGCGGCATCTACTGCGAGTTTTAGTACTTCTTCTATATAACTTCCATACTGATATGTTAGAGCACACGTTATTGTGTACTTCTCATGAGAATACATAGGCTGGTAACCTACCTTCCCTCCAATATCTAGCCGCACATGCATTGTTTCCCGTACCGACAGTATGATAATGTGCTAGTCTTAGGGACTCATAAATATCCACATTTTTCTTCATTCTGACCACCCAAAGAAACTTCGGAAAGTCCCGATCCCACTTATGCTTTATCTCGTTTTTTGAATATCCTCCGGACAACAGTAACTACCACCAACCCCGCCACCGCTGCATCGCCAATTGAGAACATCTCACACACGAAATATGGAACGACTGTCCGTTACTCTAAAGTGCCAGCACAATGTTGAATCTTCTTCTTATTGCACATTCTCTAATTCTCCTTTGCGGGTACTAGGCCTGATTGTGTGTTTCGACTGACGACCAACCGTACTACCATCACAATGTGCAGTTCTTGGCTATCCGTCCAACCATCCTCAGAAATGCCCGTAGGAATGATAACATATCACGAGTAACACACATCAGCCTTCCGTAAGGCTATCAGTTTTCCACCGCAGAGCATTTGCCGCATATTGCAGCAGGAAGAAATGTAGAATCTGCGAAATGTTGAAGGGGAAAAGAACTTGACCAACGTTGTCTTGATGATGAAGTGCGGAACCCGCAGCGGCGTTTGCACCTGTGTAACAGATTGGAGATAGCGCTGGGAACTCATTCGCCGACTGAGATGCTATAGAACGCAGGTCCTAATGTCAGACAGAGGCAGACATTTGAAACAACTGATACAATGAAGAACTTCATCTCAAAAGAATATTTATTGAGGGTAGAAACCACTCCTAGTTGGGAATACTCGGATAGCTTTGTTCGTCAACAACCTCAACGGGAATCTACACTATCAGGAAAAACCATGGAGGAAAAAGTCAAAGAGGACCATATTGCAGTGAAAGTGCTAGGTTTCGGTACCGAAAATGAAAGTGAATTTGGCTCCGTGGACAAAGTACAAAGGATCGAAGACCTGATTCGGGAAAAAAGACCTTTCTACAAGGCACCACATCTGCTCAAACTCGTTTTTTATGTCTTCGCATTGACTATGAGCGCTACCATATCTGGTTACGACGGGTCGATGTTGAACGGCCTACAATCTTTAACCATATGGAATAACTTCTTCGGTGACCCTACCGGTTCGCGCCTTGGTGTTATCGCCAACGGTTACAATTTTGGTGGTCTGATCGCCTTCCCTGTATCTCCCTTCCTTTCAGACAAATTTGGCAGAAAGATAGCAGTGGTTGTTGGCTCCTCGATTATTGTTTTAGGTGCTATATTACAGGGTGTCTCGACTAACTTTGCCTTTTTTTTGGTTGCCAGAATCGTCATAGGTTTTGGAAGTGGAATTTCGGGCGTTTCTTCGCCAGTGCTCATATCTGAGATTGCATACCCGTTGCACAGAAGTGCTTCCACATTTTCCTACAACGTCTGCTACTACTTGGGTGCGACTATAGCCTCTTGGGTTACCTATGGCACCAGAGTTCTTCCTAACAACCATTCGTGGCGAATCCCATCGTTTCTGCAAGGTCTTATGCCATTATTGCAAATTGCAGTAGTCCTCTTTCTTGTCCCAGAGTCACCTCGTTTCTTAGTTTCCAAGGGAAAGGTCCAAGAGGCAGAAGATGTTATTTTCAGATTACACACAGACGGCTCCAAGCACGAGCAAGATGTTCAACTGGTGGAGTTCGAGCTAAATGAGATTCAAAATGCGCTCGAGATTGAGAAAAAGACCAAGGTATCCTACACGGATTTCGTTAAATCCGGCACGAACTTGCGTAAAAGATTCTTCATTACGTTCTGGATGGCTGCGATTACACAATTTTCAGGAAACGGCCTCCTTTCTTACTATCTTTCAAAAGTCTTGGATTCTATCGGTATTACAGATGAGAAACAGCAGTTGCAGATTAACGGGTGTCTAATGATTTACTGTTTGGCTATTTGTACCGTATTTTGCTACACGCTCAAGTTTTTCAAGAGAAGAACACTGTTTGTCGGGGGAATGTCCTCAATGTTAGTCTGTTACATCATTTGGACTGTTTTATCAGCCCTCAACCAACAAAGAAATTTCGAAGATAAGGGACTTGCAAAAGGTGTTCTCGCCATGATCTTCTTGTTCACATTCGCATTTAACTTTGCGTTGAACGGTATTCCTTATTTGTACTTGACTGAAATCATGCCTTATTCTTACCGTGCAAAGGGCATGAACTTATTCTACGGTTGGGTCATGGTCATCAGTATTTTCAATGGCTTCGTCAACCCTATTGCCATGCAGGCAATTGAGTGGAAGTACTATATTGTTTACTGTTGCGTCATCTTGGTCGAAGTCGTTGTGGTATACTTTGTCTTCCCTGAAACATCTGGGTTCACTCTAGAAGAAGTGGGACAGGTCTTTGGTGACGAGCATGTGGAACCAGTTCTTGCAACTTCAAAGACTGAAGCCTAATTTTTAGCCGTCAAGTGATGGTCTTTAGCGTTTGGCCGAGCGCTCTTTGTCTCTTTTCTACGCAGTTGTTGTTTTACGTAATAGCTTATTTTTACAGTACCAGCTGAGCTGGGGGTATCTGTTCCTTTATAATCAAATGTTTCCACATTACTCCTCCTGATATTGCAAATGAATAGCTAGCTGGTAGTTTGTATACAAGTTTTGGCGTAGAAACACCCATTTCTACATGTGGACTGCAAAATTGAGAGCATCTGCCATCTAATGCGTGGTCTGTGAATATTCAAAAAAGCGACTCAATACAACATCACATCCTTTTATCGAAGTGTGTCCTCATCTCGTCTACTATCGGCAGTCGTGTAGCAGAGAATGGAATTTTAATCCTTTATAAATACAGACGGCGCAGTCTTAACAGATCTTAAATCCTTATTTCATTGCTTTACGTAGATATACTGCCAATGGCGTTAAAGAAATGTGCTGCTCAAACTACATCGCACATGCATCTGCGTTACGCTACTTATTCGTTTAACAACGGCAATTTTTCCAGAGCACCCTTCAAATTGATTGCATCCCAGGGCAAATGCTCCGTGATACCAATTCCTACAACCGACGCGTTTTGCGAAGCATCATTGATGAGCTTGACAGCCTCGTTCAAAAGTAGCTTACCCTTGCCTACACCGTCGTAGTGGTGCTCATCAATATCAGGGTTGGAGAACAACAAAGCTCTAAACTTGTTGTAATCAAGAACATCTAAATCCCAATGTATGGCGAGATGTGTGATACCTTCTTCCTTAATCCACTCAGCTATCCCATCTGTTCCCGCTCTCACGGCCTCTGGTGAGGCAGTTCTAATGTGATGTTTGGCAATAAACTCCTTTTCATATTCCGTTGGATCATTGATACCAGCAATCATCACCTTGGAAGATGGGACTGGTTTCTTAACGTACTTTGTGAAATCTGCATCACCGTTACCCATGAGCATTCCCAACACATGTGCATGAGAGTGCGAAAATTGCTCTGCTGTCATGATATCTGGGTGTGCGTCAACCCACAAAATACCCAAGTTTTCATTCTTTTCGCTCAGATATGCAAATGGTGCTAAATCTACAAGACAGTCACCGCCAAGCATAACGATCTTTTCTGGTGAATGCTCGTGGATACGCTCGACTGCCTCGTCCACCTGCTTTAAAATAGGTTCTTTTCCAATAATACCGTCTTTCAGCTCAAGTGTCTCGGTGGTAGGAGAAACACTGATATTTATTGTTGGTGAGTCCGTCTTAGGTGCCAACCATGCAAGTAGCTCAGCGCCCAATTTATAGTTGACATTGTTCCCACCCTGCCATTGGGGCATAACCATTCTAATCACTTTCGAACTTTGACTCATTTCTTACAATTGATAGTTTACCTAGATAGAATGGATCGATCTTAATACAATAAAAGTTAGGAAATGGCCTGTACAACAGCTTAGATCACAGCAGCGGTGTCCTTATATATTGCATTGTTATAGCTGTGCATTATTAAGGTATACGGTGAATACTGCCCGCCTTCACGCATTAAAAAAATTACGCTATGCATATGGATGCAAACCCGGCATAGCTCAAACTAAAGACGGGGAATTCTGAGAGGGGTTCATCCAATAAAATCGAACTGCGATATCTGATCACTAAGGAAATCTAGACACAATCCGCTTCCTTAGTCGCGACTGGCCAGTCAGAGATTTCAACGAGAATCTGTTTCCTGTCAAGCCCTGCCCGTATTGCGGCAAATGCAACAGCGCCAGTGACTGGAAAAAAAAAATTGAACGGTGTTGTACCGACCACACGAGGGAATGGACGTAGACAAGGCATTCGATAGCTCAACTATTCTAAGCGGTGGTCAAGGATGGGAACTATCTGCAATCTAAGTATTCAGGTTTGGTGCTATTCTGTGTTAACCTGACCGATGATAAGAAAGATAAGATCTACTGCATCCTTACCACTTTGATTCCGTTCGTTGTTACAGCATGAGATATTGGTGTGGTGCGAGTTCCAACAATGGTCGATCAACATGAGTAATCCAAATAACTATTTAATGGCACGAAATTCATTATTCGATTGCCATGATACGATCATTCAAACAAGTACGCGACTTTTGTTCACACGCACACCGAAAGGCCATCAAAATGAAAGCTATGGACGATTTGACAGGATTGAAATCTGTGCTAAGTGACACTGATATGGTCATTGTGCAAGCCAGCCGGGCCATTGAGATCCCAGCTCCGCCTGACTCACAATGGGCGAAAATATTGCGGTGGCTGGAAGTTCCGCATGAAGGAAAACCATTGTCCGTCTTGCGGAATCCAGATCTGGAACCCATCCCAATTGAAGAGCGGACGTGGGGATTCTGGTCTTATTTTGCATATTGGGCGCTTCCTAATTGTTCTGTGGGAACCTTGTCGACTGGGTCTGCCTTATTGGCTCTCGACCTGAACATTAAACAGTCTATTGGGCTGCTGGTTATATCCAATCTATTTATTGCTCTCTACACCGCACTAAATTCAAACCCCGGTTCGAAGTATCATATAGGGTACACACTAGATCAAAGACTTATATTTGGTATTTACGGTTCTTATCTTGGGATCATAATACGTGTGGGTTTATCGGTGGTGCTGTATGCATACCTGGCCTGGATGGGTGGACTTTGCATGAACATCGTGTTTGATTCATTCTCGCAAAACTACCTTAACATGAAAAACACCTTCCCACAGAGTGTGCCTATGACAAAAAAAGATTTCGTCGGTTTTCTTTGTTTTCAACTTATACAAATTCCATTTGCATTTGTGAGACCAAGTCGCGCAAACGTTCCATCTATTGTTACCTCTTTCATGTCATTATTCGCAATCATCGGGATGTTAGCGTATCTAATGAAAGAGGCAGGTGGACCAGGCCCTCTGTACTATGAGAAGGTCACTTTGTCTGCCAATGAAAGATCGTGGATGTGGTTATTTGGTATAACGCTTTGGTATAGTGGTGTTGCCGCACCGGTAGCCAATCAGTCCGACTATTCTCGTTTTGCTGTGCGAGGTCAATCGCCTTATTGGGGTCTCACTCTGGGCTCCATGCTGCTTGGTGTGTTTGTTCCCACCGTTGGAATGATTTATGCTTCTACTTCCATGCAACTGTATGGCGAGGCGTACTGGACGCCTGACGAAATAGTTGGTCAATGGCTGGCTGACAGCTATTCGGCAAAGACAAGAGCTGCAGCCTTTTCCATTGGCCTCAGTTTAACAGGATCTCAGATCTACTTCAATTTGACACAAAATGGGTACTCCTGTGGTATGGATCTGGCTGGTATATTTCCAAAATACATCAATATCTGCAGAGGTACTCTTTTTGTCCAACTGCTTTCGTGGGTGGTTCAACCATGGACATTCTACACCACTGCAACTGCATTTCTCAATGCTCTTGGATCCTTTGGAATATTTACCACGCCGATTTTGACAATCAACGTCATTGAATTCTACTTCATCCGTAAGCGGAAAGTGCCACTACTTGATTTTTTCACGCTCTCCAAAAAAGGCGCATACTGGTATACATATGGAATGAATTGGCGGTCGATGTGTAGCTTTTTCATCGGCACTTCTCTGGGTATACCTGGGCTCGTCTACCAGGTGAATACCAACATCACTCCTAACACCGCAATGATGAACTTTTATTATGGATACATTTTTTTCTCACCTATCGTAACTGGTGGTACCTACTTTATTATCACTTATTTCTTCCCTGTCCATCATGAAAAGATGCGTCAAGAAGACGCCATTGATTTTTTCAACTGCTTCACAGAAGAGGAGAGAGAAGGTATGGGAATGTTGCCTTATGATGAAAGTATTGGTGAAATTTACGAGTACATAGACGCCCAGAGCGATGGTAAAGACGATGACAATGATCTAATTGAAAGTAAAACTAAATTCCCGCTTGAACTATCGGTTTAAAAGTATGTTCTGCAGCAAGCCCTTCTATATTCCATATGTAATTTTCTTTCATGTAACTGCAACGTACGAAAAACTAGTGTAGAAGAAAGATCACCTGACGCTGATTCACTATAGCTGATTCAGCACCAGAAGAGCACGACGATGTTCATGATATTAATTTTAAAAAAAAACCACTACGACCATCACCATGTAGCGCTATCAAATGAGAAAATCTCTGCTATACTCCATCTATAACGAAAGAGAATGTACATTTTGAAAATTTATTTGAAAGCTCTACCGAAACAATAGCTGGACTATGGGTCATCCTCGATCTTCATATGTGTCTCTAGCATGCAGTGCATGCAGAAGGCGTAAGAGGAAATGTGATGGTAAGAGTCCATGCGCTTACTGCGCAAGAACCGGAAAACCATGCATCTACGATATAGACAATGATAAAAGAAGAAACAAGCTTGATTATAAGTATGTTGAATACTTGGAGTCTAGAAATTCTTCTCTGGTCTGTTTTCTTAACAGGGTAGTGGACAGGCTCCCGGAAGGCTCGGAATTAAGAACGGAATGTCTCGATCTTCTACATGAAGAAAGTGAGGATGCTTTTCTTCTAGAAACACTGAATTCGTCAGGGCCAGAAAATGAGAGTAGTACTTCTTCTAAAGACCTTAAAGAGACTGAAAAGGCTGTTTCGGATATAGCAGGCATGATTTGGAAACTGCAGCTCGATGGCAATGGTAACACTCATTTTGTGGGGCCCAGTTCTCACCTCCTATTTAGCTCTACTGATGAAGAAGTTTCCTCTCCTGATCTATCTGTGTCTGAAACAGCAAGCTCTCCTCCAGATGTTGATTACAATGCATACCTCTTTTACAAGAATCACGTACTTATAGACCGCACCTTTCTATGGAATCTTTGTCTCATATTTAAAAAGAATATCTTACCCTTCAATTTGTGCCTGCGAAACATTCCTGTTGATCAGCTGTTTGAAAATTACATTGAGCAAACTGGAAATGACATATCGGGTGAGCTTTCAAGTAGCTTGATTCTGGTTTTGTATTCTATCTTTGCTTATGGTTTTAACCTATTGCCCTCTGATAGTTTCGAAAAGAAAACCCTCGCTGGCAAAAACATGTTCCTTTCAGAAGTGCAGTCCGCTATTCTTGCATTTTTGGAACAGAAAGATTCGCGCACTTTCGAAGAAGATGTACAACTGATCTATGCGCTATTGATCTTAACGTGTCTTCATCTAGGGAACTATGACGAAAGATCAATATGGACTTATAATGCTTTACTTTGTTCGCAGGTTCATCATATCGGGCTACATGTTTCCACAGATTTGCCAGGACATCTTCCTAACATGAGTCTTACAGATCTTAAACGCTTAGAAAAGATGAGATCACAAATATTTTGGAACTGTGCCATGGTAGACCGTATTGCAACTGCCATTCTAGGACGTTGCTGCTTTCTTCATTACAAAAGGATACTTACAGATAACTATGTGTCAGATTTTGCCTCGACTGGAGACTTGGATGACCTCTTATTCCAGTATAATACAAAATTATGGTACTTGAACGACAAGTGCTTGGACCAAATATATTCCTTCCAATTCAGTGCCAATTCCAAAAAGCTGAATTTGAGGCTTTTGCGTTCTTCACTCAGCGTTATTTCAGGTTTTACGGATAGCTTGCCTGAGCAGTTGACGCTGGCATTTTATAGCAACCAGCAACTATCAGTGCCTCCTGAGATCGTCATGTTCCATCTAACCCTAAACTGCTCATCGATCCTCATTATGAGGCCCTTCATGAAAGTCAAACATATGTCGATATTTCAAGATTGTCTCGATATTTCAGCTAGATGCAGCCACTTAGTTGAACTGCTCATGAAGGATATAGAAGCTTACATATTCCCTCTACACTGCGGCTTCCTCCTTACAACGGTTTCTACCTTTCTCCTTTTTGCAATGTCTGTGTCTGAGAAATGCGATACCCTCAAAACTCAATTGAATATACTCTTAAACGCACTCCGAAAGGGTTCTGATGTGTGGCCATCGAACAAAATATATTTGAATGTTTTATACAGAAGGGCATCTTCGCTAAACATTCATATCGATGTTCCACGTGAAGTTAGCATATCTTCTTCCTCGAACTACTTGGACACTCTATTGGGCTATGAGTTCAGTTCGCCGACAAGTCCACCAGCGCTTGACATGTAAGCATGTGTAGTTAATTTCAAAAACAATATTATGGATTAAATATTTATTTAGCTCATCCAGTCGGGCTCAGTCGTATTTATACAAGCCACGATGTTTGATATATAGT
>PPJO02000036.1:0-11803 GCA_003707555.2 Kluyveromyces aestuarii
GCCAATCCCACCAACTCTACCCTCATCCCACTTCTCACAGTCGCTACGTGTCCCGAACCCGACTCTTGCCCACCTGATCCCCACCTGAGGCCCCCTTCTTCCTACACTATGCTTCTCTTTAGTTTTACTTTACACACTAGAATTTGACTTTCAATTTACTGAATGAAAAAATTGCAAGTCCCACACCGAATGTCGTTGACTCTCATCATAAATTGACATCATATTAACAAGTAATCATAACAGCTCATCCCTTATCCATAGTACCTCTCTTTATCCCAGAGTTCGCTCTCCGTCTTCTTCCAGAACAATGACACAGCATTGTCCTGTCCTCTTAGCCCGGCACCTCACCACTTTCACCCCGGTGCCCCTTCACCAAACCTCCCTCTAATCCCACTGCCTTTGTGACCATCCGACTATTCATACTCCTCGGTTTTCGAAACATAACTTAGTTGCCACTTGCCACCCCCAATGCTCTGCTCTGCTAAGTGCTGCTGCGTTACTGTCATCACCCATTCTCTCTTTTGACACTGGATACCAACTTTGAGTTTCTTATTTGAAATTCTCGCCCAACTGACCTCTCCCCTCTTCTTCTGGAACAAACGTAGCATTCAAAACAATCAACGACAGCGTCAATGAATATTGATTAAGCTCCAAGTTAAAGCTCCTCGAGTAACGTCTTTTGTCCAGCTTCAACATTATAATTATATATAGTCACGTGCATATATTTTTTAAATGTATCATACTGCTATTTATTCTCTTATTTGTTTACCATAATTCATCCCTATTCTGTGAAATGTTTCAAAATTTCTTCTGCTGCCTTGATACCACTGACCGCCATTGCACCGAAAGTTGGACCCATTCTGTTTAACCCGGCTTGTTCTGCTACCTCCATACCAGCAAAATATACGGAACCCGTCCCATCACGAGAGCCGGCATTTTTCACCACTGCGTCTTCAGCCTTGTTCATGTCAAGGCCCTTCATACCTTCGCATGGCTTTCTATTGTCCAAAGATGCCATACGCTTCACGGTGAATGCGCCAAAGGGGCCGTCGTGTCCACAGCTGGACAATACCACTCCTTTCTTCTGACTGACATCCCGCTTCCCCTCATTGTTGTAGCCCGCAAGCTCTATCACATTGGGATCCATACACGATTGCGAATGGTGGTTCAAACTAACTAATGTCCAGTTAGTGACCACACCAGCAATGCTAAACTCCCCGGTTCCATCTTCGGAGGGTCTTGTGACCAAGTCTTCCACCGTGGTCGCGTTGAAGAGCTTCACGTTTGGGAACTTCAACACCTCGCTCAGGATGGTCGATATAAATAGCGCAGCATGCTTGACCACCACATAAGTTCCCTCGTCCTCATAAGGGATTTCTAGTTCGTCCAAGAAACGATGGGCTGGCTTGCGCATCACCATGGCAGAAAACAGCTGGCCACCCAGCCAACTGCCACCTCCAGGTGCAACACCAGCCTCGATAATCACAACCTTCAAATCGGGCCTGTTCTTAGCTATGACGTAGGCCGCTGAAAGGCCACTAGAACCTGCGCCAATTATAACAACATCTGATACAGCATATTTGTCCATGTCCTTGAAATAGCGCGAAGTCATGGCACGCGAAACGGTTGCTTCCCTGATGGGCTCAAAGGCAAAGTCGGACCAATCGTCCTCGTGCACAAAGCTCGCTAAAGCGTGCTCCACTTTGCCTGCTTTCATGGATATTTGATTCTTTGACCTAACTTGTACGCAAGACATCTCACTACTTTTGTACTGGATTGTATTTCTATGCTAGGTACCTTTATAAACCTAAATATCTTTTTACCACATCTGTCCCTTTTATATCAAGTCCATGCCCTTACTACCTTCAATCGCATGTCTACGCATGGGCTGGGGCGCAGATGCAAACCATAAAGCAAAGTTGTCGTCGAAGTGGGGAGTCATTGCTCTATTGTCTCCCCGTGTTTCACGTAGTATTGGAAACTATGCAAATATATCCAGAAATTTTCTAAGTCTTTATAAAGACGCTCGGGACATTCACTTAAAGGAAAAGAAAAATTTTGAAGCACATTAATGTTTCGGAAACTAAAAACGCATGCTTACTGGTACATGATTTACAGCTACTATGAGCGGAGGGAGTATCAAAAATGGCATGAGGAAATGGCAGGTGCAGTTCGGTAAATTCTGAATATATTGCAACACTTGAAGGTCCTCCCTAATTTCAAGCCATAAGTCTTAGCCAAAATCCGGGCAGGAAAATCCTAAAAAACATAGATAGCCCGAGAGGTGGGGACGTGGCGTCAAATTTTAAATTTCGATATAAATTCTAGTGCAATGCTAGAAATATTTTCCTATACTGTATTTAAGCGCAAATACAAGAGTGACGGAATAGAGATCCCTACTAAGATCATACCAAGCCCTACAGCAATAGGAAGTCCCAAAGAAGTCTTATAGAGCGCCGCAAGAACTATCGGGGCAACTAACTTACCCACCCCAGCAATAGCCCCGACAAATGGCATTAGGTGTACCTTAATTTGGGGATCAATGTACATCGAGAATAGCGCTGGAACACTAGACCCCGTGAAATTGTAGCCTAACATCGTGATAGACAACCCCGCTGTAAAAAAAATGCCCGCATTTGTGTTGGCTAGTTTTCCATTGGATAAGGCCTTCGAAGAGCCAATCATGAATGCCTGGCCAACTAGTGCCACAAACAAAGCGAATATTGTAAGGGACACTTGGTTTCGATGCAAAATGTTTCGCTCATATTCATCAACATCTTTTTCAGCCTCTTCTTTCTTAAGTTCAATGCTATCGCTAGAGTCTGTTTCATTCTGGCCTCTCCGGGCGCTGATTCTTCCAAAAAACTTCACCAAATTTGGAGCAAAGTAACTTCCAGCGACTCCGAGTAAGGCTGAAACCATGAATGCAATACCTTCGTACTTTACTTTCCACCCTACTTTTAAGGTTAGGAATATAGGCATAAAATAAAGGACCTCGCACATAAAGAAACTTGAAACAAACATGTTCCATAGCAAGATTAATGCTCCGCTCAATCTTTGATTTTCAGAAGCAAAAAATTCTTTCCAAACCTTCAGGAAATTTTTCTTCTCGTTCTTTTGGTTCAGGGGAGGGTTTTCTAACACGAATATCAGAACGAAACAAGTAAGTAAAATGATGAAGCTCGCCGCAAACGTTGGCGCGTTGTAAGATGTGATACGATATGTTCCTACCTTGAAGTCGCACAAAGCGAAAAGGATGGCTACCAGCTGTGCTAAAGCCATGAACACACCAGCTGATGTACGATAGATTGAAAACAATTTGAACACTGCCATCCTT
Organism: Kluyveromyces aestuarii; assembly: GCA_003707555.2. Taxonomy (NCBI): domain Eukaryota; kingdom Fungi; phylum Ascomycota; class Saccharomycetes; order Saccharomycetales; family Saccharomycetaceae; genus Kluyveromyces; species Kluyveromyces aestuarii. Next base: position 3,338 of record PPJO02000036.1, read on the forward strand.
TCTTTATTGATAGAAGTGATGTAACTGTAAACCAACGCACCAGAGGAGGAAGCTACCCCACAGATAATACGGCCACCGAGCATTGTATTTAAGGAGACAGCACCAGCACATGAATAAAGAAAGTTACCCACAAAGGAAAGAAAGTAAAGAAAAATGATAACCCATTTTATAGAACCCACATAACTCGCGATGTCACCAATGATAAATGAAAAAAAAATCTGAACAGCCGCAGAGACCGCTTGTAAAATGAACAAATAGTTCTCTGGGTCATCAGAACCAATGCTATCAATGTACTGAACGACACTTGAGAGGTAAACACACGTGTCAAAACTAAACTGCACTGCAATGAGACTAACTGCCAGGTACTGCAGACGTACAGGTCTTTCGAAGTTTGTTATCTTCATGGAAATTTTTTATAACCAGTGAAGACGTACTACAGCATAGTGCATCTTTTGAAGGAGTGATTGCTGTTACGATTTGGATGCGTTTTATATTGAATGTCAAGTTTGGCATCGGAAATATGATTACCTATTTAGGCAGTGATAATCCGATGGAAATCTAACATAGTTTTTTTTTTTTAATTGCGGTGAGAAAGAAAAACAAATTTCTTGAAATATTCTTAGGAAAATAACCCGTCAATCTGTTGCTTCCACGTTATAGGCGCCTTTATAAAGAAAAGTATGCATCAATCTTGAAACGAATAGAATGTGCTCAGAAGTCCTAGCACTCTTTTAAGAAATGTCAAAGGTATCAATCCTCATAAAATGTTATCCTCCGGAGGACACTGAGCAGCTGGTCAATATTGGTTCTCAATTCCAGGAAGCTGCTCAAGCAATGATGTCCAAAAGTGTAAAAAATTTACGTCATATTTCTGCTCAGACTCTTGACTTCCACCAGAACATTTGAGGGTAACAAGCCTGATGAGATGGGATTCGATAGGAACGATTTTTACTAGATCGTTAAGTACTCCTACAGCCAGATTGTACTCACACATCTCATCCTCCTCCAGAAAAGCCATTGATCTTTGATACCTCCGGAGCAGCGTACAAGCAATCCACAATGTGATTGATGCTGTCCGTAATGGGTAGCAAAAATTCCAATCGAGATGGTCTGCTAATTTCTTTTCGTTGCTAGGGAATTGTTTGCTGTAGTGGCTCCATAAATCAAAAATAATCATTCTTGCAGCTTCGACTGCGTGTAATGACTTAATTTCAACCAGATTAGGGCGATATAAAAGGAACGCATTGTGAGCTTTTAAACATGACAGTTCCAATAGCAACATCTTACTTATATAGTAGAATTTCTTGTCCGTTGCTGGAGAATTCTTCATATCTGTCACTTGAGCGGATAGTGTATCTAACTCTTTTTCCAGCTGTGAGAAAGCGATCCTATTTCTGGAGCCATCCAAATATATTTGCCTGAAAATTTTGCATAGCAGCGAAACCATCTCGACCCTTAATTGCATGAAATTGACGGATAGTTGACCAAAATTGACGTATTTTTCTAACTCAGCGGGCGAGGGAGCAGATATTTTATCCAACGTCAAAAATGGTTCTTTCCCCAAAAGAGTCGATAACATACATGAAGAACACCAAACGCTCCAGAATAAAAATAGAACCCCGAAGTACTCGGGGCTTGATAGAGGAATGAATTCATAATTCTTCTTCTTATGCAAATTTAAGGCAACTGCCGTCTCCAAAGCATTTTTGGACAAGTAGGACTGACCTTCTAGGGATATCATAATGCTCATGTAGTTTGCCATGAGAACTAAACCACAAAAACCATCAATAGTGGGACTGTTCAACACATGTGGAATTAAACTTTTGGCTAGTACGTAATATTTATAAGCATCGGCAGCCGCTTCTGGAATTCCCACTGCCGATGTGGGGTTACAACCTGGACTAAGTATTTCTCGCTTTCGCAATGTCAATGCGCCAAGGCACAATATAGTTGAAAGTAAGAATTTACCGTTGTTGTCAGTATCAATAGCCTCTAGATCCCTATGGTATCGCTCTAGTGCAAGGATATGTGTTTTTGAAATACCCGGCGGAGCATGCGAGCCATCTTCAAAAACAACATTGATCAGATGAAGGCGCTCTATATTGGGATGTTGTTGCTCAGCACTCGCTTCATTTCCAGCACACAATTCGGTATTCGATATTCCCGTTGATTCCGGATTCTCTAAGAACTCAGTACCTGACGAGAAAGTATCGCCAAGCATCCTCAAGAAAGCATCTACATCACTGTGCTGGCCACTTTCAAAAAAGCAATCAAATTGAAGGGGGAGTGCTTCGAAGGTATTATTTTCCGTGTTATTGGCTTTTTCCGTGTCAAAGCTAGAGTTTATAGACTCTGATTCTTTTGCGCCAGCCGGAGAGATAATTTCAGGGAGCATTTTTACAGCCTTTTTCCCATTTTTCCTGTTTCCAAAGTTGTGTGCCTTGAACTGAAACACATGGGATCCTTCACTGCGTTTCCGTTTGTCTGCTCTCTTGTCTGTTCCGTAGACACATTTTATATTTAATTTCACACATCGTCCACATGGGCTCTGACAGTCGCATTTTTGTTTGCTTTTCCTACATGCAAGGCATGCCATTATTCAGCCCTTCTACTAACGCATATCGGCTATACATCTACACTCTAATACCAACCATTGGCAGGCAATTAAGATTCTTGCGTTGTGAGACAAAAAATATTTATTTTTATCATTCCTATAGCAGAAAAAAAAATACTTTCAAGGTAAAAGAAATACTTTCAAAGTAAAAAAAAAAAGAAGGGTAAATAGATAAGGAGCACACCACCTTGAACACCCTCGTCAGTACAAAACGAATATTTACGACGACTTCGAATGACCAATTGTTTCAAGAGTCACATGAATTAATACTTAAAATAAATACCTAGCAAAAATGGTTCAAACAGGTATCATATTGTTCAAAAGGGGGCTAACTGCGTTAACCAGCAGAATTTAAAGTTCCTTGTCGACGGGAATTAGTTGAATTCTTGTTTTAGGCTGGACAACAAAAGTATTTTTTGAGTATTCCACTTTCTCGGTGAGAGCGACTTTGAACTTCGAAAGGATATAGGCCAATTCGGATCTGATCAGCAACTCAGCAAAATTTTTGCCTAAGCATTTCCGTGGACCGGCGCCGAAAGTGACTTGACTGTACATCGCATCTCTCAAACTAATATTCTCAAATCTAGATGGGCAATACTTGGTACCAAAATTCTTCGGCTTATCTGGCGGATTCCACAGAGGAGAATTATAATTGATTTGGTATTGATCAACAACCACTGGTACATTGGGGAAGATCTTGACGCCATCTATCAGCAATTCCTCAGAGGAAATCTCTGGGAAGCTGTACCAAAGAAGTGGGTGCATACGAAGGGTCTCTAGAACACAGTATTGTAAAAAAGTACCAGAACTTCTTATGTACTGCTCCATATCTGTACCCTTCTCTTCTGCGTGGACCTTAGAAATTTTGTTTGCTTCGAATATTTCATCCCTAAGTTTCTCTTGTTCGTTAGGGTTCTTCCCCATTTCTACTAATGCCCACGCCATGATGGTGCTAGTAACCTCAATATTAGCAAATAAAATCTCATCAATGGTTTGAATCCAATTATTAAGGGTAAATTTTCCGGTTTCAACGTGTCTATATAGCTGTTCTACCACTGTTTCCTTCTTCAATGTTCTGCTCAGCTCTACTTGTTCCAATGATAGTGCAACGAACTTGCGCTGGAATTGAGAAACTTGCCTCATCTTTTTAGAAGGAAGATACTGGAAAATTTTGAAGCGTCCAGCGATGGTCAGAAATGAATAATGCATGAGCTCACTATGTGCCGGTATCAAGTCTTTCAAGCACTGAAGGAACTCTTCTGAAGACAGTTCGTTCCCGTATAGGTATTTTGCAATACACGTGAATGGTAAATCACTCACAAGTTGTAACGGATCTATACTGTTCAACTTTGCATGGTCAAAATTACGTACCCAACGTGAAATAAATTCAACCATCGTGGGGAAACTTTCAACAGCAGCTTTGTGCGTAAAAAATGGATCGAACGCTTTCCTCATTCTTAACCATTCGACACCGTTTTGAAAACCTAGACATTCACCCAAAAGAGTAACCAAAAATGCACCGGCACCAAAACTATCGACTTTACTATGGTTCTTGCTTTTAGTTCCATAGTATTCCATCAATTGTTTTGGGGTGGTCAAGACCACTTCCTTGGATGTACCACTTCTTTGAATATAAATGTCACCATAAATTTCCCTGTTATTGATAGACAAATCTTTGCCCTCCAAAAACTTAGCTCTCGCACAATTTTCCTTGTTATAATTTACTACCTTGCGTTCCTGTCCAACGGGAACGGCTACTATTTTACCCAGGTTGTTTAAACCATATGCAGCCTTCCATTCTATTAGAAGGTACAGAAAAAGTGAAAACAAGGGTAGAGAGTATATAAACGATAACCAATTTTTTTCGATGAATTGAACTAATATATTGATGATCATTTTGGGATCCTTTAAGGTTATTATGTTTATCGGCTAATTTTTAGGTGATAAACATAGTTATTCTGCCTCTGGACATAAAAATTCTAATTTTCAATGGTTGGATTTTATATTTGAATATCAATGCGATCATAGTTCAAGAAGTGGCCATACCAGCCTGTGTGACCTTTGGCACAACAGATATCCAGGCCTACCAAAAGAAATACTTGTTGAATTTTTACCTTGACGAAAGAGGAAAAGCATCTCCGACTTTGTCCAGGGCAGGCTTTCGATTAACCCATAATTTAAAATTTTTCCTCAGAAGACACGTTCCATAGATACATGATTACTGAGCGTTTTTTACTCTTCTGCAGTTCTTATTTTTGCAGTCAGCTAATTTTCGTCATAGGTTGCGATATATCTATCACTCTTCGATTGCTCTCATATCTAATTTGCGACATAAAGTACCCTTTGCAGACACAGTATGAGAAAATTGACAATGAATACCCATTCAACTTTTTTGGCATGGAACTTCATAGTTGCCGTCCGGTGGCTTTTTTTCGGTTGCTTATAAAGATTTTTGCTTAAGCATCCTGTAGGATCTTGTACGCTGTTTTGGAACGGAGCTTCAGTGAAGCTTTTCTCTGAGGTCGCTTACTGGACCAAAGTTTGAAGGGAAAAAATCAAAAACGAACCGAATCGTTCTATTTAATTTTTTTTTTTTTTAATTTCTTAGATTTATACACTAGAGCTGTAGAAGCAATGGTTTATTAACAATATTCACTAGATAACCAAGACGCCATTCATGGTTTGCGTAGCTTTTTGAAAATCAAAAAATGTAGATGGATATTCAGTAAAAATATGTTTGGGAACAAGCGTTGTCGAGTCCTTAAAAACTATCTGAGCTATGTCTTGAGATTTCGACTTGTGGTAGAGGTCGTAAATATTTTTTGGCAGTTTTTCTTTCAGTAGCAGATCCTCGCAGCATTCTACATCAAAAGGGTATTGTTTGTGTTGAGACATAAATATCATCCAAAATTCCCTGAAGTTCTTTTGTGCATTTTTTATCTCCGTAGTTAATTGCTGAGAAGTCTTGCTGGGAAGTGACTCCCCGATAACGGCACTGATAACTACATACGGAATATCAACTTCGAACTCATCGCACTTCTTTTCTTCTAAAGTCCATTCAAGCGATTCAGGATGAATACGCACGTCAAAGTAAATATCGAAATGTTTGTCTTGTTGAAATTTTCGCACGGCGAGTAAAATTGGCGTTCCTTTCTGGCTCCATTCCTTTTCAAGAACTAAGAAATGCAAAAAGTTGGGGACTGCGGAAATATTCTTGGGTGATTTCCTCAACAAAGTGTCAATTTCAAGCGACAATTTAGATTTTTGTTTTAAAAATGAAATCGAAAATTGTGCAAGTCGAGATTGGAGATGGCATACCAGAGATATAAACTTATTCTTACTTTGCTTTGCATGCTTCAGGTATCTACAGCCACTCTGGCTCTTAGCAGTATCCAGCAAGTGGAATTCGCTTAAAATTTCTTGGCGCCTTTCAAAAGCATAATTGAAATCAATGGTAACACTGTCTTTATTTTCATTCTTTTTGTATGTTTTATATTTGGAAAGAAAATGAGAACAATAAATGAATTCCAAGAGCACTTCTAATCTTTTAACATTCCATTCAATTTCGCTGCTCTCTTCTTGTGTTTGAGGTATATTTTTTGGATTGAATTGTTTACTTTTATCGACAGCATCTGAAGTATCCCACTTAAGCATACTAAAGACTTCATCGTGATTTCTGATGGTATGGCAAAGCCCAAGTTTTTGGGGGCTTGTATTTTCGCAACATAGCAGCTGGGTCAAAGAAATGCATTTTCCCTTCAGCTCTCTTAGTTTTGCTAGAAGCACATCTAATATCGCAATGATCTCACAATCTTCTTGTACAGAAATAAAAACCTCTTGGATCATTTGGGCTCTCAAATGACATCCACAATCTGTGACATGTGCGTCAAAAAGCAAATAGCATCGATCAGCTGACGTCAATGACGTACCTCTCTTGATAAGGGAGCTGAAATCTGCAAAAGCGTCCTCGAGGTCAGTACACAGCATTATCAGCACCATAAGATGGCCAACCAACTGCTTACTGGGAATACAAGTTGCTTCATCGTACCTATTGATGAGAACGACCCCCAATTTTTGGAATAGAAGTTTATGCATTAGCTGAGTTAGTAAACAATTATGTTCCTATAGGCACCCTCAGATGAGTTCCTATTTAGAAGAATTTAATTCATTTTTTTAAAGCCACCGCATTCTAATATATAAGTATTATAGAATCCTGGATTCTTTGGGATATTACTTCATATGAATTTGTGTTCTCAAGTTTTATTGCTGCTTGACTTTTCCTGCTTGGCGGTTGCAGATCATCGGAGTTTGAATGCCTAAACAGGAAATTTTGAAAAAAAACTGTCTACGAAATTGGTTTTCGAGTTTTTGCCAGGTTCTTATTGACTAAAGAAGTACACATGTGATGTATTGTGAAATCAGACTTATAGATATTTTTGATCGGTTTTTTGTCAGGAGAGTGAAAATAAATTCAGTGTTTTGGGTGCATGTTCAATTTAGGAAATTCACAAGGAAGTTCTGGTCATAGTTTCGGATTTTCCATGGTGACAGCTTTTACACGAAAGTAGTTTTACTGCTTTTGATTTCAAAAAACACATGGAAACCATTCTCCTTCTGCTAAAACCCTTTCTGTATTTTTTTTACTTACACTTTTTATATGCATCCACATTAAATAACTCGAAAGTGTAACCATTTGAAGATTTGCCTTCATGATAGGGTAAAATGAAAAGGATACATCCATAAAAAATTGAGTCAAGTAATGCACTAAAAGTTTTAAAGAATTATTGTGGGACCCCTTCTTCATTTACCTACTTTCAGCTAAGAAAAAGTAACTCACCTTCAAGAATACAAGGGAAATACGCTTTTATAATATATACCATTTTTGCTTTATTTTCTCATTGTCATAAAGAATGTTTATATAAATCTATTAAACTGGCATGCCGAAAAGATTTTCATTATTAAAAAAAGCACCAAAAAATAGTCACTTTAAATGCCATCTTTTCAATTCTTACATTAAGCAAAATCATGAAAAAATCAAAACTGTCCCTTGTCGCTTGACACAATTTTTTCAGAATTGCATGTGAGTGTAGCCTCGCCAAGTGGGATGCCGCCGTTTTGTAAAGCACCCATTCCAGTAAAGTTTACTTGCAGTTTATGTATACCTTGGATACTTACACAATTAAAGGAACGCCAGAGCAGATGATCTAAAACAGCATGTTTTCCGCGGAATTAATCATGTATTTTTGAGTATCTTCTTTGATGAGCAGCATTTTGAAGACCATGGCTCCCGACGCAGACATTGAGCAGAGCTGATGAACACAAACTTTATCAACATATAAAATCCCACGAAATTTCTAAGGGAGTTAATTTACATTTATGAAGCTGATCAGAACTTTGACTAAATAGTATAGGTCGCACTTTTCTATATCGTAAAATTGACTTCAAATAGTGTGAGGGCAAAGATCTACAAAAATAGAGAATTCAAACGCATATGCTTTACTTAGTTGTTCTTATGCAGGCTGATTTCCAGTGTTTTTCGTACAATTTATAGTGTTGCGAATCCTGTCATAATGCACCCACTAGCGCCACTTTGTCTTCGATCTTACCCGTTCATTTGCATCTTTGAAAAGTGCAGGAAGCCTAAATTAGGTAAGCATTTTATTACCACATCGCAAGTGGCTATCTACAAAAAATAACTGCCATCTACAAACTATAAACCATTCCAGGTCAGGTCCTCGCATATTCTGAACTCAGCAACCGCGCGCACGTCTTCCGCACTGAATCCAACCAGCATCTCGTATCTCCCTCTCTCGCACTTCCACATCTCTAAGAGCTCGTCGTAGTAAGACACA
>PPJO02000037.1:0-10829 GCA_003707555.2 Kluyveromyces aestuarii
CTGAAAAAAAAATTGATTTGATAAAATCATCTCTAAGGTAACTATAAAATTATTTCATTGTGTCAACTGGTATTATCATCTCTCAAATAGAATAAAGCATCCTCTCGTTTCAGTACAAACCATTTTACTTTCTGACGATGGAAATCGAGCACTAATTGTGCTAGTTGTAGTTTTTTGCATCTTCAAATTACCTATGTAATTCTTATCTTCAAAGTTTCATTTTCCTATTAATGATGTTAAGTTATTTGGTCCTTCTATAAGTAAATAAATATTAGGTACATTCAGTTTCATGCTAGAGCATTTTTTAAAATTTGAAAACTTTATTCTAAACGTTGTTGCTCCTTCATGTTGGGAAGAGAAATTTGAAAAATGATAAAATTTAACTTTTGGTGACTACACATGAATATTTAGAACTGAATATATTAGGACTTAAAAACAACCCAAATTAAACGAGACATCACCTCAATCAAATTTTTTTCACAGCAAATTAAACTATGATAAGTGCTGATGAACATCCTTCGCTCCCATTTGTATGATACTGAGTTCTCTTCCTTTTTGTCTAGTCTAGTGTAGGTGCCTGCATGCCTTTCGGACCGAACTCGAAACAACGTGGTTATTAAAAATAATATAAAAGGGAAGCCAAGTAATAGACTGGCCTGTATATCTAGACGACTACTAATCAAGGGAATCTGCCTTTTCAGAAACCATCACATTATTTTTTTTGCCAGAATCATTCTTTATTGAAGAGTGGATACTTTCTTCCGCCATGGATAAAGATTCAATATCGGCATTTTCTGCTAACCTCTCATCCCTTAACTGTAAATACCTAATTGCTAACGCTATTAGAGCTGCAGAACAAGTTGTCGCGATCATCGCATAACAGCCTTTCTTAAATTTTGGAACTGTTGTTGCAGCATAAAATAGCAATGACCACCAGGCGTTGACAGCGTTAGAGAACATATTCATTGATGCCAACACAATTGCACGTTCTTCGATGTCATTTCTACATACTACGTTTGCCCAAGCGAAAAAAATGGCTTGCCCTGAATAAGAAATTCCGGATAAGTATTGCGATGCAAATATCACAGCTGTACTGAGGGGATTGGATAACACCATAATAGATACGACCAGCATAACCACACTGATAAGTATTGCTATATGCCAGTGTCTTCTACCTCCAGTGTGATCAACATATAGCGCGGAAGTGTATGTTGCAACAATGGCTACACCATAGATGCCCATTGGGTAGTGGTTTCTCTGACTTACTGAATAGTCGAAGTATTTAAGCCACAATGCAAGCAAAGAATTTGAACCGAAAGACTCGTTTTCACCACCTAATACCCATAGTAAGGAAAACATCCACCAGTGCCATCTCCCAGTTACTCTTTTGATAACAGTCCAATCCAATTTGGTTTCTTGTTTAGGTGGGAGACGCGATTTTGCCAACTCAAGTTCTTCCTCAGAGAATAACCAACTTGCTCTCACCTTATCAGGTGGATTAGGGAAGCATAACAAACCGTAAAGGCATATAGGTATTGTGATGATGAAGTCGATTACGAAGAGCCATCGCCAACCTGCCAGACCACGCAACCCATCCATGTTGGAATATATAGCACTCTGCATGAAACCAGAGAAGAGCGAACCAATCAGGCCACTACTAGTGAATGTTGCACTTCTAGTGTTGATTTCTTCTTCCCTGTACCATGACCCTAAAATCAAGTGTGTTCCAACAAACGTAGAGCTTTCGAAGATAGCTTGAAAAAATCTGATCACGTATAATTGTTGAACGGAAGTAACTTTGTACATCCCTAGGGTTAACAAACCCCAAGCAAACCCACAGAACGATAACCAATACCGTGGTGGAACCTTTAGCAAAATCAGATTTTGTGGAATCATTCCCACAACATATCCCACGGTGAAACACGTGTTCACCAAGTTGAATTGATTAGACACCATGTTTAGATCTGCCTGCATTCCCGAGACATAAGCATTTGACAAGTTGGTTCTATCAATATAGTTGACCCAATAATTTAGGCAAACATAAGTCAAGACAAAGCAATCAATCTTTAACAACAATCTTCTTTCCTTTTTCGAAGCTGGCGGCTTACCCCAGAAAAAGGCCTTTATTTTTGATGGTAACGGAAGATCAGACACCTTAGCCGTACCAACTGTCGAGTCCTTATGTTCTACCATATTGATAGATATTGAGGAGACAAATGCTTTAGAAGCAAGTCTTTGAGAGTGGCAAATTCTTCAATTGAAAATTTGCATGTATTTATATACTTTCTTTGCAGCTTGCATTCATATCTTTAACTCTGCAAAGCTGCAATAGCTCTTTCATTTTAGAGGCCTTAATTTTCTCTCAAAAACATAACAGAATCGAGATAAGGAGAAGATAAGTGACCTTTAGTTTGTGATTAACGTATTAATGGTTTTCTTTGATGGTTGTGTTTACAATAACGAAATTGGTTGGCCCATCCCCAAATAGTGCCCACCCTAAAGTGGTCATAGTTTCGAAATGTTTGCTGCATCATGCGAGTAAAATTATCAACAATTTTTCCATTTTAATCAAACGAAACCCACTTATCTTCTGATATGTGTTATAGAATTCAACTCAAAATAGCTAGAAACCTCCTTCGGTTCAAACCCGTACGAACAGAACAGGGCTCAAGCAGACAGAAATATTTGGGGGAGATAGGAAGCTTTTGGAAATGCATGTAACCGCTATCATGTAACAGGTTGCAACCAATTCTAGATGTGCGTTCCGTTATTCTCGCCCGCGTAACCAGTCTTATCTATTTCGTTCCCCTGTATTTTCGAGCGACGTTTTTAGTGGGTTTCAAAAATTAAAAAAAGGGTTGCAAACGGGTGGGAGGAAAAAGAGATCCTCTGCCTCAAACATTAGAGACTACTTTGACATCGATAAGACAATTTTTCTGAATCTGATTAGAATTTGATCGCTTGATGGGCGTCGATGTCCGCACCATACCAACCTCATCTAAATGCTTTTGCTGTTCTTGACCCCCAAATTTCATATTTTTTTCAAAAAAACGCTTCTACTATAAAAATACCATTGATGAGTCAACTAAAGATCAATATTTGAGAAAGATTCTAAATCTCATTTTAGTACTACATCTCTGTAACCCTTAATATAGTTATTGGTCGGCAATTAGCAAGAAAAAAACAATGACGAACAGTTCATATCTAGATATTGCTGCCCAAAAGCGAGAAGAAAGAGATTCGAAATTTATTAAAGACTGGCTCATTCCAGTGGAAGATTTGCCAGACAAAAGTATCAAAAATGTCATTGATTGGCCGGTGAAGTCAGGCTATCTTTCTAGGAAAGAAATTGAGATAACTGAAAGTAGCATCGTAGAGATTCAGTCCAAGATCAAAAGCAGAGAACTCACAGCTTACGATGTTGCTTTGGCTTTTTGTCACAGAGCAAGTATTGCAAATCAACTAGTCAACTGCCTTTCAGAGGTATTCTTCGAGGAAGGGCTGGAATCTGCAAAAGAGCTTGACAGGTATTACCAAAACACGGGTGAACTTAAAGGACCTCTTCATGGTATCCCAATATCTCTAAAAGATAATTTAAATGTAAAGGGGCAGGCGACAAGTATTGGTTTCGTAGGCTTTGCTAACAACCCGAAGAGATTTGAAGAAGACACAGTTATAGTAAAAATGTGGAGAGATATGGGTGCAGTTTTTTGCTTCAAGACTAACGTCCCTGTTGCCATGATGATGCCAGAATCTACTAACCATATCTTCGGTAATACTGTGAACCCTTTTAACCGAGACCTGACATCTGGAGGAAGCTCAGGTGGGGAAGCTGCTTTAGGAGCATTACTAGGAAGTTGCTATGTCGGAATTGGATCTGATATTGGTGGATCTTTGAGAATACCTGCAGCAATGCAAAACCTCTTTACTTTGAGACCATCATCCGGAAGATTTCCAACCTTTGGCGCTAGGTCAGGTTTACCAGGTTTGGAATCCGTTAACAGTGTTAACGGTCCATTGACCACGAGATGGGAAAACTTAAAGCTTTACTGCGAAACACTTGTGAATGAGGGGAAACCTTGGAATCATGACCCAAAATGTCTTGAGATTCCATGGAGGGAAGTTAAGCTTCCAGAAAAATTAACTTTTGCGGTTCTCAGAGATGATTTTGTTGTTAAGCCCTATCCAGCTATTACTCGTGGTCTGGATTTGGCCATAGAGAAATTGAAAAAAAATGGTCATGAAATCATCGAATGGAAACCCCTTCACCACCAGAGGTTGGCTGATATAATAACCACATTTTTTTTAAGTGACGGTGGTTTCCACTGTAAGGAATATGCTGCATTGACTGGCGAGCCCTTCTTTCCTTATATGGAAATGTATGATACCTGCAAAGAGCTAGGTGTCTCTGAACTTTGGGATCTTCAGGCTGAGCGCACGAAGCTATGCAAAGAATATTTAGAGCAGTGGAATGCAACGGCAAAAATTACCAAGTCAGGAAATTCAATCGACGCAATAATCATGCCAGTTTCTCCTTATTCAGGTGTGTATACAGGGAAATTTAGATACGTTGGATATACGTCGGTTTTCAACGCACTAGATTGGGCTGCTGGCGTTATTCCGTACACGACGGCTGATAAAGTCATTGATGCAAAAGATGCTACGTACGAGCCACGCAACGAAATTGATGAGGATACCTTTGCAAACTATGATGCAAATGAGATCCATGGAGGTCCAGTTTCTCTTCAAATTGTATGCAAAAAATTGCAAGAGGAAAAGCTTGTTGAATTAATGAAAGTTATTTCGAAACAAATCGGCTCCTTTGATTATTGGGACAAGAAAATTACCGCATAAAACCGTGAAAATGGTAATAGAATTTGTTTTCGTAATCTCAATGAAGGAGAGGGATTCATTTCCTTTTTATGATTGTGCAAGGCAGCTTTATATGGGCTGTAAAGTTCAGAAAATAGCAATAGTGGCTAGTTCAATGCCATTTCAAACATAAGAACTTGTAGTAGGAACCATGTAAGTATTTACTCTGCGGTTAAATAAATAAAAATAGTTTGTTTGTGTACCTTATTTTAGTATTCAAGCGAGTATGAATGACAAAAGAACGACGTACATTCCATCCTCTGATACCTCACAAACGATTATGGAAAACATTTCCTCAAGTAACACCACAGGATCATATTGTTTGATATAAATAAAGAAATTAAAATTCGCATCAGTAAAATTCCAAGATTTCGTTGCACCTACTGTACTACCTCTTACAGCCCGTTGTCATTGGACTATTAGAGGGGTCATTTCATTAGAAGTACTCCAGTAGGAACACCTAATACAACGGCAATATATATAATAATCGATTGTTCAACAACTCATCATGCCTTCTACTCAGACTTAGATCCTTAGTCATGATGAGAAGGGCTATCCGTGTTGACATTGTCATAAGAATTTCACGGAGAAGGGATCCTCATAGAGCATCCAGAAGCCAGGGAAATATACAAAAATGCTAACATCAAGTGGCTCCTACCACTGCATTATTTCTTTTTTCATATTATCTTGCATTTCGAGTAACATGTCATCCGATGACATTTTTATCCATGTATCTATGTATCACTTGACACCTGAAAATATGTTAGATAAAGTAGGGGCGAACGAACTTCAGAAAAGGACAATATTTTGCTGACACCCACGCCTTCGACAAAGAGCGCACTTTTAAAAATAACGTTCATAGAAAATGCCTGTTGACTTGGAAACTGAATTTTTGGGACAAAAATATGAAAACCCATTTATGAATGCATCGGGTGTCCATTGCATGACAAGCACCGAACTAGAGGAAATTGCTAATTCTAAATCTGGGAGCTATATCACTAAAAGCGCCACGATTCTTAAGAGAACGGGTAACCCAGAGCCTCGATATGCCTCTTTACCTTTAGGAAGCATTAATTCTATGGGCCTTCCGAATTATGGCTTTGAATACTACTTAAAATACATGGTTGAAAGACAGGTCAAAAACCCTGATGAATCACCAGCATTCTTTTCTATTGCGGGAACAAGCATAGCTGAAAACTTAGAAATGTTGAAAAATATTGAGGATAGTAATTTTCAGGGAATCACTGAGTTGAATCTGTCCTGTCCAAATGTTCCTGGTAAGCCGCAGCTTGGCTATGATTTTGAGCTAACAAAGTACTTTCTTTCTCAAATATACCACTTTTTCACGAAACCTTTAGGGGTTAAGTTGCCGCCTTATTTTGATTTTGCACATTTTGACACTATGGCAGAAATCTTAAATATGTTTCCATTAGCCTATGTCAATTGTGTCAACAGTATCGGAAACGGTCTCTACATTGATCCAAACACTGAATCCGTCATCATCCTACCCAAAGACGGGTTTGGGGGGGTAGGTGGTGAGTATATAAAACCTACGGCTCTAGCTAACGTCCGTGCCTTCTACCTTCGCTTAAAACCAGAGATTAGGGTCGTCGGGACGGGTGGAATCAAAACTGGTCAAGATGCCTTCGAACATCTCTTGTGTGGAGCATCAATTTTACAAGTGGGAACTGAATTGCAAAAGGAGGGTATTTCAATTTTCGAGCGACTTACAAAAGAACTTTCCCAGATAATGTTGAAAAAAGGCTACCGTAATATAGAAGAGTTTCGAGGTAAACTCAAAAATTTAACCCAATAAAAATCGGTCACTCTTCGCCAGATCAACTCACTTCGATTATGTCTATATGTTTATTTTCAACAAAAATACTGAGTTTTGAAACAAAGACCGCAGCTGGTTCTAAATATCAATCAGAGTAGATAAATGCCGCAGAATTATTCGCAGCACTTAGCACTAGTGAACCCGGCATGAACGGGAATACCGTTAATTTCGACAGGTTCTTCTCAATTGTTTTCTTATCATGAAAGCAATAAACGCAGCCTCTTTCTTTTTGTGCCTCTCATTTTTGAAATGCTAAGAAATAGGTTCAATTGCTGTAATTGGTTGCCAAATCAAAAATACGGGCTCGAAGGGAAGCTGTGCGGCAACTGTTTCGGATAAGAACAATATGAGATCTAAAGCAAGAGGCTAAATTTTTAGCCGGTTACTGATTTAACCCAAAAGAAGATGGATCATAGTTTGTTGACATCAAGCCCCGTCTGTATCTCAGACTATTTCTTGGTATATAAGATAACCCGACAAATGATTTAGCAACTCGAAATATTATCTAGAACGGACATGCAATTTCCATGAATTTCTTTAAATGTCGCAATCTGCAAAGTTAACTCATTTGACATCAGCAATTAAGGTATAGATATGAAGTTTATCTCTGGTTTTTTTCTAGCAACTACGTCTGTTCTGGTGTGGCTAGCAGCAGCAGAAACATTCATCATTGACAATGATACACCTACCGCGTTGCAAGTCTTGATGCCTCTAAATGCAGGAAAACAGGTAGCTGGTATAACTACGAATATTGGCGATTACGATGTAGATGCAGCTACATACGAAGGTGCACTCTCGTTATCACCAGGTAACTTGAGTTCATGTATTCCAGTGTACAAAGGTGCAGCCAAGCCATTGCTACGTACCAACGAAACTTATCAACTCTGGCAACAGCTGTATGGTACTATAGTTTGGCAAGGCGTATGGGCTAATGATTATGAGAGTCCAATTACGAACGAAACTGATTACATTTACAATGATACTGTTAGCGCATCTCAATGGATAATGGATATTGTGAAAAATAGCGAAGACAATATTACCATTGTGGCTGCCGGAACGATGACAAACTTAGCCATTGCATTGAGTCAATGGCCTGCTTTGGCGTCTAGAGTCAAACTTGTAATCATGGGTGGATACGTTGATAACCAAATTGCGCAGGTTACTGGAGGCGACTTTGTCAATGATATGTATACGGACTTCAACTTAATGCTGGATCCTGAAGCTGCTCAGGCGACACTTTCTGCTCCGTGGAAGGAACTTGTTATAGTGGGAAATATAAGTAGTGAAGTATTCCCCACACAAGACTTATACAACAATTTGATTGCCCAATCAAATGGCCTATTAAACATCAATCAGAACGAAACTCTGGCATATGTTAAAGAAACTGTTGGAAATGGCACACTATCTTCTTCCTCAGATCTTCCATTTTGGGATGAAGTTGCCTCAGCTATCGCGGCTTACCCTGAAATAGTTATAGGCTCTTACGAGGCTTACGTATCTGTTGATACTTCTTTTTCAAGTCCATTCTACGGAAGCTTGCGGATGGTACCCAAAGATCTGCGTCCTTCTAAGGGGGTTGCAACTGGTCTTGCCACAATGATAACTTCTGTTGACGAAGAGAAGTTTTATGCAAGAGTTATAGATGCACTTGTCAGGGACTGGACTGGGTACTGTGAAACTGGCGAATCAATAAGTTTAAAGCAATTTCAAGAATAAATGATACTCGCTTTCTCACCTAATCGTTCAATTTATGACGAGCTCCTTAGCTCTACATTATATATCGTAGTTAACTTTTAGGTATCATCAATTGGTTTGAAATCATATGAAGTTTTATGTAGCCTATCTACAACTGGTGCTTGAGAAAAAAATTTGGAATGCTTTTCACAAGGAGTAATGATTGTTCAGAGCCCAACTTGGTAGGGTAATGTTGGATACATTCTTCAATGCGCGTTGCTTTCATTTCCGGGCCAGTGTTCCCCTCTGGGGTTCATAAATGAACAAGTTTCATCGGAAGGGGCGCATATTGATATTACCCTAACTTCATGGGAGGGGCATTTTTTTTTGAGGTGCCTTGCAGTCACTCATTATTTCCGTTTTTTTAACTGTACGAAATGCAGTCACGGTTGCGTGGCGTCTAAAAATACTGCGTCTCGACTAGCAACAGCAACTGTCCGTTTCACCATCCAAATAATCAGGAGAGACGCAAGCACCTCCCCAACTTGGCAGTATAAGCAACTAGCCAGCTCACAGCCAGGTATTTTTAAGAAAATAAGATATATGAAAGAATAAAAAGGGTGCATTTTGTAGCTGTGTCCTTTAAAAATATGGTTTGTACCAAAAAAATTATAGTCTTCTTGTGTGTTATCCGCTTTTATTGATTCTTGGTTAGAGCATTTCGCAAGCTGTACCGTTATATCTTTTGGATGCCATCATTTTTTCTCTTTACTAGCAGTGTTAGATTACTGTAACAACATCACACGTCCTGTAGGTACGTGCCTGCAAAAAATATTTTTTTCTGGATTTCCGTTACGTATCTTGCTTCAAGGGCCAGTTATGTCTCCTAAATAAGTTCACTACTAATAATTTGCTCAATTTCTCGCCAAGGAGGAAAAAGTTTCCTGTACAGTGTTATAGGAAAAATGTAGGTGCTTGGTCGAAAATTTTTTTTTACGCGTTATGTTTTCCTGTAGCTCTGGAAATCCGCAACTTATATTTTTTTTTTCCTCATTCGACGCTGTACAAAACTACAAAGGCACAACAGCTTTCCTTTGCATAGAAGTTCCTACACAGTAAAAAGGTTCAACTGAGATGGTATCTTCTATTATGTCTTAATTTGCAGCCTCGAGTTCAGACATGTAAAACATTTGTTTGAAGAATCGAAGTTCAGTTGTGGTTTTTAAAGAAGGATAGTTTAATGGAACTCTTTTGTATGAACTCCATTAATCGTTAAATTGACATAGCCTAAGATAGAGTTAAACAATACATTTTATGTCTAGGTTTAATCGACTTTCGCTAATATTCCTGCTAACGTGCTTCGTTAGCACGACATATGGTGCAACCACATTTACGCCGTGGACTGGTTCCATCACTTCAACCTACTCCACACGACTCACTACGTATACTGGCGCGGATGGCACTGTTACGTATGACACCGTATATTATGTGGAAACTCCGGTTGCGTACACTACGAGTACCAAATTGAAGCAGTGGACTGGAACTGTGACTAACACGTACTCAACGAGGACCTTAACGAGTACTGGCAAAAACGGGATAAAAACCATTGAAACGATATATTATGTCAGAACACCATATAAGCATGCAGGTCGAACAAAACTTAAAGGGTGGACCGGCACGTATACTACCACCTATTCTACAAGCATATTTACAACTACTGATTCTGACGGCGAGGACGAAATTGAGACAATAGAATATGTAGAAACTCCCGACGCCCGTGGTTCGAGCACCACACTTACACCATGGACAGGTGCCTTCACTTCTACATATTCCACCGATGTGTTGACCACCACTGGAACTGATGGGGGAGAGACTATTGAGACGATCTACTATGTGGAGACGCCACAGGTCCAAACCTCAACCACCACCCTCACGCCATGGACAGGTAGCGAAACCTCGACTTATGATACAAGCGTGTTCACCAGTACCGGTGAAGATGGAACGCAGACAGTCGAGACAGTATATTACGTCCAAACTCCGTATGGGCGTAAAGATACGAAGAAGTATAAAGGATGGAAGGGCAGCTACGCGTCTACCTATTCCACGGACATCATCACTACCACTGATTCTGACGGCGAGGACGAAATTGAGACAATAGAATATGTAGAAACTCCCGACGCCCGTGGTTCGAGCACCACACTTACACCATGGACAGGTGCCTTCACTTCTACATATTCCACCGATGTGTTGACCACCACTGGAACTGATGGGGGAGAGACTATTGAGACGATCTACTATGTGGAGACTCCAGATATTCGTACCAGCAGCACTACATTAACGCCATGGACGGGAAATATGACGTCGACGTATTCTACTGAATTCATCACGAGCACTGGCACGGATGGCAAGGAGACTATTGAGACGATCTACTATGTGGAGACTCCAG
>PPJO02000004.1:0-192877 GCA_003707555.2 Kluyveromyces aestuarii
TTTGACTTTCAATTTACTGAATGAAAAAATTGCAAGTCCCACACCGAATGTCGTTGACTCTCATCATAAATTGACATCATATTAACAAGTAATCATAACAGCTCATCCCTTATCCATAGTACCTCTCTTTATCCCAGAGTTCGCTCTCCGTCTTCTTCCAGAACAATGACACAGCATTGTCCTGTCCTCTTAGCCCGGCACCTCACCACTTTCACCCCGGTGCCCCTTCACCAAACCTCCCTCTAATCCCACTGCCTTTGTGACCATCCGACTATTCATACTCCTCGGTTTTCGAAACATAACTTAGTTGCCACTTGCCACCCCCAATGCTCTGCTCTACGTTGTTGTCATCACTCATTCTCTCTTTTGACACTGGATACCAACTTTGAGTTTCTTATTTGAAATTCTCACCCAACTGGCCTCTCCCCTCTTCTTCTGGAACAACGTCTCCAAAGCTTTCGTCCTCCCTCTTTTTGTGTTCCACATCCCATCGTGTTCAACTCAATACTTAACCACGCCCTTGAGAAAACTACGTGCAACCACTCACATGCCCCAAATCCAGCACTTGTGTGTATATGTCCGCCAACCCTAAACATTCTACTTCTAACTATCTACTCACACCAAGTTTACGACATAAGTTTACTTCTAATAATTTCACACTCCTCCTCATCATCTACCTTAGGAAGTCATGTGACTTCCAATACCGCACTATTACCGTTCGACTAACCAAGAAGATGTTGCAAACACATTATCAATGAAACGAGAGAGAGCATCTGCATGGATCAACAATGACGCCCTACTCATCTCCTGCTACCACTGATTATGATAGTTCTGGACGTACTGAGCCGTACTGAGAGCCCTACTGCATTTAATGAACATTGGCCCTTGGTGCATGTATATAGGCGGCATGAGCACAAAATCCATGGTACTACTCTTCTGCTACAGCAAGAAGAGTGCTCGTGCTCTACCTTAAAAAGTCCCGACTCGCTTACTCGAAACATTCCCTAAATAAAGCACAGCACCTGCTTAGCCCGCAATATTTCAAAAATGCTTTGACTCTAAAAATCCTCCCACACCTGTTACGTAAGGAAAAAAGCGGTAAATGACAATTTTTTGGTACAGTGCAACGGGATCTTTTTAGGCTATCTATCGATTTTTCAAAAACAACTCACCACGCATACAAGAATAGTAAACATTAACTTTTGCGTGCTTTTCTTTCGCTAATATGTTGTAACTGAAGCCTGCTGTACATGTTTAATCAGTTTTGGATTATTCTGTGTTCACGATACGTAGTTCTGTTCTGTGATTCTGAAAAAAAAAAAAAATACTGAAAATTCTGCATATCGTGTGTTTTCCTTTGCGACTTTCTCACGACTCATGAGCGAAATAGAGTACTTAATCGAGCACTTTCAAAATCGCAGATTTTCCATCAAATGCATTGCGTTTCATACGCTAAGGGTACGTGGTAGATTAAAATAGGCCGATTTCTAAATTCATTGTGGAAGTTCCCATAACGACGTGTGCAAATGTAGTTCCTTCTTGGCGTACCATAAAAATTTCTACCGAAAATCTTTTTTAATCTTATCCAATTTATTTCATATATATATATATATTTTAATCTTTTGAAAAGTTGTTAAATTCAGCGGATCCAGCGAACGATTGAAAAGACACATAATGCAAAATATGAAGCCGGATTAAACTTTATCGTTTACAGAGGATGAAGTAGATGATGAGCCCCGTTTTTTAACCATTACTATCAACAAATCAACTTTAATGACCATGGCAGAAAGGCAGAGTATAATTATCAGAAAAATGTTGGCCATACTAGTGGTAGTTGCCATAATATGCGTAGTTATTATAGTGGTGTGTATTAGGATTGAAGAAAAACGATCGTTGTTGGAAACCAACATATATTCAGCATTTTGAAGCGGATTGTCAAAAGAACTACGTATCAAAAAAAACATATTTTGAAACGCTCCATGAAACTCCCAAATGTCTTTAATTCCAGCAAAAAGAAGATTTTGAATCTCCGGATAATTAAATTTTACTATTTAATTTTATATTGACTAGTAAAAGGCACACGGGGACATGTTGGTTTTTGTTCGCTTTCTGAGCAGGATTCTCTCAAGTTTTCAATGGCTTATGAAGAACAGAATTCTTTACCCGATAAAAAAGAACATTAATTTTCAACCGAAAATATGTTCTATCAGAGTTTTGATAGAAGAAAAAATCCACTTACTATAATTATTCTAGGTTACTTGGAACAGTTCAAGGCTCTACTTCAGAAATTGGTTCCTCGATTACAGCCAGATTATTGTTATCTTTCTCTCTTAGATCCTCGAGAAGCGTTTTACGAGCGAATGGTTGAACAAACGTGCTAGAAAACTTTCTAGCAGATACTTTTTGATAGAACAATTGATCCAGCTCCGCGAATGTTCTATCTTTTGTCTCAGGAAGATCTAAATATGCCCATATTACACAAAAAAATGTCCAAACGCCCCAAAAAAAACCTGTTTTAGCACCCCAATCCCACTCGGTTGAGTTTAACATATACGGAGTCCATATTGAGTTCACAATTGAAACTAAATTATAAGCGTTCCTTGCTAATACAACGGTTTTAGTTCTCAGCTTGTCTGTGGGAATTTCGGCAACAACGCAATAAACAACAGGGCCTAGCCCTGTATCATAGACAAAGTTGAGTACTAGAAGCATAGATCCTGCGCCCCAACTGGCAGTTTTAGAGTCACTGCAGCCAAGCCCACCAGTGATAAAAAGAATGATCATTTGCGAGAGCATACCCCAAAAAATGATTTTGAAACGTCCAACCTTTGAAGACAAGAACCACGAGATCATTGTGCCTACAATCCCTAGAACATATTGAATAATTGAAAATGTAAATGCATATGATGTGTCTAAGCCCGCCTTTTCGTAAAAATAGGTAGAGTATCCGACTAATGCACAACCCGTTAAATTTTGTACCATCCAAGTAATACATGCAATTCTTGTTCGCCTCGCATTGACTCCTTTAAAGCAATTCCTATATGAATCATCAGTTGATGTTTTCATCTTCTCCTTTTCAATTGTCATCCTGATTTTCTTTACCATTATTCCAGCCATATCTTCCTTTTCTGGTGCTGGTAAACTTAAAACTCTCTCTGTTGAGTTTCTCGCCTGTTCCATCTTACCCTTTCTAATTAGCCACCAAGGAGACTCTGGTGCCAAATAGATACCCACGATCAATGGGACCGGCCAAATCCATTGCAATGCAAACGGTAACTTATATCCTAGTGAACTAGCTGCATATTGTTGTTGTGATGCCTTCATTACTCCTGACGCTATCAATTGGCCAAATACCCAACATAAATTATTATATGTCGTCAGGTAATACCTTAAAACCAAAGGACATATTTCGCTTGCATAGGAAACGCATAAAGTTTGAAAAGAACCCCATGGTATTCCGCATAAAATTTGGCCTATAGCAATCATCGTTAAGCTATTAGCAAAATATAATATGAAATTAAATCCAAGTAACAAGAACGATCCTCCAATGAGTGTCCATCTGTTGCCAAAGTGATCTGCCAAGATACCTGTAAACTGCAAGCCAATCATTTCACCGCAATAGACACACATGCTTAATCCAACCTGCCACCGAGCTGGAATTTCCCAGCTGCTGGTGGATTCATTATATTCACCAAACGTTTGTGCAAATATAGGAAGAGCGTATAAACTATTCAAAATAGCTGTATCGTATCCTTCCATAATCAAACCAGTCGATAAAACCAGGCACCATCCGGCAGCTTTGGGATATCTACGAAGACCTTCCAATAATGACATATTCTTTTCCTTTTCTTCTCCAACAGCAGCTTCTTCCGCATCGCCAAAAAAAACCTGTATTTCTGTCTCCTCTAATTCATCCAAATCATTTTGATTTGCATACTCTTTGTGCTCCACTTCTAAATGCTTTTTTTGAAGCTCTGAAGCTATAGAACTCATTGTAAACGTTGTACAATCAGTTACTCCTCTTAACTCTTTACAAATTTTACAGAATTACTGGTCAAAAACCCATTTCTACTTTCACATTATATCATTTTTGAATTCAAGAATCAAGCACATATTTTCCCCCGCAACAATACTTGGGTCGAGATACAGAATTTTCGCAGATATCTGGTGATCGTTGGAGAAAACAGCCCTTTAGTAGAGGCTCGCAAATATTCTCGCATTCAAGAGTATCCGTGACTTGAAACTATCATTTGCTTCATAATATTCAACGACATTTTGCTCGAGAAACAGTCTTTGAGCAACTATGATCCCCCACAATTAAAAAAGTTTTAGGAAGACCACTTTTGCCAAGAACCTACCGGGAATCTGCCTCCCAGAAAAAATCGCAGAACCGTGCAGAAAATCATTTCTCCGTCTTGGTGCTCCCCTAAAAATAAAAAAAAATGGGGTACCGTCGTCTTGAGTAAAAAAAATTAATCCGGATCTTAATGAAGGGTCTAATATTCCACCTGAATTTAGTTTGGATATAGTTACGGTCCAGAGTGAACCTCATATTCTTGCTTTTTGAATTATTACCCCAACTTAGGTTTTTAGAATGGAGAATTTTGGCTTAATTTCCTAATGGGAGAGGAATCATCCAATTGAGATTCGAGGGTAAGGATTTATGCCAACATATTTTCGGAAGTAAGGTAACCGAAAATACTCCCCCAACTCTAGACTAAATTTTATCTTAGTAAGAGCTGCTAGCTCACTTAATTTTTAGAATTTTCTAATCCTAGATATGGGCTCCTATAGGACTTGTGCTTGTCGAAGTAGATTCTAATCGTAGATCAGTTTTTTGTTGCTATTTCAACCTCCAACGTTGGAATTTGGTGTTGGAACGAAGCTGCATTTTTAGATGCTTTTAAAAGCTATGTTTATTCCTTGTACTAGCAAAAAAACTCATATTTAAACATCAGAATCCCATATATGATTCAAGAAATTAATTACTCGCTGTCTAAAATCTGAGAAATTCTTATATCAACAAGAATCAAAAAGCAAAAAAAAATGTTTTGGTTCTCGAAATCTTCTACTGGGGAGCATCCTGAAAGCGAACCTGCATGGTGGAAGGAGGCAATAGTATACCAAATTTATCCAGCAAGTTTCAAAGATTCGAATAATGACGGTTGGGGAGACATTCAAGGAATTTATTCAAAGCTTGAGTACATCAAAGATCTTGGTGCGGATACAATTTGGATATGTCCTTTCTATGACTCTCCACAGCAGGATATGGGCTATGACATTTCCGACTATGAAAAAGTTTGGCCGAGATATGGTTTAAATGAAGATATCTTCAAGTTAATCGATAAAGCCCATAATATGGGAATCAAGATTGTCGTTGATTTAGTAATCAATCACTGTTCAGATACGCATGATTGGTTTAAAGAAAGTCGTTCTAGTTTGAATAACCCAAAACGTGACTGGTTTATATGGAGGCCACCCAAAGATTTCAGTACAGAAGGTGTGCCATTACCTCCAAACAATTGGAGATCCCACTTTGGTGGTTCAGCATGGACTTTTGACGAAAAAACAGGTGAATTTTATCTCAGGTTGTTTGCAAAGGGTCAACCAGACTTCAATTGGGAAAATAAGAACACAAGATACGCCATATATGAGAGTGCTATTGGCTACTGGTTAGACCATGGTGTTGATGGATTTAGAATTGATACTGCAGGACTATATTCTAAGGTTAAAGGGCTTCCAGATGCCCCAATTGTGAATCCAGATTTAGATTATCAACCATCAGACCCATATAGCTTAAATGGACCAAGGATTCACGAATTTCACAAGGAAATGCATAAATTTATGAGCAATAGAGTCAAAGATGGCCGAGAACTATTAACAGTAGGGGAGGTAGGAAAAGGAAAGGAAAGTGTTCTGAAGGCATACACTAGCTACAAGGAAAAAGAAATTTCAGAACTCTTTAATTTTGAACATACAAATTTAGGAAGAAAAACAGGTAATATTGGTACGGTTTCTTTTAGGCTATCTGAATTTAAGAGAGCTATTGCAGCTAGTTTCCTATTTATCAATAATACAGACTGTTGGGCTACCGTATACCTGGAAAATCATGATCAACCTCGATCAGTAACAAGGTTTGGCAATGACACCTCAGAGTTCAGGTCTATTTCTGCGAAACTACTCGCTTTACTTTTGATATCTCTTACAGGAACATTGTATGTCTACCAAGGCCAAGAATTAGGTATGATAAACTTTAAAGATTGGCCTATGGAAAAATATGAAGATGTCGAAGTTAAAGGCACCTACACTATGTTGGTTGAAAAGTTTGGGGAAAGTTCTGAAGAGGTAATGGACTATATCAAAGGCTTAGAGTTAATTTCAAGAGATCACGCTCGGACCCCTTTCCCTTGGTCTTCTGAGGAGCCTTATGCGGGCTTTACCTCAAAGAATTCTGGAGGACCTTGGTTCTCTTTAACAGATACTTTTAAAGAAGGTATAAATGTAGAAGACCAACTGAAAGATGCAGACTCGGTGTTAAGCTTCTGGAAGAAAGCTATAAAAACCAGGAAATGCCACAAGAATCTTTTAAACTATGGTTATGACTTCGCCTTTCATGAGTATGAGAATGAAAATATTTTTGCTTTCACAAAAATATATGGAGAGGAAGTATTATTCACTGTCTTGAACTTCAGTTGTGATGAGTCCAAATTTTCTTTCCCTGAAATCTACTCTTCATATAATGTACTATTCGGTAATTATTTGGAGCAGAAACTTGATCCTAGTTCTACCCTTTTGAAGCCTTGGGAAGGTAGGCTGTACTTGGCCAAAAAGTGATACATAACTATCTTTTTATTTCTTAGGACATTTATTGCTTAGATATTTTCACGCTTTCATTGTTCTCTACTTCAAGCGCTTTATTTTCAATTAAAATTCTTATAGAATTTATGTAAAGCAATCATTTTCCCAAGTATCCATGGTTCGAAAACCGCTTCTTGATATTTCTGGACAAGTTCAGTTCTAGTACGAAGAACTTTGATTCACTTAAGGGATTTTATGTTTACTTATTTTCTGATAAACGCGCAAATATTAACCCTAGCTGATCAATGTAGCTACCCTGGCAAGAATATCGAAGGATGAGACAAGGTAATATGATCCGTATACCAATCATTCCCTGTACATAGGCATCCGATTCTCATGCTAACAAAAACACACGAATAAAAGAGGACTTAAATTATTTCTAAACGCATTTTGTGAATTGATCATTTCAAAAGCTTCTATGAGAAGGATCAATTCTCTGTAATTGTCAGAATGTCTTCAATAGCTACAAATACTGCCACCGATTTGGTGAGTTTCTAAGCGAAGACGATTTGAAACTTTCAACGTAATTTGATAACCTTAATTGTTTACCAGTTAAACTATCTTGAGGAAAAGCATCCGAGAAACTTGCACCAATTAGCTTCAACAACTTTGTGCTAACCATAGAATGTTTTCAATACGAAAACGTTCTTGACATTTCAGAAACCCGAACCATCTTACGTCAAAAAGCCTATTAAAAAAGCTTTTTTTTATCACCGTTACGTAGTGGTGTCCTTCGTGGGTCATTCTTGATCTCTCAAAAATGAACTGCCATTGAAAAAAAAAGCCTCATCAAGATTTCAGGTACTGTATCCCTATCAACCAAAGCCGAGAAGTGAAGAAGGCTATGTCATTTTGAAAGCAAACTCTTATATCTTGAGCAAAAGTAAATTCTTCTAGACTTCAAATGTCTTTTCTTAATATCGATTATATGCTCCAAGGGACCTTTCTCGAGAAACCTGGCGGACCTTGGTTCCCATATACTCTCTGCGAGAGTATCTGTGCTATCAAAAGATTTTTTGGGGATTTCGGGAAAACATTTTTTGTGTAAAAGCCTCTGGAAACCAAATAACTTAGAAATCCAAGTTGAGAAACGTGTATGGCGTGGGATGACAAAAAAAAATATCTTAAATAATAATTTGCCTCTGAAAACGTGGTCTCAAAAAAAATTATTATGTTAAAAGATGGTGCTGAGGGCACACGGCGGGAACACTGCGGTCAGCGGAGAGGCTGCGAAACGTGTTTAGAAATTTTGCAGTTGGAATTATCCAAACAGTCCATTTCATTTCTAGCCTTCAAATAGTATCACTTGTAAATACGAAACTTCTCAATTCTTACTACTATATACCCTAACACATAAAGTCCTTTTAAAAGAAGGATATTGGTTCGTGCTCCAGAAATTGAAGCAGTTTCCCTCAATCAATAGTACGTGAACATAATATGAGCTTGAGAAGAATAAGAGCAACCTCATTTTTGAGGTTTTTTTCTTGCTCAGGAGCGACGAAAATCGGCTATATAGGTCTCGGTACTGTCACAATACTGCTTCTAGTCTACATTTTTACAGCTCAAACTCCAGTAACTGAAATATCACAACGTTATTCGTCGCCCACATTTGAAGATGTGATGGAATATGTTAAAGTCAAGTCGGTCGACGAGACACCAGTATCGCCCCTAGAGTTAATCCCTGATTATGAAGTATCGATTCAGAAGAAACTTGATGCTTCTTGGGATTTTTTATTTAGACATTTCAGATACAAGCAATTCTTTGATTTGGATCTGAACACCAAATGCAAATTTTACTTCCAAAACCTCTACAATATGAATCACGAATGGGACAATGACTTCCACAAGTTTGCATTTGATATCAGTGAGGAATCACATGCAGACATCCTAAAGGGAGCTGAAAAAGATAACGACGGTGTTGCTTTATTCAATGAGGAATCTTTAAAACAGTTTAAAAGAATTCATGACATTGCACTCGCCATGGAAAGATATCGTCTCTATGATGTGTGCTTCATTCAAGAAGGTAGTAGCGGCGTTCCGGTAGATCAACTATTTCTAGCTTCCTCAAATGAAGAAGTGGAGTTGCTAGACGAGCAGCTAGACTCCGATTATCAGGGATTTGTAGGAGTTGAAACGGACTTAGGTAGCAAACCTAAAACCAATCAATGGGAATTCGAACATAGGATGAACCCTATTATATCTTATTTCGAGCCCTCCAATTTTACAAAAGTGATGCCTGTTTTCGTAAGAGCAGACGGCCAGGTATTAGAAGAGGGTAATTTCCCAGACTACCACGGTTTAGTAAATGAAAAGACCGGAAGTCGTCCTTATGCTTATGATGCTCGTCTTTCTTTTTGGGGTAACTGGAATGAGATCTCATCTCTCAGCGGTAATAAGGGTATTGTTATATCAGCAGGGGATGGTCAGGTGGATTTTACGATCAAACTATTGGCCACGCTTAGGTATCAAAAGAATCATTTGCCAATTCAAATTGTGCATTTTGATCAATTAAGCGAGGAATCTATTAAAAGACTAACATATGCCGCTCAATCTCCGGACTTTTCTGATGGACCTGAACAAGACATCTGGTATGTCAATGTGAAACCAACCATTGATGACAGCGTGAGGTCAAATTTTGATAGATTCAAGAATAAATGGCTAAGTGTATTGTTTAATACTTTTGAAGAATTCATCTTCCTTGATGCAGATGCTATTTCTTACTTGAAACTGGATGATTATTTTAGTTTTCCTGAATACTTGGATACTGGTGCTCTCTTCTTTAAAGATAGAGCGCTTAAAATTGGCAATGGAAACAGATGTCCGGCTTTGTTTGAGACACTAGAACCAAAAGTTTTAGAGACATTGTATTTCAATACTGAGTCCATGATTTCTCCTGAGTACGTTGAGAGCCAGTGTATGAATAATTTAACTCCTGAAGAGAAAGTATACAAGGACTTTTTTGAGAACTTACATCAGCATCAACTTGAGTCTGGCTTATTGGTGATCAACAAAAGGAAGCACATCATGGGTTTGTTGGTATCAACTGTTTTGAATATTTCACCTAAAGTAGGTGGCTGTAGTTGGGGTGACAAAGAATTTTTCTGGTTAGGCCTTTTAGTAGCAGGTCATCGTTACTCCATCTATGATGTAGATGCTGGTGCTGTAGGTAAGGTCCAACAAACCCAATTTATTAAAAATGGTGATTCGCATGATCGGTTTGAGATTAACTCCGCTCAAGTTGCCCATACCTCTTACGATCATAAGTTGTTGTGGATAAATGGGGGATCAATGTATTGTAAAAAAAAGGATCGATTTGAAGGAGATTGGGAACAAATAGAAACATTAAGAAAGGACTTCAAGGATGATAAAGAGAGGGCAAACTTTGCGTATACTGATGTGATAGACATAGATTCCGCGATCGTACCGGACCAGAAATCGGGTGACTGGGGAAAAAGGGATGAAAGATGTAGCGGATACTTCTGGGCTGCCAGATACTCTGTGAAGCCAAAACCTTACAGTTATAATAAGAAAATTGTTAAGGGTGATTTATTTAGATTCAGCAAAGATGAACTTGAACACATTAAAAAACTCAATAAGGTATGGAATGAAGCAGTCGTCGAACTTAAGTAATTTTTAGAATGCGGAGTATTTTTAGTGGTGCGGATGTTGAGAAGTTGAAGTTGATATGGACCCCGATTTTCCGAATACATGTTAAGTAGTCACTCCGTAGTATATTCCGATAAAATGGGGTGGCTAACATGGTACTGTTGCAGCTTCAAGGATGTTTAGGCGAACTGATGTCTGCATTTGTTTTTCTTCCATGCTATCTAATACCGTTCCGGGATTTTACTTGAATTTTCCAATTCAAATTTCATCCCCTTATGGTTTTTCCAAAATCATTACGAATTTTGAGATGAATTGAACACCACTCACTTAAATCCACCAAACCCTCCACTTTTCTAGTAACATAACAAAACACCACAGAAATTCATATCAATGAGTACAGTTCTGGCTTTGGTGAATCTTGTGAAGATACGGCAGTTGTGAGTTTGTGCCATCGGGAAAAAAATTATTATATAATGAAATTCAACATAGGGCCAAATACTTGATGTTTGATTGTTCTCACTTTCACTCCATATCTAGCAAACAACTAAAAATTATGAGTTCTAAAAATATTTTTTGTTTGCTTTTGATATTATCAGTAAATTATTTAGCTCATGGAGAAGCTGTGACCGCGACGCTTCAATTCGAAATCTCCAAGAACAAATCATGACCAAGTTCGCTGCTATTTTCCTTCTTTGAGTTGAATATCTCGACGCTATTCGTAAATATCAAAATATCTATTCATCCAGGCTGTAAATATGCATTTTGACACGTACAGTATATTCATCGTAATAAAAGTTATTACTTTCTTGTTTCTGATAGAAGGGCTCGTAATTCAATTCATAATTGACCTTCTGAGATATTTCATTAATACTAGTATCTTCTGCCTACGTTATTTTGGGCAAAACTAACATAGGCTTTTTAAACGTAGCATTTATTGCACCCCTATCCAAAATTAGACCAAATAGCAGGGTGCAAATATCTAAACTTCAATAAATATCCCACACAGACCTCATATTTGACACAAAATATTTTTTTTTTGACCATCTTATCGAATTGAATAAACTTTTGCACCCAAATTTTGAACACAAGTTCGTACATATCACTCAGGTGCAGCTTTTCATGTGAAACTACGCAATTACTGAAAAACAGGTTTGAAGCTCTCTTATTCAAGGCTTAAAACGGAGGGATGTTGTACTGTGTCTATGCTATTTGCTTTTGTGTTTTTTCCAGTTCATACCGAACCCATGTAAACGATGAAATTGAAGAGTGGTAGCCAACTCTGCATTTTGATGAAGTCGCGAACAAAGTAAAGTTGCATATATAATGTTGGGACCTGTCTGTTGCTCGTTCAGAATCCTTCATCTTTACTGCGTTTGTTTTTTTTAAAATCCGTTCAAATGTGTTGAAATTGTACTCGTCATGGTATTATCCAATATGAGATCAAGTGCCGAAGGAGTAACTTTGGGTCAACGAAATTTTAATTCAGTTTGTGATTTCATGGATGAAAAGCAAATAAATGAAGTATCTGAGGATTATGGTCTTTCTGGTAAACTAAGTTCTAGTAGAGCACTGGTTATCAGAAAAACTGAGGTACTTGCCGATCAATACAACACTGTTTTTTGGAGATTCATCCTATTGGTTGCAGCATTTATTTGTGGATATGGATATGGTTTAGATGGAAGTCTTCGCTATGTCTACACAACTTATGCTACCAACTCATATGATACCCATTCATTACTGTCCACAATTAGTGTTGTTAATTCTGTTATAAGTGTAGCATCACAAATATTTTATGCACGACTATCTGACGTTTTCGGCAGGCTGACACTGTTGATAACTGCAGTGCTTTTCTATGCTGTTGGTACAATTATTGAATCTCAAGCCTACGATGTTCAAAGGTATGCCGCCGGTGCTGTTTTCTATAATATTGGGTATGTTGGCGTCATTTTGGTTGTATTGCTCATTTTATCTGATTTTTCCTCTTTAAAATGGAGGCTGTTTTATTCTTTCGTCCCTACATGGCCATTCATTATCAACACTTGGATCGCCGGTAACATTACTGGAAGTGCGGATCCAGTAAATAACTGGTCGTGGGATATTGGCATGTGGGCTTTCATTTTTCCATTAAGTTCTTTACCGTTGATTGGTTGTATGCTACATATGAGATACAGGGCCAGAAAAACAGACGAGTGGAAAGAGCTCTCTTCTCAAAAATCTTTTTACCAACAAGAAGGCTTGGTTGAAACTCTTAAAGAGTTGTTCTGGAAACTAGATATTGTTGGGATTATCTTGCTCACGGTGGTTCTTGGTTGCATTCTTGTTCCATTGACATTGGCTGGTGGCACTAAGGAGAAATGGAATAATCCACACGTTATCGCTCCTTTTGTATTAGGTTTTGTGTTGGTTCCTTTCTTCATTTTCTGGGAAAGCAAATGGGCCAGAGAACCAATCGCACCATTCAAATTGTTGAAAGATAGGGGTATTTGGTCTGCTCTTTGGATGTCTTTCCTAATCAATTTCATCTATTATCTCGCAGCAGGTTATTTATATACAATTCTATTAGTATCAGTGAATCAGTCTGTTACAGCTGCTACAAGGATTTCAACTATCGCTACTTTTACTTCAACTGCATTCTCCCCCTTTTTCTCATTGTTT
This sequence comes from Kluyveromyces aestuarii, assembly GCA_003707555.2. Classification (NCBI taxonomy): domain Eukaryota; kingdom Fungi; phylum Ascomycota; class Saccharomycetes; order Saccharomycetales; family Saccharomycetaceae; genus Kluyveromyces; species Kluyveromyces aestuarii. The sequence continues at coordinate 13,120 of PPJO02000004.1, forward strand.
ATAACCAGAATGAAAAGGCTAAAGCCTTTTATAATAATTGGTTGTTTACTTTGGATGGTTGCCATGGGACTACTCTTTCGTTTCCGAGGTGGCTCAGATTCTGTTGGAGGCATTATTGGCGCTTTGGTTATTTGGGGGATTGGCACTACTATGTTTACATACCCTGTTACTGTTTCAATTCAGTCAACGACATCTCATGAGAATATGGCTTCGGTTACTGCTTTAAGTTATACTATGTATAGAATAGGTGCAGCTGTGGGATCTGCCGTTTCAGGTGCTATTTGGACCCAGCTTTTATACAACAAGCTGGTTCAGACCCTAGGAGATGTTTCAGAGGCGGAAACTATTTATGGTTCACCGCTAGTTTGGATAGAAAGTAATGCTTGGGGAACTCCGGCTAGAGATGCGGTGGTTGAAGCGTATCGCTATGTCCAAAAATACGAAGTTTTAGTTGCCTTAATATTTACTGCACCGATGTTCGTTTTGTCCCTTTGCCTGAGAGATCCTCCTTTGACCGATACAGTGGCACATGAAAATATTAAAGAAGGACAATACTTTGATGTCGAACATGAAGATCCCATCACAGACTGGATTTCTTCCAAATGGTCGAAACTGATGTGTAAGAAAGAAAAATAGATAGTTTTGATACACTGTTTAACCTATTCCCCTAGTCTCCTATCGTGATCTACCAGTTTTCTCATCGTGAATGAAGATCAACAGATCTTGGCATCTTCATCAACCGTTGATGGAATCTTATTGGCAGGTAGATCGGAAATATCAAGAAATAGTTGTACGCAGCCTTTAATTGACTTCAAACATTATGTAACTGAATCCAATCATAAAAGAGTTTAAATGAGCACTTTTAAATCAATGACCGAAATAGCTTTGAAGCATCTCGGTTTTTCTTCTTAAGTTTGCCCTGTGATCGCTTTTGATTAGGGAACCTTTCCAAAGATTCATTTATAGTAGATTGGGGTATTAGAATTTGTTATATTTCTACTACACTTTCAACAAAATGGCGCCCACTTTTCTGCGCTGTGTGGAAATTTGGCTGTCTCTAGTTAGGGTGGCCGCTTAGTTGCAACTTTGTAGTACTAGTAACAATGCGTGCTAAATTGGCTTTAAGGTGGCATATATTTTGTTTAAAAAACACAAATTGTGTTGATATTTGATATTTCTTGATATTTCTTGATATTTGACGGTCCGGACAATGTGTTCTTGCCCTTATGACCAAATAGAGATGTTAACTAAAATTGTTTTGATTTACGTCAAAGATAGCTCATTTCATCCATGTCCACCTAGAAAACAATCAAATCTACATTGGACTTAACTGTAGTCATTTCCATGTATGTCATTGTGGGGTTCCTATTCTGATTTTGGATGTATTTACAATTATTTACATGCTTGCCTACGTATTTTCTCGTTGGTGTTACTCTCTGTTGTTATAGTAACATTGCATTTCAGTTTACTACTAAACACCAGTTTCTGTACACAGCGCTCCGTTAGCAATTTATTTAGTTCGTGGTACGATGCTTCTGTTTCCTACCTCTTGCTCTTCTCTTTGCAAAGCGTCAACTGATGTACGGGGAAATATTTTGGAATGTAACTTTCTCAACAGTTGCAAAAATAGGCACGTACTAATGATGGTAAGTAACAAGAGTATTTAGCCTCGTGAAAAAAAAGCAAAAAATTTGAGGGTTCCAAAGCAAAATGATCAATATAGTCAACATCAGCTGTTGAAAATCTATCACGTTCTGTTTATAGCAATGCTGATATTGTCTCCAAGCAAAAGTTAGGGACTTTCTAAGAGTATGGCTCTTTCACTAGCTAAAAGCATATATTTTGCGATTCAGCCTTAGCATCAGTTCCCTTTTAAATGTAGGGGACATATATCACAAATGCTTCCTTAGGATTCTGCCATGATTCTGAATATGATTGGTTAAAGCCAAGTAACATTAATAACATGAAAGCCTTATCAAACTTCCTCCAGTTGGTTGTTGCGTCGGCCTCTATCGTTTACGTCGAGAACAAAAAGGATGTATTACATGATGGTTTAAATTCAACCTCTATTTCTAATGAAAGCACTACTTCTGATATCAAATGGAGTTTGAATAGACCTTATATTCACTATACTCCCGACGAGGGTTGGATGAATGATCCTAATGGTCCTTGGTATGATGCCAAGGAAAAGCTTTTCCATTTATACTACCAGTATACTCCGAATGCAACTACCTGGGAACTCCCCTTATACTGGGGGCATGCAGTTTCAACCGACCTAACCATCTGGAATGAGGCTGGTATCGCAATCAGTCCCAGTAATGATACGTCAGGGGCATATTCAGGCTCTGTGGTCATTGATTATAATAATACATCTGGTTTCTTCAATTCTTCTATTGATCCAAGGCAAAGAGTGGTAGCGATATGGACGTTAAATACTGCAGAGAGTGAAACCCAATATGTAAGTTATTCCCTTGATGCTGGACATACCTTCCAGAATTATGAAAATAACCCCGTTCTTAGTTTAAATTCAACTCAATTTAGAGACCCAAAGGTTATCTGGCATGCTGAGAGTAGTAGTTGGATTATGACGGTAGCAAGTTCACATAGTTTTGAGATTCTAATTTATTCCTCATCAAATTTAAGAGATTGGATTTATGAATCTTCCTTCTCCCATGAAGGATTTTTAGGATATCAATATGAGTGTCCAGGGTTGGCAAAAGTACCATACGTGTTCAATTCTTCCTTCAGTTCATATGAAGGATCCAATGTGACATCTGCCTTTAATTCTTCTTTCTGGAATGCAACATACAATGCCACCTTGATTAATGGTACATGGCCATCTACGACACTTTTGAATGCGTCGAGACCTTACACGAATTACACGAATTCGACAATAGACATAAGTACTGAAATCATTGAAAAAGTGGGATTTGCGTGGGTATTATTTATATCAATTAATCCTGGAGCACCTATAGGAGGTTCTGCTACTCAGTATTTTATAGGTGACTTTAATGGAACACATTTCAATCCTTTTTCGCACCAAACAAGATTCGTTGATTTGGGGAAAGACTTTTATGCACTACAAACATTTTTCAACTCACCAGAAGAAAATGATGTGTTGGGTATTGCTTGGGCCTCTAATTGGCAATATGGCTCCTACGTGCCAACAAATCCATGGAGATCTTCGATGAGTTTAGTAAGGAATTTTACTCTTACCGAATTTAATCCCAATCCAAACGCCAATGACTTAGTGTTGAATAGCCAACCGGTTTTAGATTTTAAAGCTCTAAGGAAAAATGAGAGTACGGTAGCTATATATGACAAAAATTTGAAAAAGGGATTCCCTCTATCCCTTAACTTATCCTCTCCGTCTGGAGTTTTCGAGTTCTCAATGAAATGGACAACCAGCACTGAAAAAGTCAATAAAACAGATTTCGCAGATGTTTCTTTGTATTTGTTAGGGTCCCACAATAGGACTGAGTTTTTAAGACTTGGATACGAAGCTAATGCGGATGCCTTCTTTATTGATCGCGGGCATTCTAACATTGAATTTGTGGAGCAAAATCCATTTTTCACGCAAAGGTTGTCGGTCAATGTACAGCCAAACACCAACACCACATCGACTTATGAGGTGTACGGTCTCATTGACAGAAATATTTTAGAATTATTCTTCGGTAATGGGACATCCACCTCGACAAACTTATTCTTTACGACCACTGGAAACTACATTGGAAGTATGTACTTAGAAGCGGGTGTGAACGATGTTTATGAACTTAACGAACTTAAAGTAAACCAGTTTGTAGTTGAAGAATAATTTTTTTACTATTGAATCAACTATTCATGGTTTAATGTTCTGACATGATTTAGTATCTCCTACGTGGAAATAGGTTGACAGTTTTTCTAAGCCTAATTCAGTTAAGTAGCCGTGCACCAGTTTTTTAAAATATGATGAACTCTTAATTTTTTAATTTCTAACCCTGAAGTAGTTGATTGTACACATCTACTTTTAACAATGATAGCTGTGAACTGAAATAGCGTGTTGATGAATTTTTAGGGAATTTTTCGTGAAGTTTTCCGCACGAAAAGTAGAAAGGATCTTGAAAGTAAATATTATTTATCTTTAACCACAAGTTGACTTCTAGAGAAGCTCAGAGAAGAGACATAAAAATTCCTTTTTTCGGGAATCTTTGTACATAAATAGCATAGTAATTGACCTTTGCTAATAACAGAATATAAAGAAGTGCACACTAGCGAGATAACTACTATGTGATAGGTTGGAACTTGGCAGAAATTTCTAACCCATAAAAAATTTAATTTAACAAGGACCAACAGTGCGGCAATTCAGATGAAAATCATTGCGTTTTTCAAAGGCCATATCGGAAGTTGGTTTCATGCAATTTTGCTAGGTCAACCGCTAACACTTTACACCTACATGCGTTCATATATATCTGATCCGAATCGGTAAGATATCTACAAGATGCCAAATGGATAAATAAGGTTATTTAATTACAAAGCTTCCTCGCCAAAGAACTCAATAAATGACATTTGTTTTGGAAAGCTTCGCATTTTTATGTTCTTCAGCAGATACCATGTATAAATTCTGATAAAAATCAATTTGTACAGGAACTATATGGGATGTATTGGCCATTAAGAGGATACTTGAGTTGGCAAGGAAATGCTCAAATGTCGAATCCAAGAGAGAATAGTGGTACGTTTTTAAGGCTTTACTATGGTCACCATGTTTTTTTTTTCGCTTCAGATTTGATACCGGGGGTTCACGTGTGGCAGCAGACAGAATTCTCATAATACATATTCATTTTTGTAATGTTTACTTGATGGCAATGGCAATGGCATTGTTTTAAAATATGAAGATCTCACAGTACGATAATCGATGGACCCTGGAAAGTAAAAGAATATAGGCCATGAGTTTCAAGTTTGATGAGTATGGTGTCGTAAAACCGTTTCAAGGAAATACATTGTTATGTCAAATTCCCCAGGAAACCATATTTTTCGATAAACTACTAAATTTCTATAGGTTTGCTAAACTTCTCTCATTCTACAGTAAGATCACTTTGCTTCCTTCATCAAGTTACCATGTCACTGTTATGAATTGTTGCCACGAACATAATAAGGAACCAGGATTTTGGCCAAAGGACTTGTCACCTAATTCCTCCATGACCGAATGTAACGAGTTTCTTACTAACATATTTAAACGGAACCGTTTCTATTTTGGCAAGGACATCCTTCTAAAAGTGGATACAGGCTCCAAAATTTCAGAACATCCAAGATCTATCAACGTGGTAGTGGAGCCTCTTGACATCAAACAAGAGGGTAATATAAGAAAGCTACGGGAGCAAATTTCTGAGCTGACGGGCCTAACGGATCCTTCCCATGATTCGGTAAAGTTTCACATCACCTTAGCATATATCAATGAGAAGTTGACTTCTCACGAAGTGTGGGAGCTTCAGCAATCCGTTGAAAAATTGCATGAAGATCTTGCAAATAACTCGCCCATTCTCTCCCTCGGTGCTCCCGAGTTCACCCTTTTCGAAGATATGTTCTATTTCAGAAAAGTATGCTCGCTGAACAACTAAATAATTATAAATTTTGAGATGACCACTTTCTGAGCTGCATTTTTTTTATCCGTGCTTTGCAAAAGTTCCTCTTTTGTTATACTGTAATCCTGGAAATCGTATAATAGCCAATCTTGAAATACTACAAGCCTAAAGATCATAATTTATTCCTAAGCGATAAGCAAATCTTCGCAAGATCGTTGGAATGGAAGTTTCTCCCCTAATTACCTTTAAAACTACGAAAAGTTATCTATTGGTTATTTTGTATTTTCCTTAATCTTTAGCTTTAAATTATAGAATATTTATTTGAAGTACATCAGAAAAGATAAAAGATAAAAGAACTATGGGTTGGATATGTTTTACAATGCAAAGGTTATATCGAGGTTCCGTTCCTTCAAAATATCCCACCATTGCTTGTCCTGAGACCAACAATCTTCCATTATTTCTCTACCTTTTTCTGCGCTGGAGACACCTTTTCTAACCAATGCTAAAAAATGCTCCTGAAACAATGCTCTACAGGGCTCTAAGTCAGGGTCTGTCAGCTCGCAGCCCACGCAAAAAATGCAAAAGATGATACATGTCTCTGCTGAAGATCCGAACTCAATCCATCTTCTAACAAGGTCGCTAATATTAACCAAAATATCTTTTACGATGGGGCTGGATGGGGAAATCCCAAGAACTCTTCTTTTCAATTGCAGTACTCCTGTCAAAGCAAATATTTGATTGGTCGCTCTGAGTGTCCTGTAAGCATCATATTGTTGTTTAGTGTAGGCATCGGTTTTGGTCTTATAATATTTCTCATATATGATATCTCTTGCCTCCTCACTTTTTCTCAAATACGTGACAATTTTATGGTCTAACTCCAGCGCCTGTAAAATAAACGATTGTGGTACTTCGATACCGGGATTCGTCTCCTTTTCGTTAATCAGGCTGGATACTTCACCTAACATAGAGAGGCATGCAACTTCCATTCCGGTGAAATATTCAATGTCTCGTAGCGTTTTTCTATTCTCCTCCAGCGGCTTGTTCTTATCCGCCACCTCGTATTTAACGGACTCAAGTTTCCGCAAATTTGTGACGAAATTTGTTGAAGAAAGGGATGAGATGATATCAATATATGCAAACCATTTCAACAAGAAATGCTTATCATCCAAAAAAGAATCACACTCAGAAAGTAGAATAGCTTCAGATCCTCCTGAAAAACGTTGTTGCATAATCTTACGAGCACCGTAAACGTGCGTTCTCCATTTTTGCCTTTTATCACTGAAAAATATGTCAAACCCTGCAAGCAAAAGCACTGTGGCCAAAGTAGAATCGCTATTTTGGCAGGAGTCATTGCTCAACTGGTTCAGAAGATTACTAAACGTGTTCGTTAAAAGATCACTTGCAACCAAGGCGGATGACGAGGTAGTACACCCATTATATGAAAGTATCTTATTTTTGTGATTAGCTCCAAACACAAGTAACATGTTCAAAAGTGCTGTATTATCCATTGCCATTTTTGGAAGAAGATTAAAGAAGGGATTGCGCGTGTACACAGATTTAGGCGCGGGAACCAACATGTGCGCAGTTTCATTCAAAAAGAAATCAAAAGACTCGGCCATCTCAGGAGAATTAAGAAGCAATTCTGGTAGAAAACTCGGCATTCGAAGATTGAACAAATTAAACTGGGGCATAGCCCCGTTGTTCTTGATTATATCTTGTGTTGATGAGATCGTAGATGGGGAAGGTATCTGAAAACTTTCAAAAAAAGATGATTCTAGGTTCCGAGGAGATAATATCGAGAGAGACGGTGACAGGCTGGAACTTTTCTTGGAACAGTTTTCATCATTTATAATTTCAATATATTCATTCGGTCCTTCATACATAGAAACTGACTGGTCGAGAGGGACTGACTCTAAATGTGAGTAATCCATAGTCTCATTTCTAGTGGGAGTGGGAAAATTTTCGCTAGAATCAGCATGTTCTCTACTAACTACAAGTGTGCCAGAGCCCAAATCGTCCGACTTTTTTGACTCATTCCTGGATTTCCTTGATGATTTTGTTTGAGATTTCAAATCAATAGCACATATGCCTTCAATGAAGGATGTATTTTCAAATTTCATCGACTTGAGGACTCTATTGTCCTTAAAGGGTCTACCTCCCCATACTAACTTTTTTGAATAATCACACGGAATATTCTTTTTCAGACAATATCCACAAGATGGTTTCTGCTCATCGCACTTTATTTTGAGTTTCTTGCATTTCTGGCACCCGTTCCGGGACCTAGTGATCTTGTTGCTCATATTTGCTCAGTCAACTCTCACCTAACTGCTTCATTGAGTATTTTTCCTCTATACTGGGTAACTTTAACTATTTCGTAATACCTATTATTATAAATAATACCTCTTTTTTTTTTTTTATCAAGGTTAACCTTGATAATTTTATCTACATGTTGGAATAATATTTTTTTTAAAATTCCTCCTGACTTGATTTTAGTGGTCGGCTCACGGATAAGCGATAAGCAGGGTTTTTACTGCTCCGTACTTCGCAGTGGGAAATTTCATAGGCAATCGGAAAAAAACGAGGATCGAGGCGTGACGTTTCATGATAAGAACATTTAAAAGCAGTTTGAATCACGTGTATATTAAATATATATAAATATTTAACAGTAAAGTCGGTTTTAATCTAGATCGGTGATAACACGGGTCCAGTCACCGTGATTCTCTCTGCCATATTGGATATCGGCTATCCATCTAGCAATGTCCTTGGTCAAAGGACCACTTTGTTCACCTGGTAGCAATGGGACTTGGATATCGTTACCTTCCCAACCAATTTCTTTGATTGGAGAAACAACAGCAGCTGTACCAGCACCGAATGCTTCAACCAACTCGTTCTTTTTTGCCTTTTCTTGAACTTCATTGATGGAACAGTAACGTTCTGAGACAATCCATTCTTCTGGGTTCAACTTTTCCCTGGCCAAAGACAAGATAGAGTCTCTAGTGACACCTTCTAAGATGGTACCATCCAATGGAGCAGTAACCAATTCTTTCTTACCAGTAACCGAGTCTTTGAAAACAAAGAATACGTTCATGGTACCAACTTCAGTGATGTACTTTTCAGGACCAAACAACCACAAGTTTTGCTGGTAGCCTCGCTCAGCAGCTTGTTTTTGAGGCAAAATACATGGAGCATAGTTTGCACCCAACTTTTTATCACCAACACCACCTGGCCAAGCTCTGGTTGCATAATCAGTGGCCTCCAATTTAACAGCCTTGAATCCAGTCTTGTAGTAAGGACCCACAGGGGAACAGATGACAAATAATAGAGCCTTGTCTGGGGCACCAACACCCAAACCATTCGTGGTACCAATCATGGTAGGTCTAATATATAGAGAATAACCTTGGCCTTCTGGAATCAAATGTTTGTCCTTGTTGATCAATTCACCAATCAATTTGATCAATTCTTCACCATCGAATGTTGGCAAACAAATTCTGGCAGCAGATTTATTCATTCTTACCATGTTCTTGTCAGGACGGAACATCGTGATCTTGTTGTCAGCAGTTCTGTATGCCTTCAAACCTTCGAACAACTCGAAACTGTAGTGCAAAACACAACAGGATGGATCTATGGACAAGTTACCGTAAGGCTTGATTTCTGGATCAGCCCATCCCTTTTCTGCAGTCCATTCAATGGCCAACATGTGATCAGTGAAGGTTTGACCAAAAACCAACTCATCGTTAGGTCTTGGCTTTGATGGTGTTTCAACACTTGTGACCTTAAGCTTTGAAGCGTCCAAACTCATTGTTCTTTTGAATGTGTTAGATAACAACCTTGATTTGTTCTTCAACGGTATGTTCAAGAGGGAAGTGAATTTATTCATAGATCAAATTTCTCAACAATTAAGCAACAACCTTTTTTTCGTAAAATTTCTTTCTTATATGTATGTGACCAAATAAGATATGTATGCTAGATTTTTCAGAAAATACTAGAATAGAGTATCAAATGCGATGACCAGACAATATAGCAGGTAAGAATTCCAAAGAGTAACTACTATTTACCCAGCGTTCTCCGTTGCTATTTCCTGCCTTTACCATGATAGAGATACCTCTTCCATGATAAATTCGTCTTTTTTTTTAACCGTTAAGAGTCATAGTAGTTATATGCTCGGTTATTGGCGTCTTTCTTTTTCAGACGAGCTGGGTTGAAAATGAATTTTTTGGCGATCTGGTTGAAATTCTGGGTTAAAAAAAATTTCGGAAGTTGAATGCAAGAGTCATCGCCCAGATCAGGCAACCTCATCTCTACCATTACCTAACGGTTTACGTACATCATTGCACTTAGCGGAACTTACGACATTTACACTCCCGTACTTCGTAGCTTTAACTGATGCGTATAGTTGATCCAGGCTTGAATCATCTTCAGCATTAGTGCTTTATTCGTTCAGGAATCCTATATAGGTTTATACTACGCTTTCCCAGGAAGAAGTACTTCAACCCATTAAGTGAGAAGGTACCAACTGGGTGTTTGTATTTTCTGACCAAGCTTACTGCCCTTTGGATGCGAAGCCTTAAATGATTCGGCGTTCAATTGTCAATGGTTATAGCGTATTTCGCCTGGAACGGCAACCTATCCGTTGTCGGAAGATGAAAACTCTGTCACATGATGGGAAACAAAAAGTGATCTCCTCGAAATTAGGATGCTAGGTAAAGGTGACTTTTGGAGTGATACTCTGACGAGGTGAGCCATGACGCTCCAATTTGGCAGAATATCTCTAGGTAGTTAGTTATTTTCAAGGTCTGGCATTGTGTTTCAGATACACGAGAAATACGAAAGTTTTAGAATGGCCAGTAAGCAGCTGCTGAGGAAGCAAGTCAAGGAACTCCTAAAAGGGTTGAACCAAAATGAGTTGGCACATCAGTCTGCGGTATTAGCTACTACTACCCTATCCTTGATTAAAGATTACAAAAATATTGCATGTTTCATGAGCATGGACCATAGCGAAGTAAAGACTAACAGTCTGATAGAGCAACTTTTCGAGCAAGGTAAGGTAGTATACTTACCAAGATGCTCATCCACAAGATCTTCTTCGCAAGTTTCAATCCGATCGACGGACTCAGGTCATCACACGCACCTAGTTTTTTACAAAATGAAAAACATGGATGCTGTTGTAGCATTGAAACCGGAAGGGAAATATCAGCTGCGTGAGCCTATAAGACTGGAGCCTGAGCCGCTACCGCCCAAGGGCTTAGAAGTTATTCTTGTGCCAGGTGTGGCATTTTCTTTAAAAAATGGGGCACGGATGGGTCATGGGGCTGGTTATTATGATGATTATATTAGTAGGCATATACACTACACTGGAAGAAGGCCGTTATTGATCGGCTTGGCATTGGATCAACAAATTGTGGATGAAGTGCCGATTGATCCACACGATCAGACTATGGACTGTATAATATGTGGAAATGGCACTGTGAAATGGTTTAAATGAACTTTGATTTTTCGTACGCTAAGTAATATAGATAACATAATAAATATGCAAAGAAATTAGTCGCTTTTGACTAGGATCTAACCACAAAGATCAACTTCCAAACATTATGGAGCTCTAATCTTTCCTTGCAACTCGATATGGGTTCAATCCTTTCTTCAAATTCTCGTTTATTTTTATCATTCGATTTTAAATCTAGCTTTTCCTTTCACTAATGGACGTTTCCCCTGTTGGTCCAATAATTCTGCTTCCATGCTAACTTTTCCCCCACTCTGTTCCCATTTTGTACGTCTGACAACTACGAACTGATTGGCTAAGGTGGGGAAGAAGTAGCTGAGTTTCAAAGATTTGGTTGTTTCGGCTTTTTTCCCAGTGACAATTTTAACTGAGTCCCTCATCATGTCCTCTAGGACCGTGGCAAGAATTCCACCATGTATCAAAAATGGATAACCAGTTAGCTTCATACCTAGATGATAGATTGAAACAGTATCTTTAGAGACAGGATTATAATACATTCTTGGAGGAATGCAAATTGCACCAGGTACACTCAATGTCTTATCAATCAATGTGTTATCTTTAGAAGGCTGTGTCTGCTTGTAAACTGGCACATAACCTTTAGAAACTAATTGTTTCACAATTGGCAAGTTGTCGCATCTCTGGTTTAACTCGTCACGATAATCTCTGATTTTCGGGTCAGTATCAGGTAAGGAATCATAGAGCCACCAAGCCATCAAGTCTGAGAGCGTTAGATGTTGTGTCAAATACCAACCAGTACCAAAAGAGCCTCCAAATATTAGTATGTTATTCCATTTCTGGCTTTTCTTTGGTTTATTGATAACGAAGCGTGCCCCACTGGCACCAGACCCTGCTGAATACTTTCGGATCAGCAATTTTGTGAGGACTCTGTAGGAAAACATTTGAGGCTAAAATTAAAATAACTTAATGACTTATTGATAAAGACAACTTTTAAGTGTCCAAAAGAACGCAAGTTACTATAGAGACACCTTTTTCCTTATTTTCACTCTGTTGAATTTTCATAAAGCATAACTATTTTCAACTATTTTCTTATATTTTCATTTTTTGATTCTTGACCAAATTACTTTTTACAATGTTCGTTAGAAAGTTTCCTCAAGGCAATTCGCAACTGAACCGCCAGTGGTCAGATGGTACTCCACTTAAAACTTGAAACCCTCAGATTAAATGACGAGAAAGATGGTACAATTTCCGATCATCTGATACCGACTGAATCTGAGGTTTGCGAAGAAATAATAGACATGTGGAACGGTGAACCGTCCAGTGAAGATCTTCCAATTGATCAGCTCTATGATAAACTAATGTTACGTTGTCCCCTTTGGAAAATAACTGTAGACGAACTTGGCAAAGCATTGGTATCCCATAATTTATATACCGCCAATCTCAACAATGCAAATACTTACTCTGCATCTAGTTCTCCTAGCACCTTAACTGATGATGATATTGAACCTAAGAAATTGCTTAGTAAAGTCAACATCAAAGATACTGAATATGGAAAGGGTCTGTGTGCCACCCAATTTCTAACAAAAGGTACTTTGATCTTCCACGAGTCTACCCCTGTTTCAATCATACCACAACTTGATAAGCAGTCATTGGTGATGAGGTCGAAATGTTGTGGGTTGTGTTCGACTTCGTTGACGCAATCTTCACAATTTGTCATCAAAAACAATCTGGATTGTTCGGGATGTGATACAGTGTGGTGTTCCAAGAGCTGTAAGCGTTTGGATACCTCGCATGCATTTCTAAGACACGGTCTTTCTCGAAACGGTGTATGTAGTAGTGCGAATTGGACCAAATTCGAAGACTACTGCCTCAAATATAGCCTACATTTAGTATATGCGGTTGGTATCCTATATTCTCGTCATATAATAGATCCATCTAGTCATCATTGGCGAATTTTTAAATCCTTATGCTCAATGGATCATCATACTCCACTGAGAGGTACAGAGTCTAAATATGTAAGTGGTGTTCATGACGCACATCCTGAGGACGGGGAAGAAGAAGGAGGAGATAACAAGAATTCTACAACACTCGAAGAAAGATGGGTTACTGCTTTTGGCTTACTCCAGAATACTTTTTACAAGATGGATATGATATTCGATGAGTTCCTGCGATTGGTAAGCTGCTTCTCATTGAATCAAATTATGGGTCAAGTTTATCCTCTCGCCTCTCATATAAACCACAGCTGTGAGCCGAATGTGAGATATGAGTTAGATCCAAAGTATGGGATCAAGATTTTTTCACGTAAAGATATTAAGGAGGGTGAACAGCTCTTTCTGACCTATGTTAATCCACTTCATCCAGTCGCCTTAAGAAGGCGAGCACTGAGAGTAAACTACGGGTTCTCATGTCAGTGTAAAAGGTGTTGTCAAGAACAAATCACAAAGAGAGAAGAAGCTAAGACTAACTTTCCAGAATCTGTTCCAGAATCTGTTCCCTTCATCGTCGAAAAGCGAAGAAAATCTTCAATGAAGAGCACAAGACCTAGTCTGAAAGAACTTTTGGAAAGTGGGACTGAATTCGATCTTGAAATTCCTTCTGAATTTGCGCCAAAAAGAAGGACGTCTGTTCGATTTGATAGTAATGTAACATTAGCAGTGGAAGAAGACTATTAAAGGCAATCTTTTCTTCATAACTAAAGGTTTATCAAGCGATACTACTATATATGCTGCTTTTTTAGCATAGGTTCTTCTATGTAAGTTTGGGCGTTCTCATGGTGTCCATTTTCTTGATCCAAAAGGGGTATCCGATCTTTTAGATACCTTATTAACATGGAATGTAAATCATCCTTAGTGAAAGGCTTCGCTAAAATATCATTCATCCCATGTTGGAGATAAGTTACTAAATCTTGGTCCTCGATATTTCCAGTCATCGCTATAATTGGCGTCTCATTATCAAAACTTCGAACGATCGATGTTGCTGTGGCACCATCCAAATTTGGCATTACAATATCCATTAATACTAGATCAAACCTTTTTTTCTCCAAGGTTGAAATTGCAGAGAGACCGTCTGTTACGACATCGACTGAACAGCCATACTTCCGCAAAAACTTCGAGCAAAGCTGGATGCAAACTGAATCATCTTCGACCAACAATACATGGAAACCAGGACGTAAAACATGGGCGGTCGCAGAAACCGCATCTGTAGAATCAGGTTTTAGTATTGGAAGTTCAGACCTTATGCTTTGGTCATGGGAGCTTGCGCTTGGCGGAGAAGCTAGAGATGCAAAATTTTCTTTTTCTATATTAATATTCTTCCCAAACTCTAATCCTTGCGGTAACTTAAATCCCTGCTGAGCCAATGCTTCTGTTAAAAGTTGGAAATTGGATGTCATCTGGGCATTAACTGACTCATTTGACAATAGACTCTCCACCACAACATTGTATTTCGAATTTAATTTTTGCAACTCTAGTTTTACATTATAATTTTCAGTAGTCAACAACTGAATCTGCTTCTCCATTTCTTCTGCTCGTCTTTTCAGTTGGTTAAACTTCGTTTTTCCAACAGTATTTTTCAAAACCATTTTAGCAGTTATATCTTGATCAGTCTCCGTCTCTCCAAGACCTTTAACCACAACTGCATTTTCATCAACAAGAATCTTTTTTTGCGAAGAGGTTTTCCTTTTAATGTTATCTAGTGCCGCTTCATCATGCCGCCTGAAAAAAGGATGGTTGAACTCCCAGGTATTATCGATGGTTTCAGCACCAGGCATTCTTTTCTTCTTGATTTTATGGAAATCATATTTGTTCAACTGGCGAACGAAACTGGCGAAATTAGAATGTTTAAAATGTTTTGGCAAGATGTCCGTGGTAAACTTGTTCGTTTCCAAAACGATGAAGTTACTTCCATCATCTGACCACCTAACTATGTCTGTATACTCCCCTGACTCTAAAATCATGAATAATTTGCGCACAAAATCATTGAATGATGTTCGTTGTGGTTTAATATTTGAGTGTTGAATCTGCTGTTGCGCCTGAGTATGAGTATGCTGATGTATTTGTGCTTCATCCTCCTCGCTAACATCTTCCGTAAGCTCATTTTCTAAGGACTCAAAAGATTTCCCCATTGCAAGTCCTATCCCATCAGGCTTCAGCATCATTTTTTCCGGAAGTTCCTCCATTTGGTCAATTATTCTTTCTTATGGCCTGCAGCCTTAATTATGAATTAATTAAATTTCTTTTATTGCACGAGACTCCACTAGTTCGAACTAAAAACCTAGTCTGATATCACTTGCTAGTGCTTGAAGACGATGAAGTTTGACGTTGGCAGGATTAGCCGACTGTTCTCTTTGTTTTTCGAAAAATAACGAGATAATGTACTGAATGAAACTGTACGTAACCTAAAAATGATGAGCATAATTTTGGCAGTGATGTAATTAATCTTCATGGAACGACATAATGAAAATGCTTCAGATAAAGACAAAAAAAACTAAGATAAAATAAAATTTAAAAAAAAAAAAGGAGGACGATGGTGTCGGACAATACCGCTATCGGTTCACACTTATAGAGTTATACAAACGACTGAATGCATATATGAATTTCTTTTATGGTAGACTGTTTTCACGGACATAATTCATCACGAAAGGCGCTTGATTAAGAAAATATTGGGCCCGTGCAGGTAAATATAAATTCTTCATTGAGAGGGATTGCACTAAATAATTGATTAAATAAGTCAACGTGAGCGAAATTACAATAAAATAAAGGCAGTTTAATTATTACATTTCATCATGTAGGGTAGAAGTATTCGGATGGGAGGAAATAAAGCCTTGAAAAATGTTTAAATTGATTCTATAAAATTATTAGAATTCATTCATTGATGATAAGATTGAACAAAGAGAAACGCTAAATTTCGAACCTGCCGTTCACGAACTCATCGTCCATATGGTGGTCGCCATCATAATCTACAGATATCCCTGTTCCATCTTCTGCAGTAGATATATTTTGAGCATTTTCATCCTCATCATCAATGACATCTTCGTCTGGGGGCAGATTAGGATTGCCCGGTATGAAGGATCCCGGTTCCATGTAATACGAGTTTTGCAAAAATTTGCGACTATTATAGGCGTTATTGTAGTGATCATCCATTGCAGACTCATCTACAAACGTAAAGCCAGCAAATTTGGCCTGCATTGCTGGAGAGAGTGGGGTAGCTGCAATGGGCTGTTTATTCATGAACGATGTTGAAGTTTGAGTGAATTCTGGATCGAAATTCGAGGTATCTGTCTCAGATAATAGATGTGGTTTGAAGGGAGGGGGTATTTTCTTTTGTCTCACAGCTTCCCAGTCAACATCGTTGAAAAATGGATGGGCCCGCAATTCTCTGCCATCATCTATGGCCCCCAGTCTGTGTCTTGGATTTCTGTTCAATAAGCCCTTCACAAAAGACCGACCCTCTGGTGATAAGACATCGCGTGGAAATTTGACTTTACCGAATGCAATCTTTTGGTACATTTTTTGATTGTCCTCGGCAAAAAATGGTGACCATCCACAACACATTTCAAAAATTAACACACCTAAAGACCAAAAATCTACCATTTTAGTATAACCAGTTTCATCCAATAAAAGCTCAGGAGCCAAATACTCAGTAGTGCCACAAAAAGTATTTGTTCTGTCCTTTAAGTCAGCTTTTGAGAGCCCAAAATCACACAAGGCAATGTTACCGTTTGCATCCAATAGAATATTTTCTGGTTTCAAGTCTCTATAAACAATATCATTATCATGCAAATATTCTAGGGCCAAGACCAACTCTGAGATGTAGAATTTTGCGCGATCTTCGCTAAATCTTCCCTCTTTTTGCAAATGCCAGAAAAGTTCCCCGCCGCTCATAAAATCTGTGACCAAATATAGGTCAGTTGGAGTTTGGAAAGAGAACTTTAAGCCAACAATAAATGGGCAAGACTTGGAAGCAGTACGAACCAAAATATTTCTTTCTCCAATCGTGTGCGCAATTTCATTTTTCTTCACAATGACCTTCTTTGACAAAACTTTCATTGCATAAATTCTCATAGTATCTCTCTTTTTAACCTGATAGACTTGTCCAAAAGTACCTTTTCCGAGTAACCTCAATACTTCAAAATCTTGCGGCCCATAATGTCTCTTTTTGGTGGCGGTGTACTCCCAATTGATCAAAATTTCGCCCGTAACATGTTCACCGACGGTACGAGATCTTAGTTTATACCATTCACTATGTGTCCCAGATGGTGGAGAATGTGTATTTGGGCGCAATCTTACTTGACCTAAAAACATATCATCTTGCACAGCATCATAAACGGAAATCTCCAACTCAGAATGTGTCCCAAGCACGTCGAAAATTGTTTCGTGCTCCCATACAGGGTTCAAAGATCCCCTTGTAGGATCAGTTGTATTGCTTGTAAGTGTGTTCAGTTGAGAAGATGATTGGGACGTGTACAGAGGTCTTCTGCGAGATTCGTTGATCACTGGAAGCGTGTTGGTCCAGTTGTTATTTCCAGAACTCGAGTTCTTGTCCAACGACTCGGGGCCATTCGAAATAAATTCTGAACTTTCAAAGGTGCAAACCACGTATGGCTGAGAAGCAGTAGGAGATCTGATCGTAAGATTGATAGCTTCCACAATTAACACTCTAAGTTTACCCCTCGGTAAGTTAGCGTGGCTGCTTCCCTGACTAGAATTGGAATTGGTATGTGACGACATGGAATCAACCGACTCGGACGAGACTCGATTGGGATTCAGAACAGAAGAGATTGTATTGAATGGCGTTGCTCGGTCCTGTTGAGTGAAATTTTTATCCTGGTATACTGGTTGATCAGCATTGCGCTTCTGATCCATCGAAGCTTTCATGTGCATTAAGACATTTTCTTGTTGTTGGCCCGATTGATTAAGCCCTGTCGTCCCAAAAGCATAGGAGTGATCACTGACAGCAGTGGTTGGTGTAGCCGTAACCGTGTGTGAGCTCAAACTTGGAAAAAAGTTACTTGATGTAGAACTTTTAGGCCTTTCCTGACCATTATCATGTTGAGGCTTACTAAAAAAATTCATCATAGTTGGACCATAAATTGGTTGCCGTGTTCTTCAAACTTACCTTCTATATGTCAATGATCCTTGGACCACGTCTCACCAAATGTCCAATATGAGTTGAAGCGACTTTTTCAGCCTACAATACCTCGGGTCTTCTTGATATGTTCTCCTCTATCATCACTTTTTGCAGTACGTTTTTTGATTTCTTATTTCTTGCAGATGAGGATGAAGAAAAGAAACGATTGACAGACAGGGGTTACAAGCTTCAAAAGAGTATGTCAACGCGCTTTTACAAATAACTGTACATTCTCGCCATCTTAATTTCGAGCAGGTGGGATTTACACGCTTGCCAGATAACAATTTTATGAAGTAGAATTTAAGATTGAGTGAGAAAATTAGCAATCAATGCGTGTTGATACAAATAATTACGTGTTTGTGTAGTTAAGCTGCCAGTCTATGGCTTTCATTACCAGCTATGCACTCGCTTCGCTATTTATGCTAGTAGGGGGTTCTCAACTGGTCTAGTAGACACCACTCTAATCTATACTATATATAAGTTGATTATGGGGATACATTCTAGGAGAAGTTGAGACTTGCGGTTTACCGATAGAATTGAAGACGAGTTCTTCTTCTTACGATTTGATTCGAATAAAGTTCTTCTATCCGCCAAAACGATATCGTTCGCTTTTAAATTAATACCGTCTATCATCAGCAACCTGTATAGATTTGGCTGTGACGAATTCGACGAACAACTATTCCTTATTGTGTCGACGAAATCAGCATCTCTCCATAACTTTGGTGACACGTATTCACCAAAATTATCGACCTCACCAAGACCTAATTTCTCCAGACGAATTTTAATGCCTTTTATCGATCTAAAATGGTAAATTGTCGTTTCATCATGCCAGTCGTGTGTTTTCAATAAATATGAGTTAATATCCCTGTCTAGAATAAACCCTTCAAAACTTGGGGTTGTGGGTTCTAACTTGCTCTGTGGATTATGTGGTTCAACCCATTGGTGGTAAAATTCAGATGAAAGTTCAAGTTGTGAATAGCCAGAAAACCACGCTGGCTGCGTCAAAAAATTATCATATCTATAGTCAATCTCAAATAAATCCCTAGAGTCAGCAACAAAGTTTGATTTCATGAATGAAATATATTTGTTCTTGATGAATGGGCAATTATTACACTGGAATTGATTGGAATTGCACTCTCTTTGAGAAATTATTCTCTGTCTTTCCAGTGGGGGGGTTTTGATTGCGGTTCTTAGATGAAAGTCAAAAGGTGACCTTATCGCTTTTTCTTTCGCGGAATCATAACTGGCTCTGACATGTGAGTTGATCCAAAACGGATGCGCCTCAGTGCTGAAAACGTGATTCCAAAGCTTTTTGTGAAGTTCATTCTCTTCGTCAAATAATAGGTATAGATATTTTAAAGTTTCGCCCAGAACAAATGATTCCATTCGATCCTGCAACTCGCCTGTCAAAACATCCTGCAATCCTGCAAATCCACACTGTTGCCGGAATCGAAATTCAAAGTCTTCTAAGATGCGCTTCCCAATTGTCTGATAATAGACATCCTTTGTAGCCCTATAGAGAAAATAAGATGATTCAATGAACTCTGGTCGGAGCGGGTACCATTCGAGATCAACCAAGGATTGTAGTTTTTCCTCGTTTTCTTCATTAAAGTAAATCTTTTGAAAATTCCACCTTTCAGGTATTCCGCCAAAGGTGGCCCACAGTTTTGAAAATATCAAGTTCTTCTTGGTAGCATCTTCCACCCTTCCATCCAGGACCAATAACCCTGGGAAAAATGCACTCAACGAATCAATCCATGTGATAAATAATTCACCTGTGCTAGCCTTTACATTGGTGTAGAACCAATCAGCCTTTGTGTATGCATTTAACGCATGGATGGAACTCTGCCAAACAGTATATAGCCAGGAATCATCAAAAAGAACTGCTCCTTTCAACGCATATTCGTAAAAAGAGTCGATAGACGCACCTACACCAGTTAGATCAGCATATATATTGCCATCAAATGGACTAAACGACATGGGCATTAAATTTAGATCTGATCTAAGATTCCATGTCTTGTTGAAGGCCAACTCACTTACTTGCCGGTAGGTGTCATCCAGGGTGAGCATGGATAAAAGCCGAAATTCAAACATTGGGCATGCACTTGCAGCAGCATTGTTCTCATCCATCAAGTTCATTTCAATGGCACTTCCATACCTCAAATTGATCCTGGGAATAGGCAATCCTGTCGGCGTGAGATAAGCTTCTAGAAGTTTATCACCTAAATTTTTCGCCCGTCGTAAAAGGCAGCCGTTGTAGCGATCACCCAAGTATACAGATGTTCGCGGATCAGTTGCATAAAGATGAGCTGATAGAAGACCGCCTAGTAAGCGGATCGATGTTTCGAAAACTTGGACCGTAGAATCCAGTTCAAATGTTTCCGGCACAGCAGAAATAAACAAATCAATGGCTTTAGCAAATCGCTCCCTATCTCCAAAGACTGCTATAGTCGTTATGGCGTCGACTAGAGTTGTAGTAAAGTTCCCTAAGACATCATTCGTAATTGTATCTTCCGGCTCATCGAACTTTCTACCCTTTGGAACACAAGATATCGGCCGAACTTCATCCAAAGGGTATCCATGAGCGATATATGAGTCAAAGCCATGGTAGAATAAAGCCTTAACTTGATTCCTACATTTCAAAAGCTCCTGCCTTGTGAACGAATATTCTGTATTGAGTTTTCCAGCGCAAAATCTTATAAGGAAAACGCTTAAATAAATGCCATATTGGGGAAGCATTAGTAGTTTCCGTATGCTCAAGTTGTATAATTGTTCTTCTAACAGTTAAAAGGTAGCGGGAACATCAAAAATTAGTTCGAGGCTTTAGTTTAACATTTTACTATTGGCTAAATCGTGATCTGAAGAGGTGTAAAGTCATTAAGCCATTGCCAAAACCGCGTTAAAGATTTCACAATTTCAAAATGATTAAGAACCCATCTCATCCAAAATAAAAAAAAAAACTTCATTTTCTGAAGGACTGCTCTTTTCAACATCCGTACACTTTATGTTGAGATTTATTACATTGTTTTTCGGTTTTGCTGTTTTTCCAAATTGGAAATTTAAGGCCGAATTTTTCACTTGGAGTATTTGGATTGGCTAGCTACCAGCCCGAGCGCAGAGGAATTGCAACTGGCCTAGCCATCCCTACTGCAGCTTGTCCACTAACGCTCCGAGAGGAGAACGCAACAGGTCCACCGAGCACCGCACCAAGCAGTGGGACGTCGCTGCGTAGTGGGAAGCAACGTTCTGCCTATCCAAGCCATGCCCCCATGCGTTGTTGGACGGACTGGAACGGAAACTGGTTCTCGGGCGTGAGCATTGGCTTGGTCCCATTACTGTGATAGTGCAAAAAAATTGAAAACAACTAAATCGCTAAAGTTTCTCACATAGTGTTATTATCAACACAAGACAATAACTCAACAGATAAGCAAAGATGGCTAGAGGACCGTATGTTTAACAAATATTTAAAAGCGAAAATGGTTATGCTGCCATTTTGAATTGGAATGAATGAGCAAGAGTTAATTGGCTACTTGAAAAGAAGACTACATAGACCGCAAGCAATAGAGGATTGAGGAAAGAGAATTCAAAGGATGGAATATTATCAGTGCCATATAAATGTGTTTGAAACTCATTTCAAGTAATCGATAACGGACAGCAATAATGGACCAGCCTGATGCCCTCTCTACTCTTCTATGATTAATACAGCAGCTATGACCATATGAAGCATTAGCCACTGAATATTAGATATACTAACAAACTAATGATTTTAACAGAAAGAAGCATCTAAAGAGATTAGCAGCTCCACACCACTGGTTGTTGGACAAGTTGTCCGGTACTTACGCACCAAGACCATCTGCTGGTCCACACAAGTTGCGTGAATCCTTGCCATTGATTGTTTTCTTGAGAAACAGATTAAAGTACGCTTTGAATGGTCGTGAAGTCAAGGCTATCTTGATGCAACGTCATGTCAAGGTTGATGGTAAGGTCAGAACCGACACCACCTACCCAGCTGGTTTCATGGATGTCATTACCTTGGAAGCTACCAACGAAAACTTCAGATTGGTCTACGATGTCAAAGGTAGATTTGCTGTCCACCGTATCACTGATGAAGAAGCTTCCTACAAGTTGGGTAAGGTTAAGAAGGTCCAACTAGGTAAGAAGGGTATTCCATACGTTGTTACTCACGATGGTAGAACCATCAGATACCCAGACCCAAACATCAAGGTTAACGACACTGTTAAGGTTGATTTGGCTACTGGTAAGATCTCCGACTACATCAAATTCGACACTGGTAAGTTAGTTTACGTTACTGGTGGTCGTAACTTGGGTAGAGTTGGTACCATTACCCACAGAGAAAGACACGAAGGTGGTTTCGATTTGGTCCACATCAAGGATTCCTTGGAAAACACTTTCGTTACCAGATTGAACAACGTTTTCGTCATTGGTGAACCAGGTAGACCATGGGTCTCTTTGCCAAAGGGTAAGGGTATCAAGTTGACCATTGCTGAAGAACGTGACCGTAGAAGAGCTCAACAAGGTTTGTAAGTTTCTCTGTCCAGAACTTGGTCAGCTTTTTAAAAAATTACTGTGCAAATCTTAGATTACATCTGTTTGTGATAATTAGAATTTAATTTCTTATGTACATTTTGTTATCAAATACAAAACTCAACCATCATTACACGTCGCCCCGTAAATGCATTGTATTAGGTCATATAATAAAATAACACAGGATTTGTTTGTGTTCAGTTATTTAGCGACATTATATATGCTCTCAAAAGTTCTTTAGTGGATTTCCCACCGTAAAAACCAGTATCCTCCTTGGTATAGAAATGAGTATTAATTTTTTGGGCCTCGTTGATAGAGTTTAGAGCTTGTAAAATGTAATTTTCGATGAAGCTGTAATAAACAAAAACGGCATCTTTCGAACCTTTCCATTCCTCTGACTGGACCACATTAGGAACAGAAAACTCCTTTTCACTCTTGTGTTTAGTGTCATCACCGTTGCATCCAAAATCATCCGAAGTCGTGTAACCTTTTGTCAACCGCTTATCTTTCACAAATGGACATTGGGGACGAGAACCCTGTGCCTTATCCAATGTAAGTATTGGTCCTAGCCCATTCAAGTAGGGTTCAATTTGAATCGCAAGTTCTATGGGTATAACCAAATAATTCCATGTATTCATAAATGGGGAAACTATATATTCTGTATCGATGGTGAAAGGGCCTTCATGTAAATCATACCTTATTGAACCAGTGTTTATCATAATTATACGGGTTTTATCCTCGATATAAGTACCAGATTGTAGTGTTGGTAATATCTTGTTGACAATTAAGTTGTAGATATTTTGGGATGAAGAGAGAGGTTTATTACTCATGTAATAAGATTCCGGTACGGTACCAAAAATAGTAGTTAAGTTTAAGGATTCTCGAAGCTTAGTAATCTCTTTATTAGCCCTTTCGCCTAAATCTGTTCTAAACGACTCGATCGTTGTGGATCTAGAATGATGAAGAAAAGATTGCAAGTTAAAATCTAGGTAAGCTCTTGAATATTGAGGTGATTCATCGAATAAGCCTGATACAGAAAGGAACCCAACTGTTTCACAAAATCGCCCGCTCTGTAAAGCTGTAGCTTTGTTATCAAAGTAAACAAAATCACGGATATGAGAGTGCCCCCCAAAATATTGGATAGGTGTATTTGGGTAGTGAGATCTTAACTTTGCATGTAACCTAACCAACTCTTGGTCTCCGATGTCAGTTACTGGCATGTGACCGAACACTACCAGTATGTCAACTTCACTTCTGGGGAACTTCGAAATCACATCCTTAAACCACGGCTTCTCAATTTCCTCAAGAGCCGGCGTCACACTTGCCCTTTTGTTAGCTCGAGTAAAATCAAACAAAAAAGAGAAAGATAATACTTTATAACCTCTATTTTGGGTATTAAAGTATCGGTATTTAGACCCGAACGGCACCTTCTCCCCGCTATCCGTGATAAAATCTACATTGCTTGAAATATATTTCCCCTCGAACTTTGGATTTAAGGCTGTTTCATAATATTCAAGAACTGTGTTTTCTTCCACATAAAGTTCGTGATTACCTAGAGTTAGTAAATCATAATCAACATAGTTGAAAATAGTTGAGGAATTTAGACCATTAGGATAAGTTGCATCGCTTATCCCATTCCCGTCATGTTTATCTCCTGTATCTACAACAAGTAGGTCATTATCTTTTATCACATTCCGTTTCAAAGCCTCGGTGAACGAAATGAAATCGCCCCACCAACCATTGTAATTTTCTTGATTAAGATGCGACCCAAGCCATCCATGAGTGTCCGTTGTATGAAGAAAATTTAGTTCACCAGGAGTTATGTCTCTGAGATTTGCAAATTCAGAATTGAAGAAGTTCTGGGGGAACCTAATTGGAAGAGCTGTTACTAGGATCCCAGAAAATAAAAGCGGCAGACAATAGCAGAATAATAATACTGTGAAACACAACATTGAAAATCTCTGAGAAAATCTCTTTGAGCACAGCTCTACTCGGTAATTTCTGGGACTAAAGGTCTCAATGCTGGTGACTGCTGCCCATCTTCAGGGAATAGAATCGATCACGATAATCAACTGGATCCCTTTTTCACAATTTTAGAACGTGATTAAGCCGCGCATTAGAACAAAAAACCCCCTTTAAAAGGGGTAACCAAAAATTTGGAATGTTCTAACTGAGGTTCGAACTCAGGACCTTTGCCGTGTGAAGGCAACGTGATAGCCACTACACTATTAGAACGAGTAACAAGATAAGAACATGAAAAGTGGTATCTCTACTTCAAATTTTGCACGTGGACAACCGTAAAACATAACAAGTTAAGATGAAAGTACACGATTGATGAGTTTAGGGATGGCAAAAGACGCACAGATATTGGTTTATCGACGAAATTTCTTTGCTTGCTAAATAAGTAAACTTAGTTGGCCATGGAGCCTAAAAAAGCTTGTGTCGTTAACTATACCATGTTAATGGGATTACATGATGACAAATGGTTTGAAACAAACCGCTAACTGGAAGAACTTTAGGAACAATTAAATTCTCGTGTTGCACAGTGATTGAGATCACTTGTTGCATGCAACGCTCTTTTTTAACCACTTCAATGTCATGTTGTTTTTATCTTTATTCGAACAGAATTATCCTTTTGTTTAAACTATTTGTTTTTTTTAGTTCTCGAAGTTAGTTATCACTTCCAATCAGTTAAAATCCTACATGATAGAGTTGTTTCTCAGTATCACACGACAAATCGATGAGACTTCTGATCTTCGACACACTGATCAGAAGTATTTTTGATTTAATGTTTGAATTTTGTACGTCTAATTTTTATTTGGGAAAATTTCCCTGTGTCAGTATAGCTTGAGGCGACAGGAGCCAAACGACACAAAACGATACTTTCTTAAAAATATTCCAGCACGCACAGAGAAGCAGATCGCTACAGTCATGGTATCAAGAATACTAATCCATATACTAGGAGCAGTAGGTAATGTTTTCACGCTATATATCCCGCTTATCTTGACGATGAGCACGGTTTTTGAAATTAATGTTATATATAAAAAATTGATCAGAGGATATTACCATACCCAAAATTTCAGATATCAAGGCATCAAAGACATCTCTAACAAAGATGAGTTGACATTTTTCCAAAATTATATGCACGAAGTGTTGCAACGAAATGTGTACCTACAACGGTTTGGTCTTAAAAGATTGCATTTAGCTGAATTCTGGGTCATTTATTGGATGCTTTTATCCTTTACAAGCCATATTTTAGTACCAGTAATGGACAAATTGAAAGTTCCTGAAATTTTTCGAGCACTATTTCAAGTTATTGTGCCTTTTATGCTATTCATTAATAGCCATGAAAGTCCCAGCAATAAAAATATGGAGAAGGACCGCCCTTGGAGCTTCCCCAAACTTCTATCAGACTTCTACGTTAACGTATTGCTTGGCATGCTACAATGCTTATCAGGAAAATTCGAGGGTACCTCAGCACCCGAAGAAATTCACACTACCATTAAACATATTAATACCACTCTTGCAGCATCGGATTTTAATATATTTGGTAACAAAAGCAAACAGATTTTCTATTTTGAACCAACTTTCGATCAGATGAGACCAACCACGTTAATGTGTGGTAATATAAAAGTCAATCCACCCATAATTAAAGTTGGCGAGGATACTAGTCGGAGTTCTTTAGAATCAGGAAATTCCCCTACAAGAGAAAGTATCGTGACTCCTATGAGAGTGAAATTCGGATCCAGGAATAAGCTGAAAACCCGATTCTCGTTCAAGTTGAAGCAACTTTTCAGTTGACCAAAGATACGAAAATATGAAAGCATTTATTTTTCCATGAAGTTATTTATACTTAGCATTATTAGTTTGATATGATATGGTAAGGCATGGTTTGTTAGACAACGATACGTGCTCAGACAACAATTGCAAATGCAGTTGGATACTCAATTAATAAGGAACTAAAACGTCGGCATCCTGTTCCCTACCTACTTGTAAGGGTATTCTACACTTCTATCTTTTCTGAGCCAGATCTTTTTCTTTTTCTTGGTTGTTACATGCTCAACGAACTTCTCTGTACAAAATTCTTTCTTGAAGCTTTTAATGAATACGGGATCCCATAGTTCTGAACCAATTCCTAAATCCTTGCAGCATCTCATCAATGCATTAGATTTACAGCCCTCTGTGGCTGTTGGGATACCTGTTTCACTGAAATAGTCCTGCTCACCTCGTGCAATACTAACAAGCTGTCCATGGCAGATTAATCCGTACTCTCTGGTAACCAATTTTGAAGTGACAATTGTCTCGGACCGTGGCACCAAGCCCCACCCACCAGGGCCAAATGACTTATTAAGTATCCTACGGTATTTAATCTCCGGTAAGTAAATTAAACCATCCGGTTTGATTTCAATATCCTCTGATTTCAGTGCTTGTGCCAACTCCTGTTGGACTCGTTGATCAAAAGGTTTAGATCCAATGCCATGAAAACTCGTGTACCAATAAATTTCTGAACCTGCACTTGTGTCATTTGCTACTTCAATGGGGTTCTCCAACAGCCCCCCATCCAAGGTTTCCTGCAAGGTTGTCGTGTATCCTTGCAGTCTTTTGACTGGCTTTTCATCTTTGGAGCTCAAGGAATTTACGCTCTTTGGAACCGAATTAGAGAAACCATTTTGTGAGACAACTGAAGAAACCTTGCTCGTCCCATTGGTTGCTGTTTTTCTAATCATAGTGGTTCCAGAACTCGCAAGCCTTCTTCCATTTAGCCTTATTACCCGATTTAAAGACATCGCTGCGGCTGCTATCAACTGAGATGTGCACTTCAAATTCAGACTGATAATTAAAAAATTTGCCCCAAAGTTACTTGTAGCAGTCGGGTTCAAATGGCAAGCTTTCGACCACCTTGAATATATCTTGCTCTTAAATTAAGCCTTAAACGGCTATCGAGGCAATTTTTCAAATTAAGATGTCGAAAAAGTAGCATCAAAAACAATCGCAAGCTGGGCTCAAATTTGGATCTCAAACAAGAATTTTCGGGGAAGGTAGTTAAAATGTACACCGGGTAATGACATACGTGTTTTTTTTCAAGACTTGTTACACGAAGTAACCAAAGGTTTTGCAAACATTAGTATATTAAGAATTATAAATCTATAAATCTAGCAGAGTTCTCCTTTAACTTTTGTTCCCTACGTTTTAGAGTAGATTTATCGATACTGAGCGAATATTGAAGACTGCTTCATGGTTGTGAAAAAGAGAAAGAAGGTTTCTGCGGAGTCGACGATAGCATCTGAAGAACCGGCGAATAGTCCGGATGGTGCTGACAACAAATACGTAAAGAATAATAAATCAATAGAGTATTGTGGTGAGAGCTGGCTTACTCAAAATGCACCAGATTCTGAAAGCCTTTACAAATCGCTCAACTACTTGATTACAGCTATTGCCGTTGTATTAAGATTTTGGTCCATCAGCGAACCAAGGGAGGTAGTTTTTGATGAGGTCCACTTCGGTAAGTTTGCTTCTTACTATCTAGAACGGACATACTTTTTCGATGTACATCCCCCATTGGCTAAAATGATGATAGCTGCGGTCGGTTGGCTTGTGGGGTACAATGGTAAATTTAAATTTGATGAAATTGGTTATAGTTATGACAGCAACCCAGCACCCTTCGTTGCTTACCGGTCATTGAGTGCAGTTTTGGGATCAATGACAATTCCAATCATTTTTAATACCATGAAAGAGTTAAATTTTAAGGCATTGACTTGTTTCGTAGCGGCTTTTTTAGTTGCTGTAGACAATGCTCATGTGATTGACTCCAGGCTAATCTTATTGGATGCGATGTTGATATTTTCTATTGCCTTATCGATTTACTGTTACGTTAGGTTTTACAAGGCCCAATTGAAAGGTGCTTTTTCTTCTCAGTGGTACTTTTGGTTATATGCAACAGGCGTTTCCTTGAGTTTGGTTATGTCAACTAAATATGTCGGGTTGCTAACTTACGTTACAATTGGCTTTGCAGTAGCATTGAACCTATGGCAACTTTTAGATATAAGATCTGCTCTAACTTTAAGAAAATTTTTTAAACATACCCTTTCAAGATTTAATGGATTGATATTCTTCCCATTCTTGGTATATTTGTTTTGGTTTTACTGCCATTTCGCCATTCTATCGAAATCTGGACCTGGTGATACATTTATGTCAAGTGATTTCCAAGACACTTTAGGCGATTCTCCTAACGCATCAGAGATAAAGAATGTTCACTTCTATGATGTTATAACGTTGAAACATAAAGACACTGACGCATACTTGCATTCCCACCTGGGCAGATATCCACTGCGTTATGACGATGGTCGGGTTTCTTCAAATGGTCAACAAGTCACAGGTTATATCCATAAAGATGCTAACAATATGTGGGAAGTCTTGCCTCCTCATGGAGTTGAGGTTTCGGAAGATACTGTAGTGAAAATGGATTCAAACGTTAGGTTGAGACACGTCGGGACAGATACTTTTCTCTTGGCCCATGACGTTGCATCACCTTTCTACCCAACAAATGAAGAAATTACAACCGTGCCTATTGAAGAGGCTGATGGTGAGAAGTACCAATTTACGTTGTTCCGTTTTCAACCTGCTTTGAGCAAAAATTCTGGAAAACCATTGAAGACAAAAGGAGCAGCGTTCAGAATATTCCACGTAGAAACTGCTGTTTCCTTGTGGACACACAATGATAAACTTTTACCAGAGTGGGGTTTTGGTCAGCAAGAAGTCAACGGTAACAAAAAAGTGACGGAACCAGAAAACAATTGGATTGTCGAAGAGATCGCGAACTTATCTGATGACGATGAAAGGATGAAATATATTCCCAAAGTAGTCAAACAATTACCTTTCTTCACGAAGTGGTGGGAGCTACAGTTCATGATGTTCGATCATAACAATAAACTATCATCTGAACATCCTTTCGCTTCTCAACCGCAAACCTGGCCTGCCGCTCTTTCTGGGGTTTCTTTCTGGAGCAAAAACGATGAAAGAAAGCAAATATTTTTCACTGGAAATGTGATTGGCTGGTGGTTCGAAATGTTCTCTTTCGCTATTTACATTGGAATCGTTATTGCGGATCTCATTTCTAGACAACGTGCAGTATATGCTATGAATAAAATGGCCAGGCAAAAACTTTATTGTCCTTTGGCATTTTTGCTAATTGGTTGGGCTGTTCATTATTTCCCTTTCTTTTTAATGGGTCGCCAAAAGTTTTTGCACCATTATCTTCCTGCTCACATGATTGCAGCTATGTTCTCTGCGGGTGTCTGGGAATTGGCCTTCACTAACATTCAGTCTATTGATTTGGATAAAGATGAAGAGGATCCCAAAAATCCCCATGAATTGAGACCCAAGATATTTACTGGTGCTTTCTTCATATTCTGTCTCACCGTTGTTGTAAACGTTGGGGCCTTCTTTATCTTTTTTTCACCTTTGGTCTATGGTACACCCATGACGCCAGAGCAGGTGAATGCAAGGCAGTGGATGGACATCAAGCTTCATTTTGCTAACTAAGGAGCTACTAGGTATAGCTAACATACGTATTTGTATAGTTTAAAGTGCATCATAGTAAATCCTATCATCTCAGTTTCTCGTTGGGAAAGGTAAAAGTCGGTGAATTTTACAAACAATTTCCATGTAGTTTGGCTCGTTCTCTGGAGTGATGTAACCATGTCTTATAAGAAAGTCTACCACAACTAAAGCACAATTCGGTTTGAATTTCATATTTTTTATCGCAGTAATGGTTTCATGCAACGTAAACAAATTAAATCCCTCGACTTCATCATCGTTAATTTGCGGTATAACATCTGGGGGTAATTTCAGGTCATATAAGTATTCAACTTCACCGGTGATGAAGCTAGTTTCGTTTTCGAACTTGTTTTTTGACATACTACTATTGAAATAGAAGTACGAAGCTATGCCAACTGATTTTATGTTTTCCATAACGTGTTCCTTGGATAAAGACGCTTCTTCCATACATTCTTTCAGAACTGTTTCAAACACACCGTGGGGATAACCAATACCTCCCGCTACCATATTATCCAACATGAGCGGCCATGTTGGCTTTGTTGCTGAACGACGAGGAATCCAAAATTTCAGACGTCCACTTTCCTCATCCACGATGTACCCATTAATATGGACGCCGTATGTTACTATACCAAAAGCTCCCGCCAAAGCCCTCTCTATCAAAACATAAGGAGCTCTAGCAATGTATACCGGATATTTTTCATTTCTCCAGCCTTGAATACACTTCAAAGATGATTTGGTTTTCAGCTGATTGGACAGATCATCCATTCTAGAATTCCTCTCTCCAAAATTTAGATTCTTAAATTTTAGAATGTTAACATTATCTTCCAAGTCAAATAACTTTTTGAAGGAGTCTGCACAGCAATTCTTCATTTCACTTACGAAAAACCTCAATACAAAACCTATGTCGTGACCTTCATGGGATTGTAATCGAAATACATTTTTCTTAAATAACGGAAGCCTCTGATAATCTGTTGGAAAGGAGTCAACCGCATTTATAACATTGAGGTAGGTAAAGTTCGTAATAATATCTTCTTCTGATCTATTGAGAATTTCCTTATTGTTAACGTACAGTACTTCTGACATAGTTCGCTTGTTGGGATCACTGTGTGGAGTTGTTATTTATATAGACTAGGATCTCCCATAACAATCGAACCTTGTTGAATAGAAATCGAAAAAAAATGGTATATTAAAAATATCAACACACCAGAAGAAGTATGAAATCTGGGACGCCGAAGCAATTGATTGAAAAACTTGTCGCAATTCCCAGTGAAATGGATAAGAGTATAGTCAGTTTCTTGAGAAACCTGAAGAATACTCCTATTTCCTCAGTTGGCAAGAAATCACGCCTAGATATAGTTTGTGGCAACGAGTCTGCCGATTTAGACAGCGTGGTAAGCGTTTTAACTTACTCCTATTTTAGCCACCTTAATGATCCAACTTCAAATATAATTCCAGTTGTTAATATTTCAAAGGATGACCTAAAATTGAGGAGGGATGTTTGCTATGTTCTTGAGTCTAGTTCTATTTCAGATGACCTCTTATATTATAAAGAAGACTTAAGGTATTGGAAAGAGGTATTGGGATACGAGATTAATGCCACACTCGTCGACCATAATGACATAACAATGGAGAGCAAGCCGTACTTAAAGACTGTGGTAGGGATCATAGATCATCACCAGGACCTGGGATTGCATATTTCTTCAATTAGTGCAAATTGTGGCCCACGTATTATCAAAGTTGCAGGGAGTTGTTCATCTCTTATCTTCGGGTATTGGTCTAAAATCTTGAAAGTAAAAGAATTAGAATGCTCTCCAGATGCTATTAAGCTTTTGGCTAGCTCCTTACTTATAGATACGGATAACATGAAACACAAGGTAGAGAAAATCGATGAGGAATCCTTCAATTGTTATAAAAAAATATTGAATGACAACATGGACTTTGATACGCAATATAAAAGTATCAGAGAGGCCAAAGATGACATCGATGGGTTAAGTCTCAGGGATATCTTAAGAAAGGACTACAAGGAATTTGTTTTCAATAATAACTACCGATGTGGAATTGCCTCTATGGTGAAGTCATTGCAGTGGCTTGAAGAAAAATTCAGTGGAGACGAATTTGAACAGGTATGTCAGAGTTTCTCTTCTGAGCGTGGCTTGGATACTCTCATCCTGATGTGCAGTTTCACTGAGAATGGCACCTTTTCGAAGCAGATATCATTTATAGCAGCCTCACCTGACCGTTCCGCGAATTTGAGTGAAATGGTACAAAAACTAGATGAAAAATTAGAGTTAAGCCCTATGAATATTTACACTGATACCAAGGCAATCTCTTTTTCGCAGAAGAATATAAAAGCTAGCAGAAAGCAAATTGCTCCCTACTTAAAAAGCTTCTTAGAGAATTGAGAACAATTCACTCACACGAAAGGTAACTTACTTTCCAGTCCTCTATTTTGCCTATCTGCTCCGGTAATTTGCCATTCAAAACATCCAATCGATTTTTCAAATCTTGAAAAGCCGCCGCCTCTTCAATAGTGATAGTTTCCACATTACTTTGGCCAGTAAAAACTGCATTCTCATCGTTTCCCCTGTATAAAATCTTCAAACAATTTTTCATAGTTTCAACGCCATCCATGATGATCGTCGATCCTACCCCAAATATCCAAAGTTTCATGATTTGTTGGCGGTTTTTTATAATGTAAAATCTTGTTGAGTTAGATTTCAATTCATTTAATATCTGATATAAAACATAATCTGAAAGTGTAAATTTGCTATCTACGCCGTTGATCTCTGATTCCAGTTCCCATTTTTTAAGTTTGACTGCACCATCTTTTGTTAAAGTTCCTAATAACTTGCCACATTGTCTACAATTAGCTAATTTTGTTTTCTCATCTAAATTTGCAGCAATTGCGTTCCAGTGTTTATTATAATAGATGAAACTATCACCAAGTACAATTTCGCCTTCAGCAGGGATTAAAGAGGTCGCGTACTTAAGTTTATCAAAGGATTGGGTATCTGCCGCAGGTTTATGACAATGCCAGTAATCCATGAATTCTGCCCAAAACTCCGAAGGGAGGTCATTAATTCTTTGGCAATCCTTGGAGTCCAAAAGAGAAGCTGAACACTTCCCACACTTAAATCTAAAAGTCTGACGAAAAAGATCCCTTCGCATCCATTTCGGCCTCATCGTCTCCATAATGTGATTAGAAGATTTGTAAGCTGACACAATTTTTTCAGCGGTAGGTAGTCTTATTGTCCATGTGTTATTTCCGATGTTGGTAACCGATGCTCTCTGGGCATCTACTAACCACGGTAGCGTAATTGCAGTCAGTGCGACATTGTCGGCTAAAACCTCGACAACATTGGTTGGTTTTCCGGTCTGAGAGACATTCAAATTATCACAGTTATGCAAAATCGTGATATATACAATACCTGTCCATTTGTGTTGCTCAATAAAATACATGTTCCTTAATTTCTATGTTCTCGTGTGGGGTCTGTGCGATTGTTAATTATTAAAAATAATTCAGCATAAACTACAATATTAAATATTACGAAAACATTATCAGAAAAGACGATAATACAAGGGTAATAATGTCATCTTTTACAGCCCTTAATTTAAACTCGAACGACAATTCTGACGAGTCAAAGGATCATAGTCGTGAACTTCAAATAGAAGAAAGCTCAAAAGTCTTTCAAGCTGCCCTTTCACATCTTAAGGCAAAAAGATTTGATGAAGCGAAATTGAAATTCGACCAATTGTTTGACATTAAAGTCATTAAACCCAACAGATGGGGATTATATGACTACAGTTCTCCCACCTTAGATTCTTTGCGTTATTTAGCATACAGAAACCGTGGCGTAATGTACTATCAATATGTGAAAGAATACTTCCGCGATTTGGACGCAGGTGATATAGTGGATTATATTTTAAAGACGTTAGAAAACCTTTTAGAAGCTCTTCAACATGGAGATGGAGACTCTACAGTAACTAACATACTAGTATTCATCTTCGAGAGTTTTAAAAGTAAAAAGCTTTCAAGAAGTATTCTTGAACATGAACTAACCAAATTTCCAGAGGAGCCAGAACTTTTATCTTCCCTTGCTGCAATGTTCAGAGAACAAAAACAAGTTCTCAAGAAATATAGTAACTTGCTTGATATTTTGAATTCTAATTCTTTGGATACAAATGTTCCTGAAAACTTAACACGACTTATACAGTACATTGAGTCTTCCGACATGAAAATCGATGAGCCGAATGATGTCCTAAGACTAATAAAAGACATGAAATCCGAGGACGATGAGATGGTACGAGCATTAGATGGATTAGATATCGCAATCACAGAAGTTTCTTGGGAAGAAATCGCTATTGCGATGAGGGGGGTCCTCCCTAAATACAAGGTTCTAAATGCACTTGGTAAAATCCCCGACTCTTATGGCGAGGCCGATGGTCCCATTGAATATATCACGTTCGAGGTTCAACATAATAATGAAAACAAAAATGATCCCAGCAACGAAATGTCATCAGAATCCAATCAAGATCAGTTTGGAAAGACCACAGACGGCTTCCAGATACATCAATCGGGGGGCAGTGATGCAAGTGTTGATAAAAAAACCAATGACCAGCCCTTGAATGAGACAAAAAGAAATGATTCAGAAGAACGCCCGACACAACGGTCGAGCAAGAGATTCAAAGAAAAGGAAAACCCTCAAGAGAATGATGCAGAGCTGCTTATTAACTTCCACACCGAGTTTATCGAAGAATTGCGCTCTCTTCTCAGTTCAGTGGATCTGGAGACAGATATTTCCTTGAAAAACATTGATCCTGATGCTTCAGATTCAAAAATACCCCTCTTTATGTCAGATTTTTACGATTGCTTATCGTCCTGGACCAATAAACACACGGAGTTTCTTAAGCAGGGACAAGCGCAAAATTCAAATTCCAGTAAAGGGGCTCCAGATGATTTCACTCAATTAACAATGCTTCTTAGATCGAGTATGCTTTTTGGAGATGTGGAGCCAACAGCATCGTTGACCGAGGTAGAAGAGAAGGACGTGCTTGCATTCATCAAAGAGGTCAATGAAAAAAGACTTCATTTTCATGCAGCAAGACTACTGTTTCTTAAACACATGCTTTCACAAGGCTCTGATGGCAAGTGTTTGATAATAGACTATTTTTGGAGCCCTTCATTATATGAGACTGTAGAAATATTTTCGTTAGGAATGGAAACAAGTCTCTTCGAAGTGGTTGAAACAACCACTGATATTTCATTAATTTCTCTTGCCATCTCTATTTTTGAAATTCTTGTTAACTTGTTCGGGACATTTTATAACGAGATACTATCCAAAAAATCACAGGGTCAGAAGATTACAGATCTTGAGAACCAGAAAAATAAACTAGAACGTAAGATATTAAGGTGGTATCACATGCTTCTCAACAAGGATTTGTCCGAAGAATTCTCCTTCAGGTTTGAATGGGTTCATTTTTGCTATTTACAATACATTGCTGATATCACAAGTCCTGACATACTTACGACCATGGAAAATATCGAAAAGGGATTAGCAAATAAAGTTCATTTCGATACGATTACTTTCAGCAACTATGCAAACATACCATCACTTAGCATTAGAACTGTAAAGAGTCAGTTTTCAAAAATTAAAATGTTACGTCGTTTCACT
Organism: Kluyveromyces aestuarii; assembly: GCA_003707555.2. Classification (NCBI taxonomy): domain Eukaryota; kingdom Fungi; phylum Ascomycota; class Saccharomycetes; order Saccharomycetales; family Saccharomycetaceae; genus Kluyveromyces; species Kluyveromyces aestuarii. The sequence continues at coordinate 49,035 of PPJO02000004.1, forward strand.
ATTATCGAGACCGATGATGGGAAAGACTCCTCGAACTTTGATCATGTTGAAAATCTGTATTGTATATTGAATAATTTTGAGGCATCTGGAAGTGATTATTCGGCTATGTTGGATTTCGTTGATTCATCACCTTTCATAATGAAGTTGAAGCTCTGGAGGATGGTAATGAACCAATATGCAAGTATGAAAGATCATATAAAGTTCCAAATTTGTTATTTCAATGTTTTGAAATTCCTGCACCAGAGGCTGGAATCAAACGACTACCGAGAACAATCGCAGTTACAAAGACAACAAACTTTATTGTCGATTTTTCGTCATATTGGAGAATTTTCAAATCAATTCTTTAGTCTTATATCCGAAGACTGGGTTGTAGCAGAAACAGCCAATACTTCAGAAGATGCAAAGATTCTTGTTTCCATTTTCACCTCATTATACCCTCTCGTCTTTTATGAATCCCTTGTTGAAAGAGACAACAACCTTAAGTCATTTTTTAAAAAAGCGGTTAAATCTTCAAATATATTGAAAGATATTTTTCTTTCAATCATTTCACTACTCATTATCTACTACAGTCGTGTAGTGAAGAGAAAATTTGAAAGTTCTGAGAAAGCGGATAGTTATGTCATCAGAATTATTTCTCTCTTTCACACATTAGCAGGAAAATTTAGGATGTGTGATAGTTTTCAAAGAAATTTCCTAAAAGTACTTGAAGAAATTCTATGTCAAATCTTTAATGACGAGTCCTTTATGCAGCTAAAACTAGTTTTATGGTGTCGTTATCATATCACAGTTGGCGCAGAAAATTCTGAGCAGCAGCATGTGACAAAAGAATGCCCAATGGGAAGGGATAATGCAATTGTATTGTCTAACTACTTGATTAAGTTGCAATATGAGGATCGAAACCCTTTAATTCTCAATACTGGAAGATCGAGTTTCAAGCTTTTCTTTGAAACGGTGATGAATATTGTGGGTGATGTAGAATTTGAGTCCAATCATGTCTTGTCAAGAAATCAATTTTTTTTCGAGCAATATTTCAAGGCGCCCATCACAATAAAATCTGTTAGAGATGCATACGCTGGAAATTTAGATCTTGAATTCACTAGTCCAAATGATGAAATACAGGTTGGGGTAAATGGTGGCCTGTTTTACGTTTTTGCTGTCCATGCTTTAAACCAATATAAGTCTAGGAAAAAATTAATGCAAGCTCGTCCATCTGAGTTAGATGCCATTATTTCAACTTTAAAAACGGACATTTTATACAATACAAAGAGATTCGAGACGTGGTTTCTTCTAGGCAGGTGCTACTCTTATGTTGTAGAAGACGATCTTACATGGACTTCAGACAAGCTGACATCAAAGGATAAAAAACAAGCAACTGCTTTCTCAGAAAAGAGAGCAATCTTATGTTACCTCATGTCTTTGAGTTTGTATTTTTCCCAAGATGTTTCGCTATTATCTGAAAATATAAAAGAAGATCGTCAACTGGTCTTCCGTGATCTTTTGGAAGCATTGGGAGAGGAAATGCTCCAAGCTTATTTGAAACCAATGAATTGTATGTCTTATATTTACAAGCCGAAAAGTCTATTACGACTTAAAGAAGATGGTAAGATTGAAAACGTAGAACTTTCTGAAAAAGCGAGTATATCTGCAACTAACATTAGACGATGTATTCTCATAGTATTGGCAAAAGCAGACGCATTGTACAGTTTGGAAACCCGAAACTGGATCAACCCTTTTTACATCGCGAAGCTTCATCTCAAAGAAGATCCTTCGCTATTTAAAACATCAGGTATTGCATTGCTAAGAGACGCATGTAGACTCTCAATGCACCAACTGCCAAGCTCTAGTGGTGAGCAGGTTCTTGAAAGTCACTACATGCTAGTTTCGTCCTGCTACAAATGCTTCAAACGCAAAATTTTTACGATCGAGGAGGCCCTTCAACATTTGAAAAGTGATAATGAATTTTTTGAGAGGAGCGATATTGAATGGCAGGTCACCAAACGAGATGATTTCTATTCCTTGATAATTGAACTTTTGAAAGTAATTTTATCAAAAGATAAAAAGAAATGGCATCATAGACCCACTTATAGAATTGCACAAATCAAATACAATGAATTCGGTGATATAGACGGTGCTATGGAGGAAATGAGTAAACTTTTGGCTTTAAAGTCTGTGAACAAGAATGTTGTCAACATTTGGAAACCTGATCATGAAAGACCAGGGAAGCATTTTGTATATGCTTATCAATATGTCATGTTTTACATGAATCTATTAAAAGAAAAGAATGATTATATGCCAATTGGTTGGATGATCAAAAAATTAAGAAGATTTGGATCTGGAATGATTAAATCATCCGAAGCGATCAATCGTGCCGCTGAATTTTTTGTTCAAGGTGCAAAATCTGACCTAACGTTGAACGAGAAGGAAGATAGCGAATTGATGATGCAAAGCATTCCATTTCCCGAGTTTGTTAAAAGGAGTGAGGAATTGTTTGAACACTTCAATAAAGAAAATTACGATTCAAACGTCATTGATGTCTTTTCTCTTGCTTATAACCTAAAGAAGGGCACTAACTCAATCCAGTTTGATGTTGTTTGTATTACCATTTATTTCAAATTTTTCTACAGTCCCTTTGTCAGAGATAGTAAGACCCTGATAAAAAACGAGTTCCAGATTGTAGATTCATCTTCAGCTACTCAAAACGGTACTCCTGGTCCGCCGCATTCAGCTTCACCAGCTTCACCAGATTTTAAACAAACGAAATTGATGGGCAAAAATCCGAGCGCCGTTCGGAAAAGAGTTAGCAAGAAGGACGTTTTCGACCGCATAAATAAACTAATCGAGAAAAAACTTGATCAGGAAAAGTAATATTCATATCTTAACGACAATTATTCATTTAAAGCATTTCCGACTTCTCATGACTCCCTTCGGATTTCTTTGTGTATTACCCTCATTATAGTTCATTATCAAAAATTTCGTATGAATCATCTTCAACCTTGAAAAATAATCACTAACTAGTCAGGTACGTAAGCGAAATTTAAAAAACGTTCAAACAAAATTCATCGTCTAAACATCCAACTAAGTTTCAATTGCTAGACCTAACCGATTCCTAATGTCTCCAAAAGCTGTTAACATCGCAATTATTGGTATGTTTAAATTCTGAGGACACTGTTTGAAGAGTATTTATTGTGTTTTAAATTACCTGAGCCACCACTTGCTGAGCGTGATTTAGTGCATTTTGTACATTTCATTTTCTTATTTCCATAAACAAAACTAACACGATGTAGGAACCGGTGTGGTTGGTTCTTCATTTTTGAATCAACTCCTTTCCATCAAGTCTCATATCAAATATAATGTTATTATGATCGCAAAAAGCACCAAGGCTTTAATTTCAAATGACTATTCGCCTTTGCAATTGGAAGCTTCAACCTGGTCAAAAACGATCGAAAGTCAAGGACAGACTCCATTTGACATCTCGGAGTTGCTTCAATACTTGAAAAAATCTCCTCTTCCAGTAGTTTTGGTAGACAATACTTCGAACGAGGAGATTGCCAAATCATACCCAAAGTTTATTGAGAGCGGCATCTCCATTGCTACTCCTAACAAGAAAGCCTTTTCCTCAAATCTAGAATTGTGGAACCAAATATTCAACTACCAGCCAGGGAATGGTCTCGTTTACCACGAAGCGACAGTTGGTGCCGGCTTGCCGATTATTGGTACACTAAAAGATCTTATCCAGACTGGTGATAAGGTGGTCAAGATTGAGGGTATTTTCTCTGGTACTTTATCTTATATTTTTAACGAGTATTCCACACCAATTGAAGGGGACGTGAGCTTTTCTAAGGTTGTTAAAGTAGCTAAAGAATTGGGGTACACGGAACCTGATCCAAGAGATGATTTGAATGGGCTTGACGTTGCTAGAAAAGTCACAATTCTTGCTAGAATTGCTGGCTTTGAAGTTGAGTCTCCGACTTCATTCCCTGTTCAGTCATTGATACCTTCTGCTTTAGAATCCATCGAGTCCTCCGCAGAGTTTATGGAAAAATTGCCTGATTACGACCATGAAATCCAAAAGCTGAAAGATGAGGCTGCTGCTGAAAAAAAGGTTCTCAGATTTGTTGGTAAGGTCGACTTCCCTGCGAACTTGGTCTCTGTTGGTATTGAAAAATATGATTTCTCCCATCCCTTCGCTTCGTTGAAGGGCTCTGACAATGTTATTTCAATCAAGACAGAACGCTATCCAAACCCACTAATCGTTCAAGGTGCAGGTGCAGGTGCAGATGTCACTGCTGCCGGTGTCCTTGCAGATGTTATTAGAATTGCAGAAAGAGTTTAGAACGAAAATATATAGCTTTATGTATATAAACTAAATGATTGGAAATTACTATAATCTTCAAAATTCCCTCTGTTTTCTAGATGCTTTTCGCGCGCCTCTAAAAATATTCCTCTCAATAATTGGTAGTTCTCACAGGTTTTTCTGAACTTCAACATAACTTTTTTCGCATCCAACGCAAATCTAGGTGATGAAGAAGATTTACTGATAATATTTCCTATGTTAACTCTTGATATATGCAAGTTATTCGGAGCCAAGAATAAATCACCATTTTCACGTATTTCAGCCATACAAGCCCCAGAGTAATGGATATATTGCGCATATTTGAACATGGGTTTCCCCCAAGAGTAAATAATTTGATAGTTGCAGTTTTTCTCTGTTTGAAAAAACTTTGAGGCCCTGTTATCCAAAAGAAACCCTGAACCTTCCAACAAATACGTGTGGTAGAAAAATTTTTGCTCTCTGAATATTGCTTCGTCTCTGAACTCTGGATCTAACCAAGGATTAATTGCCAATTTAATGTTCATAAATGAATGGAAAGGGCTTATACTGGGTATATTGCATAGTTCATCCCATGGTATCTCGACTAATTTTAGACCATATCTCTCAGCTATTCGCGACCAATTAGTTATCAAGTCTTCAATTAACTTTGGCGTTGCGGTTAACCACTCTAACCTAATATGAAAACAGTGATCTGGGTTATGGACACGATCATAATGTACTATGCATGTTTCTAACTTATATGATTGTCGACCAGGATCCAAATCAATTTTTAGTGCGTTGCTGAGCATCACGGTAACAGTCGGGTCTTCATTTTTATTCGCAACTTCCTCTGAAATAGGACCACTTGTCGCCGAAGCAGATGGGACAATTGAAGATGTTGACATAGATGCAGTGCCAGTAGAGGCTTTCCTTTGGGAGTAATTATCGCCGCCATATTTGAATACATTTTTACTTGGATTTTTGGGCATCATAATGTACTCAGGTCTTAATTGATAGAAATAATGTCCATCCAAAAACCCATGCCTACTCTCTACATGGTTGAAAAGGCCCCTATTCATTAGTTCTTGTCCATATTCTACTGCTTCTTCTCTTGTGTCAATGTCAGAAAAATGCTCAATAAGCCAGTTAACTAACTCCAAGCCAACGAAGCAATTTTGATGTCTCTTCCAATGCCACTTTCTATTGACCAAGTTTATCGGGGCTACACCATTCTGCAAGTCATTAGAGAGCTTTGATAACTCAACATCTTTAGTGAGCGTCGAGTCTTCGTCCAGGAAAATCGAGTCCTTCACGGCAGCTCCTGAGTTTCTTAAAATTTCATTTTGATCTTCGATGAAATCAAAGAGATATCCCGTGTAGAAGAGCACCTCCGGCAATATTTCCTCCTTAATTGACTTTATATTACGTTTCTCTTCTTCACTTCTGAGTCGCGATCTTGATATTGAAGAAATGAGCTTACGCAATCCTTCTAGTCTGATTTCTTCAGCACTTAACGTCTCCTTCCGTCCATTTATTGTAGACTGGAAAGTATTTGGAGGAATTTCGGCTGGCAAGAGAACAAACTTTGATCGGAAGCACTTTTCACTGTTGGAATCGGAAACCATATCGCCATAACCTGCTAGAACCTGATCAAGCTGGTTCCAATTATATGGATCTCTCATCTTTTTTACAGGGTCAACAAGAACTTCCCTGTACTCTGCTTCAAATCGGGTTTTTACATATGGTGTGTATTTCGCAAAAGTCTGGATTAATTTGAAATCCTCGTTTCGAATAAACCGTTGAACGTCAATTATTTCGTCAAAACAAACGATTCTATGGATTTCGTTATCAATGCGCATATAAATGGTGACATCTGTAAAATTTTTCTCAGTTATTAAATGGGTGATTGTTGAGCTATCTACATCCTTGTTTCGAGTTCGCTCAACTTCAAGCACATCTTCTCCTCTACAGAATTGGAATCCAGTCAAAAGTCTTAAGTAAATCATATTTTGCAAAAGGTCGTATGCTGTTTGCTCATAGTTTTCTTGATCCAAATTTAGAGAGACTGTATGATTTCTGAGAATAAAATTTTGTTCAAAATCGTCTTTCATGGGGAACATACTCGTTGTTAATGGGAGTTCTGCAGGTGTTGTAAAAGAACGCCATTTCGTGTATTTCTTAGCGACAAATTTAGGAAAAACGTCCTTCCACCTATCAGGTATCAAAAATCCAGCTAACTCTGCATCAACTGGTATTGACGGATTTTCTATTTCGATCCAATTATCTTTTTCAACGTTCTTGAGCGCTTTCTTTTTGAAAGAGCGATGTTTCATTGAACCATCGCTATGGATGATTCTTTTTTCAGCAGATGTCTTCTCCAAGGCTGACTTCGCACTAAGCAAAGAATTTTCAACAGATGAAACTTTGCCTTTGATTTGGGTTTTCGAGGAACTAGGAATCTCTAGCGGCGGAGAGGAGATCACTTCGTCTGTGGTTTTTAAAGGCTCTTGGGGTACTTCTATTGAAGTACTGTGCAGTTTTGAGCCTGTCAAGTACTCAAAGCTACGTTTAGAGGACAGCTCTGGAAAGAACTTGGAAAATATTCGCTTTGTCACACCAGTATTTGGCTCTGAGACCATCTTTAGAGAAGACAGTGCCAAAGAATCTGCCGCAGAGTCTTCGGTCATTTCCACTTCCTTTGACTGGCCTGCAGATGAGGGAAGTGGAGATAACTGTGCGAAAACCTGCTCCTTGAAAGTTGGCTGTAATAATGCATCTGTAGGTCTTGACTCTTGCCATCTAAATGGATAATTATGAATATCTCCTGTGACATCATTTTGAAAATGTTTTTTCTGCATGTTAATATCAGAGGCCAATCGTTTCTCTAAATTCTCAGAAGAACCAGTATTACGATTGTTCAACGAAAAGCGATTTTCTTTTTCGTCGAAGACGTGGTGATCATAGGTTGCCATGAATTCAGAGAGAGATTTAGAGTTATTCTCCATTTGTAAGGTATCAAGTGCTATTTCCTCTTTTAGCTCCGTCTCCGTGAGGCCCATCATCAAGACATCATATATTTTGCACCTTGGATGCCATTCCATCATACGTTTGGTGTCATTCCAGAAGGAAATACTAAGCCAGGAAGGTGTGCAGTAATGAAGCTGATTTTTGTAATCAATGTATCTAAATAGAGGAACCATGTGAAGTGGGGGTCGTGTCAAACAGATAAGATCCATTGTTATCTCTAAGGATAACAATTTTTTATCCGTAATTTTTAGAAGGTCGTAATCAACGTCGTAAAGGCCAGAGCCAGCTGTTATAATAATTGCATGTGTTGTTGTATGACGTAAATCGTTCTGCTTAAATGGATCTGTTATCATTGAGGCTGCAAAATTTATGGTTTCCAGTAGGTTAGATTTGATGACGGAGGGAAAGCTACCCTTCATAACGCTAATGTCATCATTCAACTTTACGTTACGTAAGTCCTTTGCTACGCGAATAAATTCTTTTCTTAGCGTTTTCATTATTTCGACCCAATGTACTATATTTACCTGGTCTACAACCACTCTGTAGTAATCTTTTGTATTTTTTAACCTTTCTCCTGGATGCAGTTCATAGAAGGATGATGCTGAGCGGTCAACAGACGCGCAAAATATGATACTGATGCTATGATGAGTTCCAATACTTTTCCATTTCGTAAATATTTTAGGGAAAAGAGAATTGACAAATTTATGAAATGTTTCCTCTCCATTTTCCTCAAAATGCCACATTTCATCAGTAATCTGAATTAAGAATAAGATTTTAGCAGATTCAGACCTATAAACAATTTTGGTCTTTTCGCTTATATAACCAGATAAGACCTTTCTGCCATCTCTGTAGATACCTTTTACTACAGCTCTAATCGTTTCGATGAATAAGATTCGTTGTCCCAAAAAAACACAAGAATCATACATTTTGGAAGAAAATTTCCACATATCGCCCCTATTTACATTGCAATCCTTGACATGGAGCTCAACAAGGTCAGCACCTAGTTCATTTTTGTCTTTTAACTTGATCCAGACTTTGGATCTGACGGGCAAATCTAATACGTGTTGTAATTGACCTGATAATAATGATATTTGAGTCCCTTTCATTCTTCTTCTCGTCTCTGGGTCGAAATCCTTTACAATAAAATAAATTTTTTTATCTTTAGACTTTGGAATGCCACGGTATGTTTTTAACTCAGCCAAATCCCCTTCCTTGGCCCCCCATACGGTAGATATATCAATCATTACTTGATTTGTAGAAAATCTGCTATCATGGAAAGCAAGTTCTAATTCGGTGGATTTCCTTGAGCTTCCACCAAAATCTGACTGCTCCTGAATGTCCTTCGCATATTGATCTCTTTTAAGTGAGCTAGAGTCTTTCAAACCTTTAGTTTCAGCCTTTGACAGTGTTTTTAGCCCATCGGTGGAGAGCTTTAAGCGGGGTCTATTTTGAAAAGATGCGGATGTTTGGTTGCTGGCTCCAATTATCAATGTATTGTTCCATATTGTTACATTTTTACTTGTATTAATATTCACTGGTGCACTGTTAATGAAACTTCGTTGATTGGTAGATGCAGACGTGCTTAAACTGTCACTAGGTGCAGCTTTGGATTGCGATTCCTGTTTCGAGCTGGTTCCCTTTGATTTTGATCTCAACGAAGAGAAGATGGGATCTTTTTCCACCATCTTTACCCTGAGCAATTTCAAATGGCTCAATCAGGTTTTATAGCGACGATGCTTTCGTTCTATACGTTTCCTCTGGTAGAAAATTTGCTACTTGGTTGGGCAGGCGTTTTCGTTACTAGATTACTGATTTATTCGGCTGAGTTTCCCAAGATGAAAATCACGTGATATATTTTGATTTTAATCATGCCGATGCCAAAAGTGAACAGAAAAATGACACCTCTATATAACGTAGGTATGAAAGATATATGAGCCATTATGAGAGCTCACGAATTTTCTCCAATGAAGCTTCTTTATCTGAATCAAAAGGTAGGAGAAACTTAGACATCAAGGATGCCAGCTCATTGGCCCAAAGATCTTTAAAAAAATCGAATAGTACAAAAATCTACTTGCTATAAGGCTCAGTTAATCAGAAGATTGCTGTCTCAGTCTTTCCTGTCTTTCTTGTTCTTCTTGCATAGATAAACGTAAAGCCATTGCGAGCTCTGGATCTAAAGAAGGATCGACGCCAAAATCCATGAAATCATCATTATTCCCCATTCCATATCCTGTATCAGAAGCAGACCCCTCCAATGTGATTGGCGAAGAAGCCACTTGTTCATATAATAATCTTGTCCCGGGTGTTACGTTTAGTAGATTTGATCTACTGTCTTCTTGACCGCTATTAACAGTTTCCACGAACTCTTCTAACAAAGGAGTGTTTGTGTCCGTCTCACCAAAATTAATGACATCAACTGCGATGCTATTCTTTTTAAGCTTCTTTGCCATTTTGATCAGATCCTCTCTATTATCAGTTATCGGACTGCATACAAATATGATGATTCTTTGACGTTGAACCCTATTTTGTCTGTGTTTCAAAGTTAATGCAGCCACCTGTATGGCAGTGGCAAAATGGATTGACCCCTCGATATTCGTTTCATGTAAACCACTTAAAATTTTACCAAATTCATTTGTGAATGTACTCAATACTCTTGGATTCGCTCCCGCTGCTGAGATTAATCCAACCGTGTTTTCAGGATTGCTGTTTCGTTTCGCCTGAAATATAAATTCAACGGTATCTATTTGAGCCACGAACCTCGTTCTGGGAAAATCCCCATTTCTGGAATACTCTGAGTTATCCACAACTAATACTGTAGCCTCTAAAACCATATTAGCTGTCTCCTACTTTCCCTAAATTCCTTTTATTATTTTTTGTTCACTGTCTTGAGAACGAAAGAAACTGGTGTGTTACAATAGAAAGATCTATGATGCAAGGAATTATCCAATTGTTATCGCTATGGTCTGCTCAAACAGTATCAGCCCGACAACCCCCGCTTGATGTATCGTTGTATTTGGTGGCAATAAAATTGAAATCTACTTACCTCAACCATTTTTGGTGCCATTCGAAATTTCAATTTGTTACAATCCGGGTAAGCTGAACTTTAATATTTCCATATATCGATCGCATCTCGAACGCATTTGTCCCTAAACAATCGATTACCTGTTATAAAATCAGAAGAGGCAGTCCCACTATATAATGCCTCAAGCATGGGTGAGAATGTTTCTGAGCTAACGATGGAGCAGAAGTTTCTGATAAAACGAGAACTGATTACAAGGCAAGAAAAAATGCGTATGTGTACAACTTTTATTATAAGATCCCACCACCACGCGATCACGTGTACTTTGGAAGACTAAAAGGATGAGCGATGAAAAGGGACTGCTTATAGTTTGAAAACTATCATATTTCATCCTACTACGAACAGTAATCTTACTAACTCCTTGTTGCCCTCAGTGGAAGAATCAATTGCTGAGATCGATAGAATAAAGCTTGAAACCAAAGATGCAATATCCTCTGTGGTACAATCGTGGAAAAAAAAAACTAACTCAAAAATGAGTATCCAGTCTGTTTTGCATCACGAGAAAAGTGATTGGAAAAGTGACTGATGTTCGTGTGACCGTTCAATAGCTTACGAGGCAGGCATCTCTTCGACCAATCAATAATGAATTATTCATTCCTCCGGCAAGACAAAAATCAAAAAAAAAGACAATCTGTCACGTGCTTTTACCGTATCGCAAAGTGTGTTGTCGTGTCACGTGCTATTATTTATCAGTCCTTCTTGGATTATGTAGCATAGCACAAATTTAAATTTTTCAAGGCATTTACTTCTTGTTTCATACGATATGGAGAAATTTACTATTCATACACAGTTCGAACAAAGAAATGGCTTTTCGTTTTGTTTTTCAGTAATTGAGCCACAACTGTGTAACAACTTTTCAAATGCATGTTCAATTCAAACAGTTAAGATGTTAGGATGGTTTAGTATAAAGTAGTACAAGGTAATTAAAATTACGTATCTTGGAATGTTAAATCCAACTATATTCTTAGAAAATAGAAACTTTAAACGGTTTGCGTATCGCTAATTACTGCCTGAGGAGGTCTTATCGGGATACTATCCAGATAGGCGAAATTCATCGGTAGTGGAGGTAATCTGGTTGTGATACCTTTTATTTATTGACTATTTATTTGTTAACGATTGTATTTGAGACTTGAATATGACAAGAATTTCATTGCAAGAGGTGTTCTTGAAGGAAATTGCATCAACTGAGACGAGTTCGGTATTCTACTCGGTTCCTTCAAAAGCATTTGAGTCCAGTATATCCGAGAGTTTAGAGAGCATTGGTGCCGTGAAGTTGCTGAACAACCATGATCCCCTAGCAACTGTTGTTGAAACACTTGAGAAGAAGAAGTTAACCACAATTTTCGTTGATGACATCACTCTAGTTCGTTCCCTTCCTCATTTGCACAAGATCAAGGATTTTCCAGTTGTCATCAATGTTGAGCTTTCGCAGCAAGATTATTCTATCATTCCTTCTCTCAAAGATTTGGATATTATTTCATTGGTTTCTAGTGACTTTTCACAGGCTTGCTCTGGTGCAGAATCAGCTTACGTTTTGTCAACCAATCTTGTTCAGCCAGTTTTGCATTTTATTAACGTTCCTTATGATACCAGTGATGAGATTGATTTGCAGGTGGCCGCGAAGGCTGTTGTATCAGAGGTCACCGAGACTGTAGAAGACCTACTAAAAATTGAGAAATTTGAGTTTTTCTCATCGACGTCCAACCCTACTACTGTACTAGTCAACTTGTCGCCATATGCAACAGCATTTTCCAAATCTTTGCCTTCTGACGCATGCTTATTAGATATAAGGGTCTATAGACCATGGAATTTGGGTGAAATTTTTTCAATTATTCCAGCTTCTGTCAGAAAAATTGTGATTGTTCAGAAATCTGATTCAGCACCTTCCAACGTCAATGGGTTCGAACCTATACAACTCGATTTTTTCTCTGATTTTAACGCTTTAGTAGAGAAAAACATCGATCAACTACTAGTCTCGAATGTTGGCACTATTGCTGAATTTTCTAAAACTGTGAAGCAGATTATAGACAACGTCAACTTGGAACAACCAAACTTGGCGCTGTTCGTAGGCGAATCTTCCGGATCTAGTGCTAATGAACAATTAAAAGCATCCATTGCCGGTGCTTTCCGTTTGGAGGCAGCTTATGAAAAGGTTTTACATCAGCTTTTTGGTTCCGAATTCGAGGTTCTTAATTCATACCAGTCAGAAAATGCTAATGTTTCTAATCCTGAATATGGTTTTGGTTTGTTTTTGAAGCAAAGAAAAGACCGTCAAGAACTTATCAACCTTGCACAAAAATCCTTGGACGCAGGAGTTTATGCTTCAGAAGAGGGTGCTAAAATTGTGCAACTCTTATCTCAGTGGATTGCTTTAAATGAAAAGTCTCTTTCCCAATCAGAAATAAAGGACGCCAATAAGCTAGCCAATGAACTTTACGATTTGTTGCAAAATAACAACCATTCTACCACCGCTCTAACTCTTTTGAAAAAAATCTCTTCGGCTAAGTTCTTGGAATTCAAGTCTTCCTGGTTGATCGGTTCTGACGCATGGTCCTATGATCTAGGTCAGTCCGGTGTTCATCACGTCCTTTCTTCAAAAGAAAATGTTAATGTTTTGCTCATTGACTCTGAACCTTATAACAAAGTCAAGGATAGTTTGTCTTCAACGAGGAAGAAGGATGTTGGTTTATATGCAATGAACTTCGGGAATGTCTATGTCGCTTCGGTAGCTGTTTACGCATCTTATACCCAGCTTTTGACCTCTTTTGTGGAAGCGTCAAAGTTTAATGGACCCTCCATAATATTAGCATATTTACCTTATCATTCTGAAAACGACACTCCTTTGGAAGTATTGAAGGAAACTAAAAATAGCGTTGAAAGTGGATATTGGCCACTATACAGATACGATCCAAGCGCACAAAAAGATGAAGACGTTTTCCAATTAGATTCTTCTGTGATTAGAAAGCAACTTGAAGAGTTTTTGGATCGTGAAAACAAATTGACATTACTATCTGAAAGATCTCCTGATTTTGCCAGGACACTAAAGCATTCTGCTGCAAATGCTATTGAAGCAAAACAAGAAAGAAGAGCGAAGGCAGCTTTTGATAAATTGCTTGAAGGTTTGTCTGGGCCACCAATTCATATTTACTATGCCTCTGACGGTGGGAATGCTTCTAATCTCGCTAAACGTTTGGGCACAAGAGCTTCTGCAAGAGGTTTAAAGAGCACTGTTCTTTCTATGGATGATATTGACTTAGAGGAGCTACCTGGTGAAGAAAATGTTATTTTTATCTCCTCTACCGCAGGGCAGGGTGAATTCCCTCAAGATGGTAAATCTTTCTGGGACTGTATTAAATCTACGACTGAATTGGATTTAGCTTCCGTGAACTTTTCCGTATTTGGTCTTGGTGACTCCTTATATTGGCCACGTAAAGAGGACAAACACTACTATAATAAGCCTGCAAAAGACTTATTCAAGAGATTGGAGCTTCTTTCTGCGAAACAACTTGTTCCTTTAGGGCTAGGTGACGACCAAGATGCAGATGGGTATCAAACAGGTTACTCTGAATGGGAAGCAAACTTGTGGGAAGCCCTTGGAGTTTCTGGTGCTGCAGTACCAGATGAACCAAAACCTATCACTAACGAGGATATCAAGATTGGTTCCAACTTTTTGAGAGGTACTATTGTCGAAGGATTGCAAGATGACTCTACCGGTGCTATTTCCGCATCTGATCAGCAACTTACAAAGTTCCATGGTATTTACATGCAGGATGATCGTGACATTAGGGAAACTAGAAAGGCTCAAGGACTCGAGCCATATTATATTTTCATGTCAAGAGTTAGATTACCTGGTGGTAAAGCATCGCCAGAACAATGGCTGGTGTTAGATCATCTTTCTGACAGTACTGGTAACGGTACTGTTAAGTTGACCACAAGAGCTACTTTCCAGTTGCATGGTGTGGTAAAGAAGAACTTGAAACATACTATTAGGTCCATGAACTCTACGTTGATGGATACACTTGCTGCATGTGGTGATGTCAACAGAAATGTCATGCTATCTGCTTTGCCAGCTAACGCAAAAGTTCATCAACAAATTTCCGATATCGGTGCTTTGATCTCAGAGCGTTTCTTGCCTCAGACTACCGCTTACCATGAAATATGGTTGGAAGGGGCTGATAACATGGATCAGGACCCATCTTGGCCATCCATTTTTGAAAATAGAAAAGAGGGACCCAACAAGAAAAAGACTTTGGTCGCTGGTAATGCATTAGTTGATGTTGAGCCAGTTTATGGTCCTACGTACCTACCAAGAAAGTTTAAAATAAATATCACGGTTCCTCCTTTCAATGATGTTGATGTTTGGTCCAGTGACATTGGTTTGGTTGCCATTATTGAAAAAGAAACTCAGAAATTAACTGGTTTCAATATCTATGTTGGTGGTGGTATGGGTAGTACTCACAATAACAAGAAGACATACCCTAGAACTGGGTCCTGCTTTGGCTACGTCTCTGTTGAAGATGTATGTGATGCCATAGAAAAGATTATGATAGTTCAAAGAGACCATGGTGACCGTTCCAACCGTAAACATGCTCGTCTCAAGTATACTGTTGATGATTTGACTGTTGAAGGTTACAAACAAAGGGTCGAAGAGTTATGGGGCAAGCATTTCGGGCCAGCCGCACCATTTGAAATCAAGTCCAATATCGACTACTTCGGCTGGGTGAAGGACGAAACTGGTTTGAATCATTTCACTGCCTTCATCGAAAATGGTAGAGTTGAAGACACACCGGATTTACCTCAGAAGACAGGTTTAAAGAAAATTGCTGAGTTAATGCGTCAAAAGAACTTTGGTCATTTCAGACTAACTGGTAACCAACATGTGGTTATTTCTGGGGTGGAGGACCAATTTTTAGAAGAGGTTAAATCAATCATGAAGAAGTATAAATTGGATAATAATGACTTTAGTGGATTAAGACTTTCCTCTGCTGCTTGTGTCGCACTACCTACCTGTGGTTTGGCAATGGCAGAGAGTGAACGTTACCTCCCCGTACTAATTGGCAAACTGGAAAACGCCCTTGAAGAATATGGTCTACGTCATGATTCTATTGTCATGAGAATGACAG
Source organism: Kluyveromyces aestuarii (assembly GCA_003707555.2). Lineage (NCBI taxonomy): Eukaryota > Fungi > Ascomycota > Saccharomycetes > Saccharomycetales > Saccharomycetaceae > Kluyveromyces > Kluyveromyces aestuarii. The sequence continues at coordinate 64,576 of PPJO02000004.1, forward strand.
GTTGTCCAAATGGTTGCGCTAGACCATGGTTGGCAGAGGTTGCCCTGGTTGGTAAGGCCCCAGGAACGTACAATTTAATGCTCGGAGGTGGTTATTATGGTCAAAGGTTGAATAAATTGTACCGCGCCTCAATCAAGGAAGAAGAAATTTTGAGTATCTTGAAGCCATTGTTCAAGAGATGGTCCTTGGAAAGGTTGTCCGAGGAACACTTTGGTGATTTCTTGATCAGAACTGGTGTTATAAAGCCAACCTCAGAAGGTAAATTTTTCCATGATGACGTCCCCGAAGAAGCTCTGTAAATTATGTTAAATATATACTGTCACATGCTAATCTTAATATCTATATCTTATGTTTTATCACGTGCTCAGAAAATAAAAAGAAATAAGGCGGACTTATATTGTTAATATTTAAAAGAGCGTAACGAAACCTTACCTCGCCCCGTTTAATGTCACTTTATTGTCAAAAAGATAGGCAAAACTAATTAATATCATGTTAGTCACCAAAGCTTTAAAAAGGTTTAATAAAATTGATCTGAACGTCCTGTCTCTATCAAGAACCCATTGTCGTTCATTTGGTTCTCAGAGGCCTAGGGTTGCTGTTTCCACACTAGTCAGCAAGAGAAGAAAACCAAATGGGTTTCCTCAATTCCCCGCTCTGTTTGTGGGAATCACTGCTATCGGTTTATTCAGCAGCATGACGCTCTCAATTGAAAACGATCAAAATGTCAAAGAAAATGCTTTTGAACTTGTTGAGGTGGAAAAAGGATTAGACCCCTTCCCCACTATGCTTTCAAAGGCCGAATATCCGGTCAAAGCTGATTACACACTACTAGGCTACGGAACTAGGGCTGTTACTTTCCTTTCCTTCAAAATTTATGGATGTGGAATATACGCTGCCACAGAAGATTTAGAGTTAATTCCAAAGGTTTTTGATTCGAAGTTTCTTTCGTCGGCCTTTATTGACTTTGACAAGTCCAAATCTCACAGAGAAAATTTGAAGCTCGCTCTTGAAAATCCGGAAATTTCGCGTGTATTAATCTCGAACCTTTTAGATAGCAGAATTAAGCTTCTTGTCAAGATTACTCCTATTAGAAATACGGATTTTAATCATCTAAGAGATGGGTTAATTAAATCAATCATTGCGCATTCAGAATCCAAGACGGATGAGGTTCGCCTAAATGTTGGACTAGATCAATTCAGAGATGCATTTAGCAGGCGCGGTTCTGTCCCAAAAAATGACGATTTATTACTTGAACTACAATCTGATGGCTCGTTACAGTTATATCACCACAGCAAGAAAACTGGGGAATCCCATACACTCGGCAAAGTCACTGAACCTTTCATTGGAAAACTTTTGCTCGAACAATACTTAAGTGGGCCTAAACCTCTAAGTCCTTCTACTAAAGAGTCAGTCGCTGACAGGATTTGCTCTATGGTATAGTCTTAAGCCGGGTAGAAAAACTTCCTTCATGTATATACTTCTCACTTCTATAAAAGAGATAAAAGAAAGCTGATATAACAGTAGCCATCAAATCTGATCATTAGTCTGAAAAAAAATTAAAACATATAATCAATCAAGGCAGATCTTTCAGCTTGCTGCTAATAGTTTCGGTATCTTCTATGGTTATCTTAGCTCCCAACTGGGCTCTCTGTAAGCACTGTTTTTTAATCAAAGGGTGTCTGGCATCGAGAGCTAGTTCATTGGATGAAATTTCATTCAAAAGGACTCCAACGAATGTGTCACCAGCTCCTGTCACATTGCTTGCAGTAACTTCTCCATCAGGTATCATGTGGTGTTCTATCAACAGTCCATACTTATGACCATCAATGATCTCTCCTTTACTGAAGAATGATTGATCGCAATTCATGCTTATACTTTCCAGATCAACAGTTGACAGATCACGTTCGATAGAAAAGACATAAATTCCCCTCGGACCATCTTTCACAATGATTTTTGGTATATAAGGGAGCAGGAACGATGCCATCTGTATAATACCTTTTTCTAACAATCTTTTGAAAGCTCCATATTTCTGACTATTCAAAGAGGAAATGCTCCGGTCTACCTTCAAACAATCTAAAACTGGAAACCAGTTGTCTAAATCAAATTTTCCGGCCAGATCAAAAGATGAGTATATGCTCTCTAATTCCTCTACAGTAGGGGTAATGAGATATAACTCATTGTTTGGATACACTTGAAGTGGAGAAATCTGCCCAAGTTTTGCTGATTTAGCTTTTGAAGTTGGTTCAAAGATTAATTTATAACCCATATCCCTTTGCAATAGAGTTAAATAATTCATAATTTCTACTGAGACATTTGCATCAACTAACACAACTCGTGGATTTAGAGTGAGGATCTGATTGGTGATATGTTCTAGTGGTATTTTTGTTGCAATATTCATATCTGCACAACCCACCACCAATTCGCCATCTTGAGAATGAACAGAAACATATTGCGCAGTAGAACTGTTTTTATCGACAAAAATACCTTCTTTAGATATATTTAGCTGAGAGAAAATGGATCTTCCTGCAGGGTCATCTCCAACTGAACTAACAAGCCTTGTACCTAAATTTGGGTTACGATTACTTAATGAAGCGCTCAATGCAACATTATGACCGACCCCGCCAATAGATGAAGAGATTTTGCCGGGGTTAGAGTCAAAATGGTGGATGTTATTTGATTCAACCTTACAATGCGTATCAAGGGCAATCGATCCAACAACCAAATTGTATTGACTTTCAGTGATTTTTTGAGAGGCAATGTCTCCTGATGCAGCTTGTTGCGAGGCCAAGTTCTCAAAAGAATCGATCTCTCCTTTTTCCAATAATGATAAATTCGTTGCTATAGAACTTGCTGCTCTCGCATTGTTCAAAACAAAAGCAACATTACTTTTCACAGAAGCACCCTTAGTGACTTTTGCAATTTCACTCAACAAAAATGGCGTTAAGTCCTTTCCAGCTATATTCATCTTGATGGCTTTTTGGTTTGCATTAGAGATAACTTCCTGGATTAACTTATCGTCCAATGCAATTTCTTCAGGCGGTGGAATACAAAACAAATATCCCGATCTCATCCCTAAATTATTCCCTTCATGAACTATTTGCGCTGCTTGGTGATAAGAATTAAAGTTGTATGGAGATTTGACGCCAGAGTCTCTGGTATAGAAACCTGGCACGTTCGTTCCTTGGGGGCCCAAAGTAGCCACCATACATCCTTTTGTTTCCAAGTATTCCATGGTTCTATTAATGTCTAAAATTGCCTTTGGTCCTGCACAAACTACTGCGACTGGTGTGCGTCCCAACTCCTCCAAGTCCGCACTTACATCCATTGACAATTCCCCGCCAAAGTGAACACCGCCAAGGCCTCCCGTTGCAAACACCTTGATGCCAGTCAAATCTGATAAAATCATGGTACCTGATATAGTCGTGCCTCCATCTAATTTGTTTGCCATTGTATATGCAATATCTCTTCGTGATACCTTGTTAACTTTTCCTTTTCTAGCTTGGTCAGCTAGGAATTCATAGTCCTGATAAGAAAGACCAACTTTAGGAATACCTTTAATAAATGCAGTGGTGGCGGGAATCGCGCCGGTATTCCTAATCTCTTGCTCCACCATCTTTGCCATTTCAATATTTTCGGGATAGGGAAGACCATGCGTGATTATAGTCGACTCCAGGGCCACTACCGGTTTTTTGGAATTGATTGCTTCAAGGACCTCATCTGAAACTTTTAAGGATTTTATGTTCCTCACTTGATTACGCAGAATATTTAGCCTGCGAAATAGCATAATTAACCAAGTTTCTTAATCAATTTAAATTCTATAAAGGAGATATTTGTTTTATGCAGTGTTTTGTTGACCTTATTTTTCCCATCAATTGCATGTTTTATTTTCAAATACAATCCGATTAATGTGCAAATCACCCAAATCAACTGCGAATAAAGAACGGGAAGACAAAAGTAAGATATACTCCTTTTCACTATACTCCACGAACAACCTTCTGAATGGAGGATACTATCAATGATTTCATAAGCAAGTTAGACAAGAATTTATTATGGGTTCCAAGCAGAGACTACCTGAATGAGATTGTTGGACTTATTGAAGAGATAACAATTGCCAATCAGAATAAAGCAGTTCCGTTCAAGGCTATATTGGGTTTATCTTATTTCAACTTTCCAGCTGCGGCCTCTGATTCGTTGTTATTGCGAAGAATATCTGAGCTTTTGAAAGCACATATAGAGGCTAACCCAGGAAGCTTGGATCGATTTATATTAGAAATAAGGCCAATGCTGGCAAATTCAAATGGCCATGACATTTCCCCTTCTGGCAGGTATCAAAGAGAATCGAAATCTTTCACGCTTCAGCCGCAGTTAGGGTTTGATGATAATTCTGAGGATGAGATGTGGGAGACATGGAGAAAAGTCGGAGGTATGCGCAGTCTTGGTCTTTTTTACACAATCCTGACCACTTTAAGACAAGAACAATTTTCAGCAAATTTATGGTGGATAACACCAGGGATTGTCAATTTAATGAGAGATACGACAGTAGGTTCATCTAATGTGAAGCTTAATGGAGTTTTTCTCCTTCAAACCTTTTTACAAGCATGTATTTGCCAAGGAAAATCCAAGAAGTTCATTTTCTCTAATACAGGTCTATACAAGTTATACGATCCAATGCTTAAATCTCTGACATATAGTTTACCACCGTCGTTTGAACCATCGACAACCCTCGAAATTTGGAAGATAGTGTACCCTACGTTACTTCTCCTCTTCAAGGCTGAGTTTTCTGACGACAGTGAAAATTACCTCAAAGCAGTTGGTTCCCTCTTCTCAGAAAATATATTGCAACTTACGCTCCCCAGAATAGGATATGAATACACTGAGCTTGCAAAATGGATACTGTATTATTCAAAAGAGCTGGTCGATATTCTTTCTGTAAATACAACGATCTATTTGCAGCGCATAATATATGCTTTCGGTGAAACCTTTATTCGAAATCCCTTCATTACTTTAGAAATGGATATTATGGAATCATGCATTGAACTATTCACATGCGTAAGTTTAAACTGTATTCCTGACAGTATCGTCAATCAAAAATTTGATTTATTGGCGTGTGTTTTGATCGCCTTTGAAAAGGCTACCAATGAAGGAACTTTGACTCCGGCCTTTGAAAACCGCTGCTTGACGCTGCTGTCGAGTTTAAAATCATGCGGATGTGATTTTACTGATGAAATAAATAGTTTAAAGCACCGGCAAGCACTTGTGCCATTGCTGGATCAAATAATAGGATGATTTGATAAAATTTATTTAGTTATGTACAGGAATGAAAAATTACAAATTGCATACAGTACAAAATCCTTCATTGGATGGACTGTAATCCCTTAACTATTCTGATATTAGTGTCCAAAAATCTATTGACGCAATTGTTCAAACATTGCTCTTCTTGAGCCGACAAGTCTGAATTATTGACATTGGAAATACAGTTTTTGAAGCAGATGTTTGTGAATTGGTGGATTGACATTTGAACCTTCTGTTTAGAATTTTCAGATTCTAAAAATGTCATGATCTCCTTTTTAGAAGGTTCATCAAGGTTTGATAGTGCACTTGGAGAAATGGAAGACATTCTAATTGGCTATATATCTGGTTTCCTATTTCTTCATGGATCATATGGGTCAGAGAATGTATGAAGTTTGAAAAGTTCTTTTGAAATTATATCTTTTTTTTCATCATGTCCTCGTGATCAAAATATAGGTGTATTGAGTAAGCAAATGTAGACGTGGAAACTATCGCAGATATTATATACTAGATACTTTGAGAACTATTAAGGTATTTAAAAAGACGTGCAACTGAATTTCGCGAGAAAATTCTTCCTCATATTTTTAATTTGGCTATGAGTTCGCATGAGGATGCTTACCGTGAGGCTCTAACGAAAGAATTGCGAGAAAAGGAAAGGCTCTTGGATCAAGCGAGGCAGGCATGTCAACAACTTCAAAAAGGAATAGGGAGTGATGCTACGGATCAAGCTATTTGGAATGAACTTTCCGAACGACAATTGTATGTACCGTCAAGAGCAGACCCTATTGGAATAGCAATATTAAGACAATCACTAGATTTTGAAAACAAACAACAATTGTTTGAATCCTCACTAACAGATTTGCATAATTTGGTAGAATCCCAGCGGAGCTTTAATAATGAAATGATAGTCTTGGTTAACTTACTTGGTGAGAGATTAAATGAGGAGGGTGAGCTAAGAAAAGAATTAGACCTTGATGCTAAAGTTGATTCTCTGAGGCTGAAGCTTGACAACCTAGTGCGAAATCATATTGCTTTTGACATTGCGAGCGGCGACTTCACGCCCCATTTAGCTGCAGAAGGTATTATCGAATTGTTAGACAGGTTACTTCGTAGGGATAAAACACTCTCGCAGAATGATTTTAGTCCAAATTACATGAATCTATTCAGGTTATTAGACAAAGCCTATCTTCTGGAAAAAAATGAAAAGGATGATAAGATCTTAATTGAACTGGCAGAATTTAAATGAAAAGAGTCTTCTAAGCAAAATAGCAGTTGGTCTATTCTTCGTTGTCACTGAGGTTTATCTCTGGAATCTCGAACTCGGAGCCTGACTCGGAGTCGGAATCATGAGTTTTACTGACTAATTCTGGTTCAGCTAAGGTTGGTCTTGGATAAGGATTTTCTTCTTGTGGTGAATGCGCTTCTTGATGGCTTTTTTGGCGCTTGCTATCTAAATCATGATCAGACGTTTTTTCCTCAGTTGTTTCGTCTGAAGGTCTCTTACGGAAGAGCTGTGATTCCTGTGGTTCGATACGATAAGATCTTACCTCCGCTTTTTCTTCATGCGCTTCAGCTAGTTCAATTTCTGGGACTTCAGCAGGTGTAACAACAGTTGGTTCGTAATCATCTGTGAATGCGTCAGTTTCATTTTGCATTTTTAATTCAACCCTTTTATCACCGGAGTCTTCAACGTTAACTGAGGTTTTGATTGTCCCAACAGGTAATCTAGGATTACATAGTACTTCAAACACTTCAGAATCACTCTCCTTGAGTAGTGAGATAGCAATTGGTAAAATTGAAACTCTTTCGTTACCTGGATATAGTGTAAGACAGGTTAATAGTTCAACAAAACTAGGAGGAATATAGCCCGATTCCTCTTTTAGTCCAAGTGCAGTGGTGGTTGCGTACTGTATAATTTTGATCTGTTGGGTAGAAGGCAGTTTCAAATTTTTAAGAATGAAAGTTAAAAATTTGTTCGCCTCATCGTAAAGCTCCCCTTCGGGGTTGAACACGAATTGATTAGGATGTGAATAAATATCTGACATAGCACCTGTGACTCTGTTAGTTTCCTTCTTCTGTTTTAGAGTTTGTTTTCCCTTAATTTTATTTTGAGGCACCTGGTCAAATAGATTGCCTAGGTTTGACTTTTTCTTCACGAAATGCAAGGTTATGTCAGTAAGTTTTGTAAAAAGGTCGAGTTCACTAATCTTATGGCCAATATTTCCAGATATATCATTGACGCAACTTATGAGGTATAACAATTGCTCCTTCATTGAATCACATGCCTCGTAGTCAATAGACGTTCCCTTCCTTTTCAAGGGAATGAATAACTCTAAAGAAGATAAAATAGAGGATTGATAAAACACTAATATTTTATCGTATTTCTCGGCCATCGTTTTGAGGATGACAATGCCTTCGAATTGCAGACTTCTCAAAACAGTGTAAATAATTGAGGTAAGCTCAGGCTCCCGGCGTAAACCCTTCTTCAAGGGAATATAATTTGTATTCATACCAAGTAAAACTTCGCACAAATTTATGATGCTACGCAAAGGAACACTAATTGGGAACGGGGTGGGTTTGGTGATGAAAGCGAGTAACAGTTGTCTGAAAGTACTGATTCTATACGTAATGTTCAACAAAGTGAAGGGTTTGTTCATATCAACACTCAATGGGGGGAATAATTCACTGTTTTCCAATTGATTATTTTCAGTTACTGGAAGGGACTCGATCAATTGGATTAAATCTTTATCAACGGTGAAGTCCAACAGATCACCACATAACTGGATTAACGGTTTAAATTCTGAGAGTATCTTTTGTAGTCCCATTTTCCAATTCTCATCTGCAGAAGCTTTGTGATGCGCTTGATTGTCATCAATTTTTACAGAGTTCTGCTTGACTAGGTGAACATATGCATAACCGTCACAAATTAGTCTTCTCGTTTGTGTATCATAAAACTCGAATCCTCTCGAGATCAATTTGATAAGCACAGCACGATATTTATTGATAAATGGTTTGAACGTTGTCGTATTCATATAAACCAGTTTCTCCAGTATAGGAAGACACAGTTTCGGTTCCCCTTCGCACAAAGCGATCAGGGAGGGAATTATAGAGTTCAATTTTGGTGTGAGTACCTCGCGTGTCAAAGCCGGTTTTCCTCTAATTAAGTCCATTAGCAGGGAAATAGTGTTCACAACTGTCCTTAAACAAGTCAGTTTGATTTCAGACCCAGCTGTATCCTTATAATGAGTACTTAGCTGTTCAAATCTTGTGTATAGTACTGTTAGCAATTGATTTGATTGTGAGCACAATACAACAGCATTATAAGAACATATAACAGCAGTAACTTGACAGCCTTTCCACAACATATAGTAATCACTGGATCTCAGTAACTTCAAAAGCTTTCCTGTGAACAAACCTATATCGGACTTCAACAAAGACTGGTTTACATATGCAGGTGATCTCAAAAGTTTCAAAATTGAGTGGAACTCATCACCTTCGGAAGTTTCTAGCTGTCTCGAAAGAGAGCTCAGTGGAGTAACAACGTCCATTGCAAAGGGTACTTGAACAGTTGACAGTGGATTCTCGTCTACTTCTGAATTGCAGTGCCTTGACCAAAAAACACTCGCTCAGGTCATCTCATCGGATAATTTTAACCTCTGGAAAACTACAAATTTTCATGGCGATGTTGTATTTCTTTTGTTAGTACCATCCATCTGGTTTGTATATTAATAACTAACCTATTACTTTTTCAACAAATAGCCTTGTTGGCGCAATCGGTAGCGCGTGTGACTCTTAATCACAAGGTTGGGGGTTCGAGCCCCCCACAGGGCTAATTTTTTGTTTTTTCATCAAAACTTTGATAACATCAATTGTTCAAAAAATAAACGTACTGCACTCAAGGGACGAAGCATGTTCTTTGCATGCGGAGCATTTTTGTCAATTGAGCCAGGTTCAAAGATAGCATAATCCTTGTTGAGGTACTGAAAAATTATACCGCTCTAATCTTGGGTAGCTATTTTGCAACTTACTCAAGGGACTGCAATGGAGAAGCTTTCTGTTCAAGAGCGGCTTTCTCTGGCAGCGAAAACAAAATCCAAGAAAAAGTACAAGAAACAAAGCCCTTGTAAAGACAATTTGGATTCACCTACAGCAAGTCCAATTCCCCCAAGTATCTCTGAAATTTATTCTCCAGAGAACACACCTGATGTTTCAATCTCGAAGGAGGCAGCTCCGACAGAAAGTGGCAGTGGAGAAAATGACGAGTCGGAGGCTCTCTCATTCTTCTATAAATTACTGGGAAATGACTATGATTTCACCGACGTAAATCCTTCAGACTTGCTGAAGGATTTATTTCCTATCGTTTTCAAATTACACCAAGATGTGGAAAACTTGAATGGGTCAATTACCAAGTTAAAATCGAACACAAGCACATCAGACTCGAGTTTAATCAAATTATTAAAGCAAAAAGATTTAAAAATCGATGAACTATTGAAAGAAGGAGAGACTCTTTCAAAGAAAGAGCTACATCTATCTGACAAAATAAAGTCTTTAAACAAGACAATTAGAGACCTTACATCTGATTTAAATATTCATAAGGACGACCTACAAGAATGTCACACTCAGGTCGATGTGCTGCAAAAGACAAACCAATCTCTCGAACACTCTTTACTTGAAGCTGAAAAGTCGCTGAAAACCACTCATTTTCGGGAGGATGAAAAAGAGGAGAAATACAAGGAATTACTCTCAGACTATGAGAGCTTAAAGAATCAGAATTCGACGCTAGAGGTGCGAAACAACGAGTTGCTCAAAAAGATTGAAGAATTGGAGCAAGTGAAGGAATTTTTGCAGCATCAATTTGACATAAAGTACAAGGCTTTGCAAGAAACCTCCCAGGAGGAAATGACAAGACTGGAAAGTAAATTGGAGCAGTTAAGGATAAGCATTGAAACTGGGCCTGAAAATGATTATGGTGATAATCGGACGGGAGAATTTAGGGAAGATTACGAGAAAGTTTTGTCTCAATACCATGCCACGCAAAATGAGCTTAAGGAAACCAACGAGAACTGGAAATCCATCGAATATGCGTTGAATGAAAAAATTTTTATGTTAGAGTCATCGCTTGACGAGTTACATAAAAAAAATGATGAAATATCTGGGGAATTACATGCTGTTCGTGATTTTAGAGACAAACTCCTTTCGGCTTCTGAAGCAACTAACAATATTCGTTCACAACTCGAGCAAGAGCTGCTGGAATCCAAAAATGCACTCTCTCATACGAACGAGCAACTTGATAGCTTGAGAGAAGACTACGACTTAGCAGAAAAGCAGAACGAAATTTTGAGGAAACAGCTTGCTGGAGCTTTAAATACTCAAGATAAAATACCTCACCGAGGATCAGAAGTGGATCCGAAACTCCAATACTCCGAAATTTCCGGTAACATGATGCCACCCGTAGAAGAACCGACTGATTCACTTTGGAATGGGCCTGTTAGTAAACTTCATGATGAAATATCTACTCATGATGCAAATATATCGGCTCCTGAATTTTGTTTCGAACCTGATGAGGATATTCCGGAAGAGGCAGCTGACTTGGAATTATCTAAAAGAAGGTCAAGTGCTTTTTCTTTGAATCTAAACTCTTCTTATACTCGCCCTAATACAGGCCAGGCATCAGCAATAAACAACACAAATGTTCAAATGGTTAGCAAATTAGCATCAGAGATAAGGAGGCTTGAAATGGAACTCTCATCGGTGAAGGAAGCTTCCGGAAGATTGTCAAGGGAGAAGGATGAGGCAAATGCGGAGATTTCTCGCTTGTTGCAAATTAGTGATGATGCTCAAGGAGTTTTAGATGAAAAGAACAGTTTGGAGTCACAAGTGGCTGATCTCACCAAAAAGCAAGATGCTCTTCTCCAGCTACTGGGAGAGAAGAGTGAGAGGGTTGAAGAACTGGAAAACGATGTGGATGATTTGAAAGACATGATGCGCTCTCAATTTCAACAAATTGTTCAGCTACAAGAACAAGTTAGATAAATTATTCAATCTTATATATTGGAACGAACTAAAGGTAATCGGTGATCAGTTATTTCCTTGTTTTACAGCCAAAGCAGTATGTTCCTCGATATCCGTAGCCTCCCATGGGTAGCATAACCATCTGTCAGGAACAGTCACAGCAGCAATATACCTCTCGTTGTCAAACATCTCTTTTGGAAGATCAGCTTTTTTGGGCTTATCTTTATTATGCAAAACGAAAATGGAAAATACCGTCTCTTGGTCTAATCTGTTCAACTTGACTTGCTGTTGGTAGACTTCCTTTTGTAACTCTGTCAAAGCATAATGTAAGGTTGTTCTAGTATCGTCAACTTCGTCAACAATTAAAACTCTCTTGCCAATTAAAGAGTCAAAATGCTTATCAAGGGCACCAAAATCTAGCCATTGGGTTCTAATTACTTCTTTTCCAATGCTTTCCACTTGGTCGTCTAACCCCATATCTTCATACAAGGATAGCCCAATTGCTTGAATTGGTATGTTTTTTTCACCCTTTGATTTCAAAAATGACCGTATTATTCTGGCTGGAATCATACCACCACCAGTGATCGCAATAATTACATCTGGTCTCTCCTTTTTGTCCATTATGATTTTTGCTACGTTTTGGCAGAGCTTGTGAATGTTGTTGTAAGATATGTACATCTTATCAGGAATAGACTCATTGGAACTCATGATTGTAAAATTTTGTGTCAGAATTTAGTATTAGTGAGTTATAGTTACCCAACTCGTTAATTTATTGTAGTTTGCTACCAGACCTGTTGTGTTAAGTGATTAGATTTACTCAAAGCTGTGACGAATATTCCGATGAGCATCTTCAAATTTTGTAAATTGTGGAAAAAAGAAATTAATACACAGGCACCTATGATTCATCTTAAATCCGAGGAAATAACAATAAGGATGGAATCTGTATAGAAAACAATAGTAAGTTCAAAATACATCCTTAAATGTAGTTGATAACAATTAGTCTTTCTATAAACTATTACTTATTCGGCAAAATGAGAGTTCCAGAGAATTTTGTTTTTGAGAGAAAAGGAGTTAGTAAAATCTACCTAGATTCGTCTTTTAATTCGTCCGCTTCTCCATTTTCATATAGGAAAGATTCGTTATCCTCCTCCGCACTTACTAGTTGGTAAGCCTCTTCATCAGCAAGTGAAATAGTGGATAATTGTTTTCTAAGTAATGCTTGACCATTTAACATTTCCAATTTACCTTGAATGGATAACAACGTTCCATATGACTCCGAGCTTACTCTTAATGCAGATCTTAAGCGTTTGACGGTCTTATTAGTATTGGAATTGATCATTTTTATTTGAGAGCGGCGTACAATGAGCAACCACTTCAGCCATACTGAAGGTAAGCCAGATTTAGATGGACTTTCAGTTAGAAATTTGGACAAGACTTCGAATAACCGGTTTGTTTTATCTTCATCCAAGTCATCTCTAACAAATGTCTGGATTGTATGCTCATTCCAAGATTCTTCCTGCAATAGTTTTAAAACACCCTCTTCATTTAAGAGTTCCACCGAAAGTTCATTCAGCAGTTTTTGGGCCAATTCGTCTTGCTCTTTTTTCGAAGCCTTCTTCTTCTCAGGCTCTTCTTTTTCTGACACTGATGTTGGTGAGCTAGAATTTTGGCTTGATCTAGCAACTTGATTAAATACAAATTCACTACTTTCTTTTAGTTGTGTTTCAGTTATGACCTCAAAACGTGGCTCGTTCACATCAACCCATGCTAGGATGATAGAGTTTTCTCTAAAGTCAAAATCTAGAATTTCCGAATTCTCTACTTGCACCGTCGCAACTAAAGTATCAGAATTGCTATTGAATACATTCAGCTTCCCTGAAACATCTATTGCCACGATAGTGTCACCGAAAACCTTGACTTTTTCTGCCTCAACCTTCCATGAACGTATCAAAGTGCCATCCTTCCATGCGATTAAGGATAGATTTTCGAGATCAGATAAGATAATATGATCATCATCAAATATCGTACAAGACATAGAACCAAAATGGTTGATCTTTGATGCAGTAGTTGGACGCTTTTTCGAGGGGTCAATAATATACACGAATTGTTCCGTAATGAGGGAAAGTAAAGTCTTTTCTTTAAAAGGCAGCACTTGGAAGTTTAGAATTTCCTCAGACTTACCATCTACCAGATGAAAAGTTTGTAACGGTCTTGTGGTCGAGTAATTGAAACGCTTCACGGTTTTGTCATCATCCAAAATCCAAATTATGTCGCCGTTGGCATCAATCCCATTGATTTCCCTTTTATTCTGAATAATATTTAAAATATCCTTACCGTTCGAAGAATACACAACAATCTTACCCTGTGGAAATACATTCACAAAAAACTGCTCGTCTCTTTTCAACTCAATCTCATTTCCTGCTTTTCTTTTGACTGATTTAGGCTTTGAATCAGAGTTATCCTGAGAACCACTACACCAAGTCAGCAACTTAATATCTGAAACATTTAAGTCATTGTTCTCATAGTCGATTCTGAGAGTCTGTGAGCTCGTTATCTGTAGATTCGCGATATCCGACAATGGATACAGATCAATAGAATTTTTTTGCGATCTGTAAGTTTGAAAGGCGAAAAACGATGCGCCTGGAGAAAAGCTTGATACAAAATCAGCCTTCCTAGTGTCGTCCTCTACCATGGTATCCTGCGCAACTACCCTTGTAACTATCCTGCTGCCCTGTGAAGGACTCATCTCTTTTGCCGGTCTTGAGATGAGCTTGAAATTTTTCATACACTGGAAATTGCCATAACTTCAAAAAGAAAGGTTTGTTACCCGGTAAAAGAATAACAAATTCAATTTATGTGCAGGTTATATAACAAAGATGAACTATTCTGCGAGTGAAAGTGTTCTCACAATGGACTGTTGCTCTTCTGTAGAAAGATTGCTAAAAATTCTGTTGTATTTTTGAGGATCTGAGTTTAGTAGTGCGTTGAAAGTGGACGCAAAGAGCTCATAAATGTTAATGTCATCTATTACAGAACCTGATAATGGATCTTCCTCAAGTTCGTCCATATATTCACCATCAAGAAATTCTCCAGATTCTTCAACAAGTTTCAAGCTATCTGCCTCACTGTTTAAGAATTTCAAGTATTCTTCAGCTTCATCTAATGCGTCCTCCTCGTCATCATACTCGTTATCATTCCAGCCGTCGTCAAATCCATCAAAATTGGTAAAGGCATCACTTGTAAACTCCTTTCTCTTCTCTTGTAGCAGTTTTAATGCAGTTGGATATCTATTGAATAAATCGACCAAGGCTGATGCCAAATTAATGAATACGTTCGTCAATTTGAAAATTGCCTCTTCTTGTTCAGACACTCTCGTAAGCAAAATTAAAATTGACATGATTGTCAACTTAATGTCAACCACTCTGGCATATTTCGGAATGTAGCTTTTGATCCAAATTTCAAAGAACGTTTCTAAAATTTGCTGGCTGTGAAGGAACGTTAAGGTCTCGACGGGGAAATAGACCAAAGCTGCCAGGATGACGTTAAAGGCATTTACTCCATAGACAACATGATGTTTCAAACTCGCTTGTTCCACTTTAATTGCGTCAATGGTTACCTTTAAAAAGGCATGCAGGTATTCTTCTGGGGTCTTTTCACCTAGTGCCAAAATCATCTTTTGTGAAAGCTCGAAAATAACGCACATTTCATCCAAATCGTTTTCATCCGAACTGGCAGCGCGCTGATAGATTTCGAACAGTATGTTAGTATAGAAATGATTTTTCTTGAGCTCCTCTTTACCATAAATTAAATAATTAGAAATGGCCATCATGAAGTCTTCCAGGTAAAATGTTACCATGCTATCTTCTTTTCTGTTACATTCACCGATGATTTCTAATATTTTCCATGAAATTGAGGAAACCTCACGAAGTAGGAAAGTGGAGTTTTCAACGAACTCGCAGACCTCTCTATAAAAATCCTCCATTCCATTTTTTAGTATGAATTCAGCAGCTGGATAAAAAGATTGTTCCAAACTTTTCAAAATTTCTGTGGAATTTTCAAATGATAAAAGGATTGATATTATTGTTGATAAGATACTTAAAGCTGCCATTTCTTTGTCTGATTCGTCTGGTAAGTCATTACCTGCATATGTTGAGATGTCTATTTTAGATGCCTCATTCAACTCAATTGCAAGCTTCAAGAACTGTTGGACCAAATTATTCATCAAATCCACCCCAAATGGCTGTAACTCTTTTGAAAATTGTTCAACAAATTCTCTGATGACGCCTGATATCACGTCAGATTCAAATTCATTCGATAATTTTAAAAGACTTTCCATAGTTGGAACGACGATAGTAGAAATTGATTCTTGGAAGACAGGATGGTGAACAAAGGTTTGCAAAGCGAAGGCAGCCAGTAGTTTAACAGGCAAGAAATCAGATTCCTCGTTAAAACAGCTCATTACTCCCTGATAAATAATTGGTACTGAAGATTGCTTAGCGAACTCGTAATCAGACAGTTTGGAGCAGAGTTCACAAACCCTTGCTCTCAAAAATCCATATTCAGACTGGAAAAATGGAAAGACATAAGTATGCAAAAATTCTTCCATTGCGTCATGATATGGGGATTTAGGGGAACTTAACCTATCCGAAATATTTGAAATGATTCTCAAACAGGACTCTATTTTAACAGCTTGATCTATTGGAAGTTGATTCGAAGCGGTGATGTTCGCCATTATAGAGTTCAAAGTATTGGTTACAAAGGTTAACGTCGGTTCCAATGTTGTCTTGGACCTTTTGTGAACCGCGGTGACCAACAAAGAAACTGCAGCCAGATCTGGGGAATAATCATCATTCCATGTCTCTAGATGGCGGTGAATATACTCTCGTGGATCGTCCTCAAAAGTCTCAAGGGTTTGTTGGTTTGGGCATAGAATGGGGAAAATAATGTGCTCCAAAATTGTTAAATAATGAGGCTTAACCATAGACCAGGTAGTTTTTTGAGTAAACGTGTGTTCGATGTAATTTAATATCATGCATAAAGATTCGTCGCTTAACCATAGTTTTGATGAAGTCCACTGTTCAATTTGTTGGAAATATAATTGGAGCAAATTAGGCAGGAAATCTTTCACGTAGAAGTGTTTGAATTCATCATAAGAAAATTTCTTCGTCAATGACTCTGAGGCATATCTCTGGAAAATTCTCAACATGTTTGCATAGGCCCACTTCTTCGCCTTTACCCATGAATATGTTCTTCTCGACTCTTCATCAACGTCCGCAAGAAATTTTGGAGAAAGAGGAATCTCAATAATTGCTACATGCAAATTTGCCCATCCAATAAAACGATCAGGTGCTTGCAAAGTATGAGGAAAATCCTGATAGGTGATAAATTTGTATATTTTAATAATCATCTTAATCATGTCACCAAATTTGGGGTTTTCGAGTGCGCCAGGTAAACCTAGTAGGTGGTTGGCGTATCCCAAGATTGAATCAAAATGTTGCACTATCAAATGTTCCAAATTGACTCTATCATCATTCGAAACCCATCTATAAGTTCTGAAAATTTCAGCCAAACATAAAATCCCTATATGCGCAGAATCTATATCACCAGAATCTAAAAGCATGAAAGATTCCTCCAATAAATTGTCCCATTTCTTTTTTGGATATTCTTCACTGACCATAGTTTCTAAAGCTGGTTGCAGCATTCTAACACAGCTGGGTGTATGATGAGAACATTCTACTAGGGCCTTAATAAGCATATCTTTCGTAACGGGCTTTTCGTCATTATCGACCGCAACGTTGAGGAGTTCATTGGAACCTTTGCTCTCTTTACTCCATCCGTAACGGATTTTATTCTTCAAATATAAAGAAGCAGAGAGTTTTATACTCTCTGGCACCTCTCTGACTCTTATTATATCCAAACAAGCACCAAGGAATCCAGGAATGCTGCTTAACTCTTTGAGTTTATTCTCAGCTTGATGTCTGACTTCTCCAGAATGGTTAAGTGTTCCTTCAAAACACTGAAATAGTAATTGCACATCCATATCGACGTTGTTAAACCTCAGCTGCTAAGAAAAGAATAATTGAAGCGAAACCGGCAACCACTTGTTTATTCCGAGTTTAGGCCAGTTAGTATAGCTGTAGCCGATCTACAATATTTAGTTCATCAGCGATGCGCCTTTGAAAATTTGGACAAAAGAAAAAAATCTCCCTATAATCACCTGCATTGTGATGTTGTCACGTGATTAACGCTCACGTTAACAAGTTCAGGATCCCATATTATGTTGAGATGAACAACTGTACCCAGCAACAGGTCAGGTTAACTCTATGCATTTGTGGATATTTAAACGACTTATTCAGCTTTCTAATTAAATATGGGTCAAACGAATGTGTCAAAATTTGAATGGTTCTGCATTTGCCTGCTCGCTGGACAATTTGGTGGTTTGGATGGATGTCTTTATAGGAGATACACTCAAAGGGAGATGGGGATTTAATAGTATCGGGAGATTCTGTGCGGATTTCCTTGGAGTACATACAGCTTTATTTCCAACAGTCTTGCCGGACGGGCTTTTGGTGGGCGTTGTAATGTTGATAACATCGTTTGAGCGCTTTTGAATTGGAGATGCACTTGGAAGGGATTCAAACTCAACGTCTTGGCAATTTAAATCTTGTGAATTATCTTTAAATTCGTGGCAAATGTGCCCATTCGTGTCTATGTCATCAAATTCATTGAGGTCATAACTGTATTTGAAAACAATTGGATCGGACCTATTCTTTTGAAACTGCAATAAAGCCCTTTGTGCAGCAGGGAAATGAGTCCTTTCCCTACCAAATTCCTTTTCCTCGATTACTTCTTCACTTGAAGGGGAGGTAGGCTCGTACTTAGTCGATTTCTTGTCTAATTTAATAAGAATACCCAACAAAAGCAATATTAAGCTCAACGCTACTACCGGTATTACAAATTTTGACGACCTTATTTTACTCAAAAGGAACTTCATAACCACTGCCCAGTTTAAATTCTCTTCATCTTTCTGGCAGTATGTGGAGCAAAGATATGTAACCATATCGGGGTTCAGCTCTCTTCCCCCTATATGATTTTCAAATGCATTAGGGATCGGACTATTCTTATTCAGCTTGGCAAGTAACCTGATCCACTGTTCTTGCAGTTGTCCATAAAAATTTTCAATTGTGCTAACCGCCGCTATTGACATTGGAACATGGGGCGGTCTTAAATCCTTTTACTGTGTTTATCTTCACATTGCAAAAATTCTGGATAGAACATCGTTAGTAACTTTTTGTTTCTTGCAAATAGTTTAAGGTCCGCTTAAAACAAAGAAAAGCATTTTCTCTTGATACAGGAAGTTGACAGCTATATACAAATATCGTATCATTAATCGTATATATGGTACACAATACATCATACCATTTAAGTGCGGATATGTATTTTTCTCAAGATGCTCAGCTCCCTCTCGTAGGGGGCGGGCAAGTGGTTCTGAACGATACATAATATTCTGAAGGTTTTTTGAGCATAAAGCATTCAAGCAATGGCTCCCAAACTCATGAGTATGAGTTGAATGATTAATTGCAGTGACCAAAATCCTACTCTTTTCATTCGTAAGTTTATTCGCTCTTCATCGGCAACATAGTTGGCAAAGGCATCATAAACTTCGGCACTTAAATCATCCATAAGTAGACTATCGTACATTGTCCAAGAACCTGAAAAATCGTTCATGTTTTTTACTACACGGCATCTAATTGGAATGTAAGTACGGCGTGCATTGATGTAACCGACTATGGGCCTTATTAAGGCGTTATTGATGTATGATAGATCTGTATTGAATAGAGGCACCTCGGCCTTCACATTATGCAATTTTAGGAAAAAATCCATTACAAAATATTGCTTTGGATCAATATCCTCCCTTTGAGGTAGTTCTACAGGGAATATATGAGAGTGGCGCCTGGCCTCTTTCAAAATCCAATCACTGACGACATTAAAGATCTCCGTTAGTTGGGAAGCGTCGATGTCTTTTTCCGGCAGCAAGAGATCACCAATCATATCTACCTGGCCTTCGTTTATCCACCCAAATGGGCCTTGCATTCCGGCATTCAAATGATCTACATTGAGGTTATCGATCCGCATTCTAGTGACTTTCTCCCATGGAGAGGAAGGAGATGAGTTGTCTTCTTCCTGCTCAATCCTTCTGTACTTTTTATGAATTGTGAAAATGGAGTTGTCATATGCTCCGCTGATGTTCTCTGCATTCAAAAAATCGAAAAATAACCAATGCTTCCTCAATTGAGGTAATTCACAATTGTATATGCTAACAATGAATGGTCTGAATCCGTTGGGCTGATATAACGTAAATAAAACGTCGTTCATGGAAAATTTAGAGATTTCAAAATCACCTGGCAGATGAACGTTCAAATAGTTTCTTGGATCATCATTTTTTTTCCAAAAAACATGTGTTCTATCAACCACACCACGTAACCCATCAATTGAAACATCTTCTAGAAATCCCTTCCCGTTAATCCACTTACGGAAACTTAGAGAAATTTCTACCTGATCGATAGTAAGGTCAAATTGTGTGTAATTCCCATCATCAAAATCCTCCCGGCTAACTAATAATCTCTCACTTAGCGCTAATTTTGCCCTTTCTACAGCCTCATGCTGGGAACCTTTGCTGAAACTGTGACCAAGTTTTGGTCTCTTGGACACAAAAACCCTATTGAAAGAAATTTTGCCTGATGACCAGTCAGGAACGATAGCGTTTTCAAAAACAACTGTGAGCGCACTATTTTTGGTCAAGAAATTACCAACTTGTGTCGCAACATATTCCTGTGCAAAGACTGTATTCATTAAGTAGATTGCCAATGAGGCAAACGTAGTAGTAAATAGTATAATCAACACCATATTGCTCACTAACACCCAGCTTATGAAAGCACTAATATCGTCGGTATTGAAAGGCTTTGTAGATTTTTTTAGGAACCATTTCAAGTTAATTTGCGCCTTTTGCAAAATATTGGTTGTTTGAGCCAATAAACGATCCCTTTCCGTGATGAACCTAAATTTATATTGCTGCTGGTTTAATTTTCCATTAGATACTTGTTCATTATTCAGATCTTTGGAAGTGTTGTTCTCACATGGCTCTTGATTTCGGTTTTCCATTTCTGAATAGAACCTTTTTGCAAGTGATTCCATCCTCATGACCCCAACATTTCGCGATGTTGTTGAATATGTTGATGGAATTCTTGATAAATGTGAAGAGAAATATCCAGCCCGCAGCATCGCTCGAGAAGAGACATTTCTTCCAAGCATTACCTAAAATTGGTTGATTTATTTTTGTTCCCCATGCGTGTAGAAGATAATTAAGATATCTTCGCAATTCATTTTTACACGAATTAAGTAAAGTTCGACGCAAACGCCATAGGCAAGAACATACAACAAATGATCCATTGAAGTGGTTAATGAATAAAATTTCATGAACATTAATATGAGAAGATTTTGGGTTCAAGATTATCAGTGAACGTGATAAGCTGGAGCGTCCAATTACATAACTGGTCTGCAGGTGATTTCACGTATTTCATCCAGTAGCCACAACCTACACCTTGGATCCTACTGGGTCATGGCATCGACATTGAAATATCACCCATTCTGAAGTTGAAATGAATCAAATTACTTTCAATAAATATCATTACGAAAAGTAGGGAATGTATGTTATGGACGGTCAAATTCAATTCAATCATGTGACTGGAGGTATGTCTCAGAGTGACACCGACCAAGGAGCTGTTATCATCCTCAATAAAACAAGATGGCGGAAAGTCAAATCAATAGTTGTAAACATAGAAAGGATACCGCTTATATCAACCCAAGGAAAGGAGGTGTCTTTTTTTACCTAATTGACTGTATAGTTTCTTATAGGTCTTTTAACTATAGAAATTGACAATCAGTACATTGAGGATTTTCTCGTGCCAAAGATACTTGTATAAATTAAAGCCTCCAAACCTGTTAAACAAGAAATTTGCTGCTTTAGCTCAGTTGGGAGAGCGTGAGACTGAAGTTCTTAAGGTCCTGTGTTCGATCCACAGAAGCAGCATTTTCTTTTTCACTCTCTTTTTGATTTCATTCACTTTCTACGGTTTGAGCAAAAATAAATGCTTTGAAAAAAAAATTCTGCTGTACCAAGTACTTGGACAATCTTACATTCTATGCGAATAAACAGTTTTTTGATATAGCCCGACCAATTAACCAATATCGAGCCCTCTAATATGTCAGCTATTCCACAAGATGCCAATGTTTCTATCTTTTCCAAGAATGAAAGAAAAGCTAGAGAATTGATTCAAAAGCTAGGTTTGAAGCAAGTTCCAGGTATCACCAGAGTTACCTTTAGAAAGAAGAACAACCAAATCTTCGCCATTGACAAGCCAGACGTTTTCAAGTCTCAAGGTGGTAACTACGTTGTCTTCGGTGAAGCAAAGGTTGATGACTTCACACAGAGATTGGCTAGAGCTCAACAGACCGCTCAAGAAACCCAAGATGTTCTTCCATCTGGCCCAGATGCAGTCTCAAAGGACCCACAATCAATTCAAGCTGACTTGGCTGTTGCTGCTCAGCAAAATGAATCCGGTGTTGCTCCAGAACCTGAAGCTGATGGTGATGTTGATGAAACCGGTTTGAACCCCGAGGACATTGAATTGGTCATGCAACAAGCCAATGTCCCAAGAGCAAAGGCCGCAAAGGCTTTGAAGGAACATGATTCTGATATTGTCAATGCTATCATGGCTCTATCTAACTGATGTAACTCTTACTCTAAAAAGGATTAAGTACATATCATTATAAGTATCATTGTATTGATTTATTGTTGAGTTTATCACTCTATGCATGCCTGTCATTCATTTTTCAGGCGCTGAATCATCAACATTTTGCCCCTCAGAAACATCAGCAGTTTTGTTCGATTTTATTTCGAACTTACAATTTGGGCAGATGTATTGGTACGGAACACCTCTGACACCATAGCACCCATGACTTTGCTTACATTGTGGGCAAACAATTAAAGTCAAAGATTTCTGCAAAGTTGAGGACTCGTCTCCACCTGATAATAGCCCTACTACCTTGTCAAACCATTTGTCTCGAGCTTCCGCATCATCTTGTTTCTCTGTATCCTCTTTGGAACGAAGTGCCTCGAGTTCATCCTTTAGCTTTTCTAGCTGCTCTCTCTTGCTTTTGACTTCATCATCCATCAACAGCATTAGATCATCTGAACCTGTATCCCCGCTAGAAAATCTTTGAATGAGGGAGCTAGTGTAATAGAAATTGGTTTTGTCCTTTAATTCCTCCATTTTTTCTTGATGCAGGGATTTAAGCTTATTCAGATTATTTCCATATCTTCTTGATAAGAATTCAAACCACTTGTTTAATAATATCCTTGTGACTAATATAAGCTGAAATCCTACAAATATCGATAACAGGGCGAATTTAAGAGAATATCGGTAGTAAATAAGAGCAGCGGTAATTGCAAGCGCGCCTGAAAAATAATACGAAATAAACGCCTGATAAGTCTTTAGGTTTTCTTCATTTCCTTTCAACCTATTTTCGAACTCGTGAATCTTACCGGTTAAAGAGGTTAAATCTTTTGTGTATCTTTTTATGAGCTTCTTGTCATCTCTTTCTCTGCCAAATAATGTCCGAAAAGCGGTAAGCATAGCAAATTGGTTTGCACCGGCTTTATTTTGTGGTTGTTCAATGTTTATTCTGTTGTATCTTATCTTCCCAATATCTGTAAACTTTTAGTTTTCAACACTAAAGAAAAGATGGCATAGTAGTATATTAAATTTATTCAACCATGCATTGCGTCTAATGAAACAATTTGATATACCACGCAATCACATTTAATGATCGATGCCATCTGCCTCCATATCAATTAATCAACTGGCAAATGTGTTTGCATCCAGGGGGGAAGCCCCAGTAACTATTAGTACACAGGTTGGAAATATTATGATAGAAATACAGGGTGATCTACAACACCCTACAGAAAGGGCTGAAGCAGAAACTGATACGGAGCAGAGGTTTATTGAACAAGATGGCAAAGATCTGGTGAGATTTGGCATACTATCGTATGACTTTGAGTCCAAAAATGCGACACTTTTTATTGGAAAGAAACAGAGGCTTCTAGGAAAAATTGTCAAGCTTGAAACACCTTTGGCTTTGCTACACTTCAAGAAATCGGATGGAACTGTATCGTTGGATGATCTAATACATTATAAGATAATTTTTAAAAGCAGACCGCTTCCGATCATGTAAAAATATCGGAACATATAGGATACACTATATAAATACTTCTGTTATAAATGCCAGCCCGTGCTTAATCCCAATTCTTCCATTCTTTTCTTGTCAAATACCGGAAAGATATGAGCTTCCGTGTTAAAAGTGATTTTTGTTAGGTCTAAGTCATCCTCAAATAAGAAGTATAAATATTTAAGCGTTTCTGCCAACCAGAAACTTTCCATATTATCAGATTGAACAATAGGTGTTGCAAGTATATTCTTTAATGAAGTATAAGCTATTGAGCCATCAGCACCAATTGTTTTCGTATATTCCTTGAAGCTTTCAAATATTTGCCAACCCCAATTCCTGTACTTTTCATCCTTACTCAGTTGAAACATGAACATTATTGATTCTACAGTTTCTGGCCGCTGTAAATTATGGGCATCAGCTGGTTTCACATAGAAATCCTTGGTCTTAGAAACCCACCAGTTAGTATGATCTTGCCAACCATCATTGAAAACAACAATCTCTGGAGCCAAGCCGCATGGACTCTGGTGATAAGTTTCATAACATGATCTGGTTATTTCTTCACCTAATTTCCAATCTTCTTGGGCTCTGGAATTCCAGAAATGCTGGCTAGCAGCCTCAGAAAAGGTCATGCCATGTGTTGCACTGGTTGCCAAAACTCCACCCATGAAACATACTAAATGATCGAATTTAGGCGATGATGGACCATAAATTCCATGCTCCTTCTCTGCTATATAAGTTAACCCCAAATCACCTTTGCTATTGCTGACCAAGAGCTCTTTAACAGAGTCCATAGATTTTTGGAACAATGTCTGATATAATGTTTCTCCTGTCATCAAATATTGCTTCAATAAGTACTCATAGAAGGAATCACCTCTAGAACCTAGTCTGATATTTGACCCGTAAAAAAATCCCGTATCAGGCTGAGTATAGATGGGTGCAAGGCCGCGATATCTTGGTCCTAGTAAGTCATTATTTTTATACAGAGGTTCATAAACTTTTTCACACAATCTCCAATAAGTTTGGTTACCTGTGATATAACTCAAGTACTTGAATTCCATTTGAAGTGTTGTAAACTCTGCCGTTGAAGATGCACCATCGTCCACATGGTTCTTTGTTGATTCTCCGGTCAGAAGGTTTATACTAGAATACGGGATACCCGTTCCAGACTGACCGAAAGATAGTGCTAACCGATCTCCTAGGTCTATAGCTTTTTCCAAATATAATGTGCTATTACCAACACCATACATTTGAGAACAATGATATGCACTCAACAAACCACCTAACATCCGAATAGTGGTCTCAAAAATATTCACATTGTAGTCAATATTATAGGACAATACATCAGAAATCCAGCGCTCGGCTAGTTCAATTTCTTCAAGAAATTGGGCTTTGTGATCTGCATCTTTTGTTCCATTATACATCACCATCAAAGTGTCAAGTGAATCAACAACAATCCATCCGAGAGGATCTTTTTTACCTCCCCCCATTGTGTGTCCATTCTTAGAAATTGGACCATATACATCAGAACCCCATGCATGCGATCTGTAGTCCAACCAAGACTCTAAGAATACGCTTTCGATCTCATATTTTGCATCGTGCTTAGAGTGTGAATTCCTTGAAGGAAATTTAATGTATTCATAGGAAAAAAATGCAATACCAAGAACAAGTATTGCTCGAAGTAGCAAATTCATAGTTCATTCAAATGATTTGCGTACAATGACTCGTTTGAGTATCGAGTAATTGGTAAATTTTTCTGTATTGACACTTCTGATCTTGAAGGATTTTTAGGTGCAATCTTTTTCATATCCTATATGAAAGGCAAAAAAAAGAGTAGTAGACAGACACCTTTGGTCCATTTATTAAACGTTCAAAAACATCAAATTAATATCAGAACCAGCCTATCGTAGTACTGAAAACTACTATAATGATTTCTACAGAGGTTGGTGATTCTATTCCGCCCAATACGAGACATGCTGTCTCTGTTTGTTTGCCTACATGGGAGGCGACTGTTGGATATGAGGAGGGTGAGAAATGGGTAGTGGACAAGATGACGACAGGGTATCCAAGGTTCTTCATACACAACTCTGTCCGTAAACTTTGTGATGTGTTAAAAGACAAATTTGCCAAGGAGGATGAAACATGTTTAGTGTTTCCAAGTTATGAGGTAGCGAAACGTTGCAGAGAATATTGTAAGATCAAAAGCGTAAACGGGTTGAAGCAAAGAATACGTATCTTACAGTTGGCGACCACCAAACCCATGAACAGAGAAGAGGAGACTTGGAAGAGAGAATGCAAAATAGCGGTAGTATTTGCAGAGGAGGACCTTTTCCCGTTGATAAAACAATATTGGCAACATAGTGGTGAAATAATCTCTAGTCGATTGGCAGAGTATGTTTTAGACGAGTTGTTCGCCGTTGAAAATAAAGATGGGAAATTAGTTGAACGGGATGGAGAAGAATTTATCGAGAAGAGGTTTGGTAGGAATCTTGATTTTTCTTTTGCTGATAGGGCGAAGTTACTAATAAAAAGACGTATAGCCCGCAAGGTCGTTGATGTTGAGGAGGATGATGAGGAGCGCAGGGGGAATGGTGGTCGTACTATTTTAAATACAAGAGCTGACACAGAATTTGAATCTACAAATGCTGAAAATATGTCTGAAATCAATGCTGCGGCCGCTGTCCCATCTTTGGAACAGGAGCACTTTGGTGAGAGCGACGATTACTATGAGTCACATGGTAATGTTGATAGTGATGTGATCAATCAGATTTCTACTATTCCTGCAGAACCAATCGATGAAGTTGAGTTCGAACAACTCAATATATCAGTTCCAAATCCCGAGATCTCAAATGAAGATTTGATTGAATCAAGTGATGTGGACATATATGTTAACCCCGAAAAAGATGTATTTTTATTTCCTAGTGGTATGGCGTCGATATTCACCGCACACAGATTACTGTTAGAATTGGATGCTAGAAGGGTAAGAAGAGGGGGTGTAAATAACAGCGAACCAATCGGTTATGGAGGCTCCTACAAAAGGACAGTAATGTTCGGCTTTCCTTATACGGATACATTGAGTATTTTAAAGAAGTTTAACCACACACATTTTCTAGGTCACGGGGACTCACATTCCATGAATGAGCTAAAAGAAATCCTTCATAGTGGTGAACAGATTTTGGCGGTATTTGTGGAAACTCCTTCTAATCCACTTCTCAAGATGGCTGATTTGGTAGAATTGAAACGGCTGTCAGAACTATATGGCTTCTACATAGTAATCGATGAAACTGTCGGTGGATTTGTGAACATTGATGTGTTACCTTATGCGGACATTTTATGCAGCTCGCTAACGAAGATTTTCAGTGGTGATTCAAACGTCATGGCAGGGTCCATAGTACTGAACCCAACATCAAGGCTATATGAATTTGCCTGTACCATGTTCCATCTGGATGGAAAATGGTATGAAGATCTTCTATGGTGTGAAGACGCTATATTTTTGGAACGTAATTCAAGGGACTTTATATCACGTAGCATTTTGGTCAATCAAAATACCGAATTTTTACTTGATGAAGTGATATTGCCAAATGAGGGACAGGGGAAGCTTTTCAAGAAAGTTTATTATCCGTCCTGCACAAGCCAAGAGACCAAGGCAAATTACGAAGCGGTAAAAGCAAAGACCGAAGGTAGCGGATATGGTGGCCTTTTTTCGTTAATATTTTACGACGATGAAAAAGCAAAGGTTTTCTTTAATTCTTTGAACCTCTGCAAAGGCCCTTCATTAGGTACAAATTTCACCCTTGCATGCCCCTACACAATTCTTGCCCATTACCAGGAATTAGACCTAGTAGCAAAGTACGGATTGGAAAAATCACTCGTCCGTGTTTCCGTGGGTCTTGAAGACAAATCTCACTTAAAATCTGTGTTCCAGCAATCAATTCACGCTGCATCTTCTGTTGGGAAATGAATATATTATTTTATGACTATATCTCATGTAATGTACATTCTTCATATAAACGCATACAAATTGATACTTAGTCTAATACGCTGCAGCCAATGACATCTCCTGTCATTGATGCTAACTCATTCTAACCTTCTTCTTTTCATTCTTCCATATTGGTTCTTCTTGTAAATCAGTCATAACATATCGTGAATCCAGTGCTGGTCAACTGTTGCTCCTTCCACTTACAATTGAACTGGCTTTTCACCTCTAGCGAACCTTGGGTTTCTTGGGTCGTTGATAAACTCGTTAGAGTTAGCAGATAAGTCTGCTGCCTTACCGATTAGGTAGAACATCACAGCACCACCAGCGAAAAATGGCCAGTATGGTTTTAGGATAGGTGTTGGGAATCTCTTCATCATCTTTATTCTGGTCTTAACAAGCGACTTATTGTTCAAAATGTAAATTATACAGATGTAAAAGGTATAGTTCACTAGAAATGTGTGTGGTTTTACGGAAGCAGTTATAATCGCTAAGTTTAATTTTTTTTCACACCAAAAAATCTCTGCGGCGATACTACGTGAAGACAATCTGCTGGCTTCTTCACCAAATGTGTGCCACTGTTATCCTACCTTGAGTTTTTTTTTCTATGGTCATTTCATTGAAATAAGCCAAATTTCCAGAACGGATAAAATAAATTCACCGGGTAACACATATACGTATGTGTATTGTGATTGGATCGTGTAAAACGATGGCACGTGATCGGAGTGTTTGACAATGGGTAGGAATGTCAGATAGCATCTTGGTGTGGTGTGCTGATTCGGTAGAGGAGGAGAAGACCGAAAAATTAGCCGCCGAAAGCCGTTTTAATCTATGGTTCGCTCGTTTTGAGCAACATAAACAATGACTTCGACAAGCAGAGAATGTTGTTGCAAAGAACGTTGTGCGTTGAGAATCGGGGGAGGAGGACAAAGCTTGCAGCCACCGTTACAGATGAGGACAGTGGTGAAAAGTAGATTCGGCGAGATCCGAGCATGATAAAGAGAAACAAAGGGAGAAAAATATACTAAGACAAAACAGCAAAAGAACAACACAGAGAGTCCGGAGCATTTATATAAATACGCAGTTTATCGAATCAGATTGGGAAATTTAAGATCTTTTTGGTTTGGTAGCAGCTAATAAAGAAAAGTTGAGAATCGTTAAGTATGAAAGGGTTCAGTGCAGATCAAGCAAAAGAATTTGAGGAGACAGTGTCACGTGTATATCAATCTGTTGAAGTTATCAATGCCAGAGTTGGAGGCAAAGTGATTGGCTTCAGCGATGAGTGGTTTGCAGCTGCTAGTAATTTGTTGACAGCTACTCCACCTGTCAGAGATGCCACGCGTTTTACATACGCAGGGGCATGGTATGATGGTTGGGAAACGAGAAGACACAACACAGAAGAATATGATTGGGTTATTATTAAGGCAGGAGTTTATGGTGCAAGAGTGATCGGTTGCGAGGTTGATACGGCATTTTTCACTGGAAACAATGCACCAGAGATTAGTGTGGAAGGGTTACTGGATTTGGATGAAAATAGCGAGGAGAATGTACTTGAGACGGATGATAGATGGAGCACAGTGATAGAGAAGAGTGAATGTGGTCCATCCCAAAGACAATTCTTTTTGAGAGACAACTTAACTGACGCACACTACAACTATTTTAAGCTAAAGATGTACCCAGATGGTGGTATTGCCAGATTTAGATTGTATGGTAAGGTTGTGCCTCCCCCCCTCAACAAAGGTGGTGAATTGCAAGGAAAAACGGATGCTTCAATTGACCTTTGTAACGTGGTTAATGGTGCAGTACCATTAGCCGTGTCTGATCAACACTTCGGATCTGCTAACAATTTGATAATGCCTGGTAGAGGCCATGACATGTCAGATGGTTGGGAGACTAAGAGATCAAGAGAACCGGGTCACGTGGACTGGGCTATTTTGCAATTAGGTCGCAAGACAAATTATGTCGAAAAAATTGTAGTTGATACTGCTCACTTCCGTGGTAATTTCCCCCAGTATATCACTGTCCATGGTATCACCGTAGATTCTGAAGAATCACCTGCATTTGACGATCCAAAATGGATTACTCTGGTAGAAAAATCAAAGACTGGGCCTGATAAGGAACATGAATACGTCGTCAACAAGGATATTGGCATAACTCATGTTAAACTTACTATCATTCCTGATGGTGGAGTTAAGAGAGTCAGAGTTTTCGGAATTTAAATATTTGGCTAACGTGAGGGATATGCTCACCTATTTGGGAGCGTAGTTATAATTTATACACCTTACTTAAACTCGAACTGTTATATAGAGGAAAAAAAAAATTAAAATTGCAAGTTATTACATGCTCCAACAGATGATGGTGATGAGGAGAAGGTTATGCGGTTGTGCGTTAACTTGCGTCTTCTCAGGGGAAAAGTGATCATAATACATGATGGATATCTACGATAAAATTCATGCACGAGAAAGAGTGGAGGATATCCTAACTTTTATCAAAGATACTCAATTGATTTTAAATGAGGAAGAGTTTATCGCTCAACTTAAAACTGTAATCGATAGAAATCCGTATTATGCGAAGCGTCTTCTAAAGGAACTGATAAATTATTATGAAGCAATGGGATCGGAATTTGTTCAGGCAATATACGAATACTACATCAATTTGCTAAATGTTGGGGCGCCCAAACCTCAGGATACGGACATAATACAATATCGATTTGGCGAGTATAAGATCCTTATCGAAGAAAACCCTTCATTAATATGTGCGCAAGGTACAACTGGATTCAGAACATGGGAAGCTGCTCTATATCTCTGTCATTACATGGTTCAAAACGAACGTCAATTCTCTTCATATGAAAGCATTCTTGAATTAGGGTGTGGTACAGCTATAATTTCTATATTATACAAAATGTTGGCGCCACAAGCTCAATTGAAATGTACAGATGGCGATTCAAATCTTCTGGATCAAGTTAAGAAGAACTTTGAGCTGAATGGCATGAAAAGTACCCCGTCCTTACAACAACTACGATGGAACACGGATGACATACCAGATAACACTCAGTTAGTTCTAGCAGCTGATGTCACTTACGATACCAGTGTAATTCCAGATCTTGTAGAGTGTCTCGTTCAATGTAAGGGCAGTAATGTGTATATCGCGTGCACCGAAAGAAATTTAGACACCCTAAAAGTGTTCGAGGAAACCCTTTCAAAATACGAGCTTGAATTCTCTGTTGTATCATCTGTTTCACCATCAAGATTCAAACAACTAACTGACAGAAATATCACAACTTATATACGAATTTACCGAATTATTGTACCTACATAGAGAAAATCAAAATAAAAAACTTGTATACCGCCAACATTAAGTTGGAAAGAACGGAAGCATCTGAGGGGCAACTTGGATTCATCTAATGGATGCCGATACGAAAAAGCAATTAAACAGGTATGTCAATCAGATTGGTCTACTAAATGATGAAATTGCCCAGCTGCAGCATGATCAATCCTTAAGAGACTGGGAGGTAAAAGAGTTGGATAAAAAGAATAGTGATTTAAGCCGCAAAATAGAAACATTAGTCAAAGATCTAACGTACGAAAAGGGAAGAGCTTCAGCAATTGAGGAAGAATGTCTCATTCTATCACATCAACTTCAGCAAGCCAACAAAATGAAGGACAGCATTGCCGGGGAATTAGCCCTATTAAAGAGAGAGGAAAGAGTTATCAGTAGTCGAATCCAAGAATCATATAGGAAATTGAGCGAACGTAGAAAGCTTAGCAAATCGCTCAGCGATGTTCCATTCAACAACAGCGACGTCGAAGACTACGAAGAGGATACGCCGCTTCGACTCTCCAGTCACGTACAAGATAGATCTATATTTGATCAAATCGGAGAACATGCAGAGTGGAAAGAGAATCCATCCTGGCTTGGCGATAGCAGCGTCGAATACTTAACCGATGGGTCTAGCGAAGATATTGAAGGTTTTCAATGTCTAGATGGCGACAATGCTACAAATTTTTCTACTGCTAATACAAGTTTGCTCAGCCAATACGAACAATTGATATCTGAGCTCCAAAGAGAGAATCAAAAGCTCCTAGATCTGAACTACAAGTTGAAGCAGCAATTGAGGACGCCTAAATCTCTGGCTTTCTTTTCCGTTCGGAGATGGAGTTTTTCATCATTGCGTCCACTTCATGCTGTGCTTTGGCAGCACTGGTCTTTAAATCTAGATACATCTAAAACCGATGCCGTGCAAGCCATTCTACAAGTAGATTGACAAAAAAAAGCCAACCCAAACCTCGCCCAAGTTAAGTAGTTGGCTGGCTATACAGAACGAGGTAGAAGAAAATCACCCGTCGCATATCGCAAGCCGTTTCCACATCGCAAATATTATAGACTGAACTCTGTCCACCCCAGCGTTGCCTACGCGTCTCCTCCGCATTTTTGTCGCTAATGCGTGAAAGTCCACAACTTCCAAAAGAAAAAAGAACTCAGCATTTCCCTCTTATTTTCCCATACCGCT
Organism: Kluyveromyces aestuarii; assembly: GCA_003707555.2. NCBI lineage: Eukaryota > Fungi > Ascomycota > Saccharomycetes > Saccharomycetales > Saccharomycetaceae > Kluyveromyces > Kluyveromyces aestuarii. The sequence goes on from PPJO02000004.1 coordinate 96,648, forward strand.
ATTTTTACCAGGTACACGTGCTGTTTCTATCGATCTCCTGTTCCAAGTTTTGAAATCACACCACGGATACCCTTTTGCCTGCATAATCGATGCTTTACTCAAAAAAATCATCGTAGGAAAAATGTTTCTTCAAGAAAGCCCATATACGAATATTTCTGATGGAGCAAATCCCGTCCGCGAAACTTAATATGTGTAGCCTCTTTAATTTTAGCATGTTCTGCGTGAAGTAAAGAAATGCGGTCCTTATCATTCATTAATCGAGCTTAGGTCCGGCGTAGGGCTTGAGATAGTCTATAGCATTCAGTATCGTAAATATTCCTTTACTACGGCACAATCAGGCATCTGCTGCGAAAAGAACTACGGTAGGATCAGGACACGGAACGAAAATCAGTAACCAAATCCCCTATTTTGAGGACTTAATCAGAAGGTCTGTTACACCCGAAAAAGTGCAGTAGACAGCAAGATAGAGTACAACTGCACATATCATGCAACTACTGTTATTTAGAGGCAGCACGCCCATATATGTGTCACGGGCTGACCCTCGACGGATCTCACATGAGGCGAACTAATCTTCATATAAAGGGAAAGAACTTATTATGTATGTTCTACACGTTTGCCACAAGATGCACTTCAGCGGTTTGATGAGCGTTAGTTGCAAGTACTCGAACGCTTTCAAATCAGATATTGTATGAAATTGCGCAATAAACGTTTTGCCGAGAAAAATGGCACTTCATAATTATATTTATCTGAAACACAAAGACCATGACCAAGAATGTCACAAACTGCTCTGCAGAGAAGAGGTGAATCGGCCTAAGGTGGACTACCGACGCGTGCCAAGAAGTAAGGAAAAGGTGAAGAGCGAACAAGAGTCAAAGATTGATGAGGCATCCGTTGAAACTTCGGATGTAAAAAGCACTGATGCTGAGCTTGATTCATCCATCCATCACACAAGAAACTCACTGAAGAGCTAGTATTACACTTTGACCAGTCCAGCTTCATATTGTTCTGCTCCCGCGCTAATCAGGGGTAGCGGATCTACCACACCGAGCGTCAACATTTGGAATATTGACATGCATGCAAATACCTAAGTAAAAGCTACAATCACAAGTAAACGAAATCTACATGAACTAACTATTCTACGAAAACAAAACTGTGCGAGTTCTCTGACACTCGAATCTCATGGTATCCAAAGGATAAATCCATTCGAGTTCTTAATGAAACCGCCATTTATCTCTCCATTTAAACCGCTTATCACGCCTAAAAACCAGTGTAAAAACATATGCTGACTACCCATGAGCCGAAACACAGAACGTGCCGGTACCTGAGAATTTCTTCATAATGCTGCAAAGGCGTACTGTCTATTGCGGAGGATTACTTTTGGACAAAGTTGGTTTCTAAATTTTTTGATTGGGGCAACTGAACTTCAAAGAGGGCCTCTTTTATAGTTTCAGATTTAATGCTTATTATCCGTCCCGGTCAGCGAAAAAATTTTCACTACATCAAAAAAAAAAAAAATTGGACATCTGAACACAAGTCTTAGGGCACACATGCCCCAAAAGAAACATCTGCCGAGTAAGGAGCGGTCCTTTCCATGCATTTTTGTTCTAATTGAAAGATATAAAATAACAAATGAGATCACATGATAAGTTGTTACATCAATGTTACCCGTAATAGCACGTGGTAGAGATTTGCAATTTTATTCGATATGCTTATGTTGTTTCTTAAAGAGCAAGATCGATATGCACATGTATATTCGACCATGTGATCAAACTCTTAGCTTTATAAGCTGGAATATCGTGGAGCCCAGATATAGTAATTAGTGTCCATTTCTTTGGGTTTTTGCTTTTTCTTCTTGTTCTCCATATGGAATCGTAACCGCTGATCCGTTCCCAATCCGTAACGAAAATGTTTCAATCACATGACCCGACTAGATATTCGTCATAGTATATTTAGCACGTGCTTCGCACGTGCTAAATATTACCCGGCTTGTGTGGCTGTTGTGAATTCTTTTTTTCCCTTCTTGAATTTCATCTGCCATTACGAATCTTTGTAATTAATGAAGTAGTTAGTACTAAGTATCCACCAGATATCACTCTTCGCAAGACTGAAGCTTAACGCTTGTAGAATAGCTGTTACAAAGACGAAAGTTTTGAGTAAAGTGTAGGGGCATAAAGCTATGGACGCACCTACAGACAGTACCGTTGTGTCTCAGGTCAGCGGAGTTGGTGTTGGGCTAAGCGGGGCCATAGGAGAATTTAGCGGAGATACGAAGAGTGTAGTAAACGTAGATCGAATCGACGATGAAGGTGAAAATAATGACCTAAGAGAACTCGGACAAACTACTGTTCCAATGGGGCATGAGGTATTGAGTGATGGTCAAGGTCTGGTTCCAATACCAAAGAAATCGCGGCTAATCAAGACAGACCGACCAAGACCATTCATCTGCTCTATATGCACAAGGGGATTTGCAAGACAGGAACATCTAAAGAGGCACGAGAGATCACATACTAATGAAAAACCTTTTCTTTGTGCATTCTGTGGTAGATGTTTTGCCAGACGAGATTTGGTTTTGAGGCACCAGCAAAAATTGCATGCAGCACTTATGGACCAGGATAAGAACCCAGATCTCTCTTCTGCTTCAAAGGAAGTAAAGCAGAATTATGCAGAACGCCATATCATACGGAGACCTGGGAATAAAGAGACTATGCTTCCTACGCCAAATTACCAGAGTACAAATAGTGTGTCTGCGGAAAAGACACCAACTGAGAGTATTATGGGGATCGGTAGAAGTCACACTTTGATGGACACAGCTTCTCAGAATTCACGCTTAAATTCAAGCCAATCACCAAAATCTGGTAGTAATGGTAGTATGAATGTTGGGTTTGAGACAAACACCACTGAAGAAGCAGTTCAGCAGCCAAAGAGACGAAAAAGGCATGCATCCTTTTCGGCATCAACTACAGTATCTTACACACAAAGGAAGGATGCAACTGATCTCATTGGTGAGGATGTTAACGACATACCACATCAAGTGGGCTTCTCCACTCCTCAACTAACTGCGCAAGAATTGGTGGATAAAGCACTTCTGTCAGGAGTTGAACTAGAATCTCTTCTTGCTCCTGATTTGTTTTTATCGGAACCCAGCATCCCAATAAATTCGGAAAACCTCATCAATGGTACGTATAATGCATTTAACTCTAACCACGATCAAAATGGAGGCCCAGCAAGTTCAATGCATATAAATTTGGACCACATTTCCAAAGATCTGCATAAGAAACATCAATTTGCACCTGGTTTAACCCCATTGGTTAGTGACCTTTTAACATTGCGATCATCTGCAGCAGGGGTAGGGGGGTTCGTCGATTTAAATGTAGAACCAAATCTCGATTATTTTAATTATAAAGATTCCGATCAAGATACTAAAAGGAGGAAAAATAATGATGGCTCTCTGGATAATTCTAAACAACAAATTCAGCCAGTTCAGAACCAGGGAGAGAGTTTCCCCTCTAAATCCCCTCTGAACTCACATCAAGATACTTCGAAATTGATTCATGAATTCATTAACAACATGGAGCCTCACGGATCAAACACTCGAAATTCATCTACCACTCAGCCTAGAAGCATTGTTAAAGGTGCCACTCAGAATCAGTCACACTCAGATGATGAACATTGGCTCTCCGAATTTATCAATTCTGAGCTTGATGGTAACTTTAAGGTCAACATGTCCCATTTTAACGAAATTGGGTTTCCAGCTACTTCAGTATCTTCTCAATTTAGTAGCAATCCCAATAGTCCGGCTCTTAACCAATTGGGAAGCGGTCAAGGTAATATCAGAGTTCATTTACCAACACATCCTCAGCAACATGCACACCAGGTTAAGGCATCACCAGTTATGATGCGAAGTGTTTCACAGACAGGTTCCATAAATGAATGCTCACCACAGAATACTACTCCTTTAGATATTTCTTCCTTGTTCAAGTCCAGACAAGTTGACTTATTTAAGAAGATAATGGACACTAATGGGATAAGTACCCCAGGATTATCTCCATCATCTGTTCACTATGGAGCTAAACCTAGGCGAGGCACAAAATTGGTGTTTTTTGATGAAGAGTTAAGACAGAAGATTTTGGCTGAAAATAATTTATTATCAACACAGTTTCCTACTTTGAAAGAGTTGAATTCCTACGCAAATCTTTATCAATATGAGTTTCACAAGTACTTTCCATTCATTCATTTGCATTCGATCAGACCATCTATGGATGTATATCCTTTGCTTTTATCAATTTGTGTCGTTGGTGCGTTGTATGGATTCCATTCTTCGCATGCAATGTTGTTATTCAACATTTCACGATTTCATATTAGGGAATATTTGGAAAGGACAAACGATAAGCACGATAAAACTCCTCTTTGGATCATTCAATCAATGGTTCTTTTGATCTTTTTAGGTATTTTTAACAATGACATGTCAATCACGCAAACGATGAATACTCAAATAATGTCTTTGATCGAATTAGTCAAGTTAAAAAAATTAAATCTACCATTGGAAAACATTATGGCACCACCGATTGAAAGCGATCACATTTTGGAATACCAAGATAACCCAGAGATACAAGAGCAAATTAGAAAGAAGTACAGAACTAAAGAGCAAATGGAGAAGAATTTTCAATATTTCATTAAAGCGCAATCTAGAATCAGGACCTGTCATACAATATTGATTATCTCCAATTTGTTTACATCATTGGTCGGACTAGATTGTTGTTTCCATTCCATTGACTTGAAATGCGGAATTCCTTGCTACAATGAGCAGTTATATTTCTGTGAAAACTCTCTAGAGTGGACTGATATGCTTTCAAACGATAATTTTGAGTTAGATTCTAAATTCTCTCTTATCCAGTTATCAAATGGTGGAGAAACTTATAAGAATTGTTTGATATACCTAACAAATGGGCATCAATTTTTCTATGATAACAAAAAAGTGTCTTTTAAGACCCTTCTATCACTCCTAATATCGATCCACGAGAAGATTTTTATTGAAAGATATAACTTGAAAAGAGAAACGAATGTTCAACTTAAGGAAATGAAATGGAGAATGAATTCTAGACCTATCATTGAATCTTTGCTAAAGTTCTGGGAAGCACTTTATTTGAAAAATGGTGGTATTTTACAACCTAATGAGAGTAATATCCAACTAATCAATGCAAATCCCACCTTAAGACTAATCATACCTTTGCATTTCTTTGCAAAAATGCGTAAGTGCATTTGCTTAACCACTGTTATGAATAAAATTTGGTTGAAAGATTGGCAGGCAATGAATCTTGATCTGGAAAATTCATTTTCTGATTGGGACTCGCTTCGTGAAGCTACCGATTATGCACTTAATATTGTAAAATTCTGGATCGACACAGTCTCTATTGTTAAAAATGCTGAAAAAACGTCGATTAGAACTCCAATATTTTCGATCACTTGCATTTTTTCTGCCATCTTAACCATTGCAGAGTTTTTGAAACGTATGGAACTGAGAGCGATAAACTGGACGCGCAGCCAGATGCAACAAGATGATAGCTCAACTTTTTTAAACTATGTTGACAGGACAATATGGTTGAAGTCAGAAATGATTTTAAAGAAGGTCGAGACGCATTTGTTACCAAAGGGATACAGCATGCAGTCATACGCCGAATTTTTGAGACTTCAAGCGAACGGTGCTCTCGATGTCGACGTATTAGATGATGTCATGGCTAAAACTGCGATGGACCCTAACACTGATATCATTCATACTGTGGAAGTTGTTCGAAAGGCACGTCTTTCTTCCAGATCTCTATATCTTGGAGTCAGAATTTTAGGAGATGCACCTATTTGGCCGATCGCCTTGTTGTTTGCTCACGCTCTTCAGTCAAGAGCCGTTTACAACGTTGCTAACATGAACTCAGTTGGCCATTAATAGGTTCCCTTGGCGTCGCACCTGATAAAGTCTTATCCTTTTCCCCAAAACGAATTCGACTCTCGAAATGCATTCAACTTTTCTTTCATCAACCTATCATAATTTTATCTATGTATAGCCTCCAAACCTAAAATGTGTAAATGATAGATAGATGTAACGACCCACTATGAGCATATGAAGTGATTGATTGGAACCGCTCATCATCAGCATCAGGACTTGTCTTCGCAAAACTTCAATATTGGATCACGTGCACGAGTCGATAAGGAAAAGAAAAGTTGAACTTAATGGCAGCTGTGATGCTAAAAAAAAAAGCACCGATGAGCTAATTCATTATAGCATTCTTGATTCTATACATACTTTCGGATATTCTAAGGAATTTCTCGGGCGTGACCGTTCATTCAAAATCAAGTTGTTTGCATTTATATCGAAATTGTTCAAAGGTTCAAAGTTTTTGACGATGACAGCCAGCAAATATAATGGTAGACAACTTTTCAACAAGATTGGCCAACCCACAAAAATTGTTGCACCAATGGTGGATCAATCAGAGCTAGCGTGGAGGATCTTATCAAGGAAATACGGAGCAACATTAGCATATACGCCCATGTTTCATGCTAAGCTTTTTGCGACTTCTGAAAAGTATAGAAACGATATGTGGTGTGAACTTGACGGTGATAAGAATTTAGATAGACCACTTGTGGTACAATTTTGCGCAAATGATCCTGAATATTTACTACAGGCAGCTAAAATTGTTCAGGGAAGTTGTGATGCAGTTGACTTGAATCTAGGATGTCCTCAAGGTATTGCAAGAAAGGGGCACTACGGTTCCTTCTTGATGGAAGAATGGGATTTAATTAGTAAACTGATATCAACCCTTCATGAAAACCTCGATATTCCAGTTACTGCGAAGATTAGAGTTTTCCCTGAGCGTGAAAAGACCTTAGAATATGCTAAAATGATTTTGAACTCTGGCGCTCAATTCCTTACCGTTCATGGAAGACTACGGGAGCAAAAGGGTCAAAAGACGGGTTTAGCAGATTGGAACATTATCAAATATCTCCGCGATAACCTTCCAAAAGATACCGTTTTCTTCGCAAATGGTAATATCTTATATCCAGAAGATATCTCTCGTTGCCTGAATGAGATTAATTGTGATGCTGTGATGAGTGCAGAAGGTAATCTTTATAATCCAGGTGTGTTCAACACCGATCATCCTGGTAATAAAGAAAAACAATTCCCAAGGGTAGACAAGATTCTAAGAGAATACTTCGATATTGTCAAGCGATGCGAAGGTTCCCACGCATCTAAAATCGCTATGAAGTCTCATTTTTTCAAGATCTTGAGACCATTCTTGCCTAATCATACCGATATCAGAGCTAATATTGCTAGAATGAATGCTAAATCGTCATTCCAACAATGGGAGGAAGAAGTTGTAAAACCTGTTGAAGATATTGTCGCTAAGATTTTCCAACAGCCCAACAGTGAGGATCTTGATCAGGTCATTATAGGGGAAAAGCAGCAGTGGGGTGGCTCATATAAGACAGTCCCATACTGGAGGTGCCAACCCTACTTTAGACCTGTAAATGGTGTTACTTCAGATAAAAGAGTTACTGAAGCACTGAAAAATAAACCAGAACATGAAATGACTAAGGAACTTGGTGCTCAAGACACCTCGGAGTCTCTCAAGCGGAAGGCAACTGATTGTTTAGAGAGTGGTAAAGATAAAGAATCTAAGCCATAACAGTGCAAGATTCTATCCTGTTTAAATATATATAGAACATGTAATTATCTGACGCTTCGTGCTACAATGTGTGATGATCATGGGGTATTGAGCAATTCTTTTGTTCTTTTCGGATTTTATGTTTTGTGTGCAGCAATGCAAACTATACGGGAACAAAATTCAAAATGCAAGGCAAAAAACGGCGCTTCACTAAAGGAAATCATGTCTGATACTTGAAAAACAGGAAGTTTATTCTCCTGAATAGTATTCGAACCAGCATATTCCCTTAAACTTTGAGACGTTTTATTAGCGATTTACTTCAATCATAAGAGCATGGATATTTACGCATCTCCCACCATCGATGAAGCAAAAGAGCAAGAGATAGACGTCCCTCACTTTGTTCAATTTCCATCCATTGAACCACCACATGTACTGATGAAATATATCACCGAAAATAGTCTAATTAAACATGGTGGAGGAGGTTATTTCAAAGAAACTGATAGATCGCCATACGAAATGGACGTTGAGAACATTACGAAAGACTCAACTAATTCGATCTCTGAAGAGGAAACAAAGAGAACTATGAGGCACTATTCCTCCTTGATCTACTCTTTACTCACACCAGATAGTCCAGTTGCAAAATTTTTGAAATTAAAACAGAGGACAATACATATTTTGCAGAAAGGCAGGGGGCAATGTGTTCTCATCTATCCTGATGGTACCGTGAAGTCGTTCAAGGTTGGATTTGAATACGAGACGGGAGAAGTTAGTCAATGGGTTGTTCCAGGCAATGTTTTCAAGGCATGCTTCCTGCTACCAAATGAGGAGTTTGAAAATGGACTACTGATTAGCGAGGTTGTAGTGCCTGGCTTTGACTTTGAAGATGTTGACTTCATCTCAGGGAAAGATGAGTTGAAAAGTTTAGTTGGGCAAGAAAAATCTGAACAATTAAAATTTCTTATTTGATTCAGCAATAAGTAACTTAACATGTATATTAGCTAATATTCGAAGCTGAAATTGAATCTTTCAGTATTCCCAAGATTGTATATCCTATACCATGACTTTTATTTTCCGGACTATTGTGACACCAGGCCACGACCTAATAGTATTATCAGACAGACGCTCTTGAAGGTATAAAAAAAAAGGGACCACATGACAGGAAGTTATGTCAAAATAATTAGACCATAGAAATAGAAAAGTTAATAACATTATTTTTAAATAACTGACCAGGTCGGACATTATATTTGCGGATATCTTATTAAATGTCTACACCCTTCGATGAAGAAGCACAGCCCTTGTTGCGTCCTCGTAGAGGAAGGGAAAATTCTGTTGCATCATTCTTTGCCAGAGGAAGGAGTAATACTATCAATAGTTTGAAAAGTGGATATCAAACGGTAAAAAAGCATAAGGACGAATTCATTTATCTGTTCATAGGAAGCCTTCTTTTGTATTTAGGATTTACATTGGCGTTTCTACCCAGGACATCTCTAGGTAGGGATTTGAGAAGACTACATTTTAGCAGGCTTACTAGAGCAGAAACCTTCAGAATTTATGTCGAGAGTCTATTAACCGAGAACAAATGCGAAGAGCATTTGAAAAAATATACTTCTAGAAGCCATCTAGCGGGTGATTCAGGAAGTCTAGACTATACAGTAGAACAGTTCAGTTCACTTGGGTTCTCGCCTTCTTTGACAAAGTACTATACGTGGCTAAATGAGCCCCTATTTACGGAAGTTTCTCTATGGCAAAATGATGTGCTTGCCTTCAATGCGTCGATGATCGAGGATGCGCTTGATGATGATCCTACTAGTGGTAATACGGATAGTATCATGGGTTTTCATGGTTATTCCGCTAATGGGACTGTTCAGGCAAGTTACGTGTATTGTAATTATGGAACTATAGATGATTATGAACAGCTTAAACAAAATAAAATTGGTTTAGAAGGAAAGATACATATTATAAGATACAGTGCTATATTTCGTGGCCTCAAAGTAAAGAATGCCGAGGAACACGGTGCCGTTGGTGTTATTCTATATACAGATAGTTTTGATGACGGCCTTTTCACGGAAGCGAATGGGTATAAAGCTTATCCTGAAGGACCAGCAAGGCATGAAAGCAGTATTCAGCGTGGATCGGTAGTTTATTTTACTGATTTTCCTGGTGATCCGACCACACCGGGATACGCTTCGAAATCAAAATATACTACAAGGTTGAGCCCTGAAGGGAAGCTACCCTCTATTCCATCTGTTCCATTGAGTGAACGTGAAGTTGCTCCACTCCTTCAAAAGTTGAATGGTAAGGGTTTTAGGTGGGCTAATGAAGGAAATGTGAAGGGGTTCGACTATAGTAGCGGACCTTCAGACGATGGAATTGAATGCAAAATTGTAAACGAGCAAAAATACTTGATTAAGGAGATTGTGAACGTAGTTGTGGAGATTCAGGGGATATTGAAGAACCAGGACATTATTGTTGGAAACCATAGGGACTCATGGGTCGTTGGGGGCGCAGGTGATCCTAATGGAGGAAGTGCTGCGCTACTTGAGGTAGCAAGGGGATTGTCAGAACTTCGTTCCCACGGTTGGAAGCCTTTACGTACTATAAAATTGATTAGTTGGGATGGAGAGGAACCTGGTATGTTAGGATCGACAGAATATGGAGAAGACTACAAATCGAAACTGAACGAGAACACAATTGCATATTTCAACTTGGATACTGCAGTCACTGGTTCGAAACTAAATTTAGAGGCTAATCCTTTGTTAAATAAGTTACTTCGTCGCACATCGAAGAATACTATATTCAAAGGAGACCCTTCGGTCACTTTACATGATTATTGGAAAGAAACTGGCAACCTAGACATCGAACGCCTGGGTGGAGGGACTGACTTCGTAGTATTCCAACACAATATTGGAATTCCAAGTGTAGACTTCAAGTTTGCGCGTGATCCATCCAAGGATCCAGTTTATCAGTATCATTCAAACTATGACTCCTTCACCTGGATGAAAAAGTTTGGAGACCCCGACTTTAGTCTCCATAACACTATGGCGATGTTTTTGGGTCTTTCCGTGCTTTCACTAAGTGAAAATGAATTGCTTTTATTTAACACAAATGCATACATGAGCGAAATAAGCAAATATTATACTTCCTTACACGAGAGCATTGGAGAAGTATTCCCAAAAGATGAAGAAATATCCATGTTGGGGCAAAACTTGGTCGACTTGTTAGAACTTTTAACCTCGCATACCAGCATCTCATTCGATGAAATGGTCGAGTACCTAGCGGAGCAGACCGAGCAGGACTATCCATGGTGGAAATGGAACAAAAAATTGGTAATTTTGACAAAATTGACTGCAACTAACGCAAAACTTCGTAAACTGGATAGATACTTTGTCACAGAAAGAGGTCTGAAGGATAGACCTTTCATGAAACACTCAATATTCGGTCCTGATAAATTTGAAGGCTATAGTGGTTCTGTAATTCCAGGGCTTAAAGAAGCTCTCTATTATCGAGACCGCAAAGAATGTGTATTCTGGCTTGAAACTCTTTTGTCCCAGCTTGACAAAGTGGTTTCGCTATTAACAGTCTAGCTCATTGTAGCGCTTACTTCTTACTATCGGTCTACTGTTCTATTATGATTTGATTAAGAGACATTTTAAACTTATGGTTGTTTTTTCTTTCGTCGTGTAAGTACTGTGTAACTTTGAATCGATGTCTTTTTTGGGTATTGATCTTGATCAATCTTGAACCTTGGAATATGGGAGAATTATTTCACAAAAACAAGTGAAGAACTGGCAAATTGTATTAAACAATATCTTTGAAACATTGTGCGGTAATTCATTTGATTCAAAAAGTGATCCTTCTAATGGCTTAACCATAGAACCCGTGATCACAATAAATGGCTATTTCCCTCTAAATTTTAATTTAAAAGGATGGGCAATCAAAAAAAAATTTACCAACCTTGCTTCCTCACCCACACTTATAAAGCAATTGTTTTCCACACAATCAAACAAACTACATAACAATGTTTTCAGCCATTAAGACTACCAGGGTTTCTAACTTTTCCACCGCTCAACGTTTGTTCTCATCTTCTGCTCTACAAAACCGTGCAAAGGTCTTTTTCGATACCTCAATCAACGGTACCAAGATGGACAGAATCGAATTTGAATTATATGACGACATTGTACCAAAGACTGCTGAAAACTTCAGAGCGTTATGCACTGGCGAAAAAGGCTTCGGTTACAAGGGTGTTCCATTCCACAGAATCATCCCTAACTTCATGTTGCAAGGTGGTGACACCGACTTGACCAATGGTTACGGTGGTAAGTCCATCTATGGTAACAAGTTTGCCGACGAAAACTTCCAAGTGAAGCACACCAAGGCTGGTTTGTTGTCCATGGCTAATGCTGGTCCTAACAGTAACGGATCTCAATTCTTTATTACGACTGTTCCATGTCCATGGTTAGACGGCAAGCACGTTGTCTTTGGTGAAGTCACCAACGGTATGTCCACCGTCAAGACTATCGAAGCCTTTGGTACTATGTCTGGTAAGCCAAGAGGTAAGATTTTAGTCGAAGAATGTGGTGAAATCAAGGACTAACACATTTCCTGAAGTCCTAATTGAACCACATATATGTTAATGAAAATTACTATGAATCTTGTATGTACTGAAATTCAATAAATTATCTGTTTTATTTCCATAATTCTTTACATTGAAGTGTCCGCATTTGTACTGTAAATGATTTAGATTTGAGTACGTTGCGAAGATACACAAATGCCAGGTTATTCATAATTTCATCTACCAAATCCTTCCATCATGTTAAAAATAAAAAAAATATGACTCGACGGATAAATCAAAACTTGAAGCAGAACAATTTAGAAGTAATCATTAGAGCAATGGAATCATAGGCACTTATCTCGAATGAGATAATTTCTCACGACCAATATCTGTATTTTAATACCTATTTTCTAATTTGAAAATAATTACATTCATTGCCAGAGTTCTGATTAAATAACGGAACTAGATTAAAAATTCTGAATAAAATAAATAGCATTTATTAAGGTTCAAATTAGTGACATTACTAGTTTTATTTGGTATGGAGCGTATCAAGCTGGATCTCTTGTAATATTACGCTAGTATAGTTTCATATTTCACTTTCCTGGTCTGAATTTAAATAGGGGACATCGAGTTTTTCAAATTATATCAAAAAATTGATAAATAGTTTAGATCCAACTACAATGTTAAGTTACTCAAAACTGCCAAATATTAATTGAGTAGGCGGGAATTAAGGCAAAAGCAATGTCTTTAGAGGATAATATATCAAAGCTTTCTTTGTATGATGCTAAAAAGTATTTCAGAAAGGCGCAAAACGTAGTATTCAACTACACCGATATGGAAGCCAAAGTGAGAGAGGCGACCAACAACGAACCATGGGGCGCTTCGTCTACTTTAATGGATAAGATTGCACAGGGCACTTATAACTATAGAGAGCGGGAAGAAATACTAGGTATGATCTTCAGGCGCTTTACTGAAAAGACCGCAAGTGAATGGAGACAAATATACAAGGCGTTACAATTGTTAGAATACTTGATTAAACATGGTTGCGAGCGGTTTATCGATGATGTTAGAAGCAATTTGAACCTAATAAAAATGTTAGAGTCTTTTCATTATATTGACTCGCAAGGGCGGGATCAGGGCGTCAATGTTCGGAATAGGGCTTCACAATTGGTTGCCCTTCTGGAAGATGATGATCGCATTAGGAAAGAGAGAAAAAAAGCAAGAGAGACTTCGAAGAAATATAGAGGTATGGCTGGAGGCACTGCTTTGGCAGTTGATTCGGGCATCAATGCACATGCTGGCTTCACGAAGTCCACTAGTCATGGAATATCGGTCAGCGCAGATTATGACAGTGATGAGGATGATGGTTACCAAAAGCCGCTACCATACGGTCAAGAGACTGGAGGAAGTCATGCTACTTTCGAAGAATACCAACCAACAATTTCTGGGGGTGCTACTAAGGATCTAAGAGATGAGCCGGGCTTATTATCCTTTGCTCCTCCGAAAGAAGATCGAAACGAAAATATGTTAAATGATCTCCATAAACATGGTGAAGAAAATGAAGACGAAGATGACGATTTCGCAGAATTTCAAAGCGCTACTCCCAGTGCTTCTAATCCAGCTAGTGGCATAAATGACCTCCTATTCACCGCTACAAACTCCACTCCAATTGTAAACCAAATGCCAACCGCTTCTGTTACTCCCGCAATAACAACAGCTGTATCGAGCGACCCATTCGGATCTTTGTTTACTAGTGCCAAGAATGCTCCCAATCCTGCTAAAAAGGTTTCAAAGCCATCTCAACCCTCAGCTTCCATAGAAGTTGACGACGTTTTTGGAGGCCTTCGCTCTTCAACCAATCAAGCACCCTCCAACCCAACTTCGAAAGGCCACAGTGAAGGTTCAAAGCAACCAGAAGTTGATCTTTTAAGCTTTTGACTTACAGCCAGCATTCCCCCGCTAATATTTCCTTTTTTACGTAGGGCCTTGTACCCGTTTAAATACCTATATAGCACGTGACTATAAATAACTTTTCCAAGATTCTTCTGCTGGAGTTATTTCATTTCTGACTAGACAAGTGACTTTTGATTGTCGACAAAACAAAAAATATAATCAAGGGCATCGGCAGGAAGATCACCATGATATATAGTCTATGGATTTTTGACAAGCATTGTATGTGATGTACAATTAATTTTTTTTCCAACGTTTTCATCCGTATGAATTTAACGAATTTACTAACAAGGTACGCCCTTTAAGGCAATTGCATCTTTGACAAGGAATATACAGTTAACCAATCGATCAGCACTACAAATTCTAAAACACAGGAATCTAGAGCGAAGTTAATATATGGTATGCTTCATTCTTTGAAGTTTATGTCCACTAAGTTAGCTCCTGGAAACCAATTAAGAACACTTTCGACTGGAAAATATAGAATTCACGCGCTATTCACTGCAACTAACTTATGGATTGTTGTTTTTTCTGATTTAACGCATCATAGTCTAAGCGAGACCCTTGAACAGGTTTATGATCTTTATTTGAAATATGTTGTTCAGAACATGTTAGTGCCAATAGATTTCAAGGATGCTTCAGAAGATGGATATGATGATAAAATTACAAATGAGTCGTTTATTAAGGAAATAGATCAGGTTTTATGTCTACAATAAATTAGTTAACATATCGGTCCAGAATTGGTCATTCAACGAATTAATAGAATTTTCCAAAACCATTGAATCGACGAAAAATGATGAAACATCAGTTGATTGGATTTGCGAATTAGGGTTTAAAGTAGCTGCGGAATTATGACTCTGCAAATATTTTCTTAACTTTGTAGCATACGTCTGAGAAAACAATGCGCAAAGATATCTTAATTTTATGAGGAAACTGTTGTGTGGAAATAAAGTAGAGCTCCTATCCAATAACTCACAGATGCGTCTGATTGTATCAATACATGGTTCCATTAGAGAGCTGAATTGTGACAAAGCAGGAATAGTCATGACTCCAAACCTTAACTTCAATAGTAGAACACCGAAGATATAGATGATCCTTGAAATATGGAAAAGGGGCATTGAAGCTATCAATTCAGGTGTTAGCTTTAAAAAATGTTCAAATGATGCAAAACACTCTTGCGCACAGCATTTGAATGCCAATTCAATATCATGGGGTAGGTGCGTCAATTCGAATTTATCCTCTGCCGTTTTAGATTGGAAAAAGTGAATTAATATCGATTCATAGAGATAGGCATAGACTGAGTGATAGAATGCAATTATACGATGGCGGTTTCTCGGAATCAATGGGTATAATTCATCTAATTCTTTTTTCATGAGCTCCACGAATTTGGTATTATCGAAAGTTGTATATTTTGATGCCATTTCAACGATTCCAGCTCCAGTAGTTATCTGAATATTAGTATGGATAGACTCTAAACAATGGTTAATCTTGGAAAAGTGAACGAAAACTTTATCATCTTCATGACTGTATATCTTTGAAGGATAATTACCCTTTAATATATCCTGGCAAAATGCATCAAACCTACACGACCATCTCAATTGAACGGGCTGTCTCAAAAAAATTGATATATTCAAACCTGAAACATAGATCATCAAAACCGTCCTAAAAAAATCATCGTCATGTTCAATATCAGTAGGTTGAACCACGTATTGTCGATGACTTACGACGTCACTTGGTTTGCTTGCTGAGCTCAATTCTAGATCTCTAATTGTCGAACAGCATATATAATTGAAAAAATGGTATCTCGTTTTATGAGTCCACTCGGCAAAGTTGTACCATAAACAAAGAATCAACAACGACTTAATCAATTCTATATTTCTTTGACCAAGTTTTATAGCATAATGACAAATCAATGAAAAAGTAAAATTATCCAATTTCATATTATCCGTTGCCGAACGGTAGGTGCTTGGTAATATTTGTGAAACAACAGAAAGAACCGTTGAAAAAAGTATTGGCTGACTTCTACGCAACTGATCCACAGATATATCGTCTGGAAGTTTTACCAATGGTAAATGAAACTTTTTCCCCAATACTTCTCGATACAACTTCAATCTGTACTCAGCATCCTGTTGTGTAACAAGCCCTAGTGCTAACGGATCTGTATATAAGGGCACAGAAGAACCGGTCTGGACTATTTCATCCCATGCATCCGACAGGGTAGTGATTTTGGCCAACGTTGTTTCAAGTGCTCCCTTTTGCCACGATAAAAGGTTTGTTATCTCCAGTTCATACTCATTGTAAGAATAATTATTCAGAATAATATTACTAGAAGTTTGATTGGTTAGCTGATTGGTATCAAGTTCCGACAGGCTTGTCCCGTTGGAGGCAAATATTCTATTAGAGTTATCATTCATGTTTGGGTTGTTTGCAGTACTACTTTCATTAGTGACAAAAGAAGAGTTTGAAGCCAAGTCCACTGGGATTGCATTCTGCTCCAGGGATACAGAGGTTTCGGCGGAGAGCGGTGTCTTCAACGGGGAACGTCCAGAACCTTCTAATCTTTTCAGCTCCGCCTCTATCCATGGCCTGGGCAAAAACCGTTGCGGCTGATTGAGAGTTGAGCCCAACAACGGATTAGGATACTGCCAAGTACCCTGTTGAGCTGACTGTACACCAGTACTTGTATTAATCGTGTTGTTCTTTGCCCTTGTATTGTCCTGAATATTAAAATTCGAATCCAGACCTCCAAAAATATTCGATGGCAAGTTCAAAGCACGTTCATTAGTCATCCCAACATTTCGGGGAAACTGCACTCCATTGAAGTTGGGTGAAAAAGCATTTCCTGACAAACTATCCTCCGTATTAGAATCTCTATCAGAACCACTTACACCCGACCCATCTGGTACAACTCTTGCGTTCGGCTTCCTCTTCTTACGTCGCCTTTTCGATAGATCAAACTGACAAATTTTATTGAGTTTCGAGCATCTAACACATGGATGCCTATATATATCATCTTCATATAGAGGGATGCATCTTTGCTTCATCGAATGACAATTGATACAGGCAAATGTATTTCTTTTTGTACTTCCATCTGGTTTAGTTTCTCTTGACATGGGTGTTGTATGCCTTGGATCATCATCAGCGATTCCTAATAGGATCACCTTTGGGTGATTCTCGTTCTGCATCTCCATGAAGATCTACCGCTGAGGTCTCCTTTGTCCTAGGTTCGTATACGTTAAAGAAGGTCGGCTGTTCTTCTTTAAAAAAGAAAAAAGAAATCCCTTTTGATACCAACCTATTAATTTTTCTACAAACCTTAGTTTAATAAGAGTCTTTTGCCCTGAGTCAAAGAAAAAAAAAAAAATTTCGTTGCAGTGCAACAGCCTCTTAGCCCGATGAAGTGTACTTGTTCCGATTGAGGTTTTGGATTTCGCGCGGTTCTTAGCTTCGACTTATACCAAGGCAAAAATACCAATCAGCAAGATCTTTTAGCACAATGAAGTAAAGATGTCGTCAGGATATTGAAGGGTGGGGTCGGATTTCAGTTGCCTAAACAATGTCCTATGGGTTGGAGATAGTAAGTAAGTCAGTAGTGAAGGAAGAAAGAAAAAACGGTGAGAAAACATTCCGAAACTACATGTGTATTGAATTAGAAGAAACACTGAGTTGATGCGCATACTCGTGCGTACTTTTCAGTTTATTTTTTTTGCTTTTCTCCATCAATACGATTTTAATTCCATCATCAGTATAACGTCAGGTGTCAATGGGTTCAGAAGATACGGAACTGAAAAATGAAGAATGAATAGAAATGCTATATTGTACATAGGAAACTGTAAATCAATAGGCAATATTGAAAATTAAGATTTGATACAGGTGATAGAGCCTTCCTGTAATGTTTTCAAGTCCTGAGCAGGGGGAGAGTTGGAAGCGGGCTTTGCTCTATTATGGATCATGTGACTCTGTACCAAGTGTCCTGCGGCGAGAGCACTGCAGAGAGACAGTTCACCTGCCATGACAGCACTAGCAACTATCTTTGCGAGCTGTCTGGCGTTAGTACCAGGTTCAGTTGGATGAGGACCACGAACACCGAGAAGGTCTAACATCGCAGATTGAGGTTCAAGAATGGTACCACCACCGATTGTACCGACTTCAATGGAAGGCATGGAGACAGATATTCTAAGATCGCCGTCAATTTCTTTCATCAATGTAATACAGTTGGAGGATTCGACGTTCTGAGCAGGATCTTGGCCTAGGGCGAGGTAGACCGCAGTGACCAGGTTAGCGGCATGTGCATTAAAACCACCGACAGAACCTGCCATTGCAGAGCCGATCAGGTTCTTGGAGATGTTCAATTCAACCAGCGCTTTAACGTCACTTTTCAAAACTTTTCTAACGACATCCCCAGGGATTGTGGCTTCAGCCACAACACTCTTACCACGGCCCTCAATCCAATTTATAGCGGCAGGCTTTTTATCCATACAATAGTTACCTGAAACAGAAACGATTTCCATGTCATGCCAACCAAATTCCTCTACCATTCGGTTCAAAGAGTGTTCGACACCTTTAGAAATCATGTTCATACCCATAGCATCACCAGTAGTAGTTCTAAAACGAATAAAAAGTAAATCACCAGCCAATGCTGTTTGAATGTGCTGCAAACGAGCGAATCTAGATGTGGAGTTGAAAACCTTTTTTACCCTGTTTTGACCATCCTCGGAGTCTAACCAAATTTTACATGCACCGGCTCTTGACAAGGATGGGAAACGAACACAAGGACCTCTTGTCATTCCATCCTTAGTTAAGACAGTAGTAACACCACCACCAGCATTGATCGCTTTACAACCTCTCATTGCTGAGGCGACTAAACAACCCTCCGTTGTAGCCATTGGAATGTGATAATAAACATTGTCAATCATCAAAGGACCAATGACACCAACAGGTAATGGCATATAACCAATGACATTTTCACAGCAAGCACCAAAGACACGATCATAGTCATAATGTTTGTAGGGCAAACGATCAGTGGCTAGAACTGGAGCATTGGCTAATTTTGCCAAGGCTTTACGACGGACAACAACGGCACGGGTAGTATCGTTTAACTGTTTTTCTAACGCATATAAGGGTAATTTGTTATTAACAACCAGAGTAACGACATCCCTGTTTTTCAAAGTTTTAACTTGACCATTCTTCATAATTTCCGCCAATTTCTCCAATGGGACCTTTTCAACTTCCTCATCAGATTCACTTTCCGTCTCGAATTCAGCATCAGAATTACTTTCAGGTACGGGACCAACCTCAACCTTGGTCTCATTACTAGCACTAGAGGAAGGAGACTGAGCTTCAGAATATGACTTGGACGACTTTTTGTCGGCACGTTTCTTTTGTAATTCGTTAGCGGTAATTTGTGTATGGATTCTAGCTGCATTCAACAAATAGACATTAATTGAAGCGCTAATGAACAATGCGAAAATTAGAAGCTTACTAACAAATCTATCACGGATTGCTACTGAGATATAGCAAATCAGTGAGATAATGCCATCTTCCATTCCGAAGTATGCCCTGGCTGGTTCATAAAATTGAAGTGGGACAACAGACACGATAACACCGTAACTTTCTTTGGAAATACTGGATGAAATAAAATCTGGTAGAGTTCTTGACTGAGTTCTAGAATACAGGGAAGATAACGTTTCATAAGTCCACCTCGCACTAAAATTGTAGAAATTAAAAGCCACAAACCCAGAAACAAATAAGAGTTTCCCCAATGTCAAGGTGGTGCTAGATTTCAATATTTTATTTTTTTTCATGGTTTCAGATTCTGATATTATTCCAGCAGTAGATGGAACAACGCCATCTTCTTCAAGAGCTTGTTTAATCGTAGTTGCTTTATGAATGATATTGATCTCTAACTTCAAGGCTAAAACAGCAGCATAAAATGTGTTCGTCAATATCAGGTCGAATATTAGCAACAATGCACAGAACATACAGAAGTTGGCCAATGCATTGACAGTTGATGCATAAAGGGAACATCCTGCAAAGGCAACAATGCATAGCAAATAATCTTGAACCAAACGACCTCCTTCTTCACAAATAGCGTCATAGACAACTTGGTAGGTAGTAACTTTCTGTGAGGCATCGAATCTTCTGAACTGATCGACTACGTATTTGGCCAATTTAATTTTATGCTTAAATCCAACGATTACGACAACGAATGGAATGCCTTCAACTAAACTCAAGGCAGTAACAGGTTTGTCGAGCAAGCGCTGAGATGTGTATAATGCAAAGAAGAAAGCTGCACCAGAATTAACTATAGCAGCTAAAGCTATCCAAAATTTGGAATTCGCAGCTCTCATATCGAGAAATAAGGAAATCATTGTATAGAACATTGCGATGTACGATGATCCAATGATAAAAATATCAAATGGTTCGGCAGTAGTGATCCTGCTAATAAAATCTTCATAGATTGCAGCTAAAAATTTTTTGGCATCTTGCAGCTTATACCGCTGAGCTCTCAATGTCCATTGAGTTTGATCAACTGAATGTAAAGTTTTTGGAATGGATAAATCATCTTGCAATAGGTATTTCACAGTTGAAGTCTCGTAAATGGTATTTTCCAATTGAGGAACTGCAAGTGTGGTATTCTCAGAGAAAAAATCCATTTGTAGCAAATAATAATGTTTAAAGAACGTTGATTGCAACTTCAAGTCTTCGAATTCCTGATTCGAAAGTTTAGACCATGTACCGGTCTCAGGTGCACGGTAATACTGTACACAATCGTTACTCAATGCATCAAGAGTCCCCGAACCAAAAAATGTTAGCGAGCTTTTAGATTCTAAAGACCAACCATTGAAATAATGTTCGATAACCGAAAGATATGCCGTAGCAGCAACAAAGAGAGTCACCAATATCACATGAATTGGATGTTTTGCTGAAAACTTCGCCACATGAGCAAAAGGCTTTGCCAAGTGTTTCAATTGCTTAAAAAGCAGAGGCATCTTTTATTCAAATAATGCTCAACTCCAATGAAACTATATCTCAAAATGGAAACGGAACCAAAGAAAAAAATCTCTCTTACAGTAAATTTTGAAGTTGTACTCCAAATACCGTTCCTCTTAAGGCAGCTTGTTTGAAATCGCCCTCTTTATGTTCTTTTAAGCTTCTTGAAAAACTGATGATACTCGCTCCAATTTTCAGTTTCACTTAATTTTTTACCACCAAATAAAATTCGTTCGTGGAATGAAGTTTAATTTCTAAACGACGCGTAACAATAGACCGTTATATGCGATAAATTGTATTAGAAAAACTTTTTTGTCGCAGCACGAGTTATATCTAGTTGGTTTGCCTCGATGGGAAAGACAATAGGGTTTGTAGGCGATGGAAAAATCGTCCTTATGAGAGCGATTCGCGAGAGTGAAAGTTTTCGATTGAGAAAACCTTCCTATTACGACAGAATTTGGCGGTTAACTCCTCTAGACGGTACTTTCTATTTCTAGGGATGCTTTTTTCTGTTTTGAGCAGTTACTGTTCTGCGCGGCTAGATGACCTGATTGTGTAAAGTTATAATGTTTTAGACGCAATGTAATGTGCCCTTTTGAAGTCAATTCTTTGAATTTGTTGAAGTGTACTGGATCAAATGGTAAAGGTAGCGATATTGAGTGTTGCAATATCTGTTGTGTGTTTCTGACTTGTGTTAAACCCTTGTTTGTTTATTGTTGTATTGATGAAAGTTAATGGAGACGCTTTCCGATTTTAAATGGTGGGTCGCTCGTCAAACAAAAAAAAAAAAGGCTCACTTTTCAAAATATGGACAAGTAAAACCAAGAACTACGTTCGCTAACATAGATGAGTATGTCGATTAAGTTTATCATATAGTTCGGACCGTTTTTAGAATTTCAATATATCAAATGTTCCCAGTAAAATATACACGCAATACCGAATTATAAACGTGAAAGATTATTTAAAATACATAAAGGAAAGGTTGGGTAGTTTGAAAATTAAATTTTTGAATTATTTCAAGGAGACCAATTTAACATCGAAAGTCAATTCTGAATTGGCTGGAAGGCCAGGTAGAGCTTGCTTACCATATGCATATGGAGCAGGAATAACAATTCTACGTTCACCACCGACAGACATACCCGCGACACCGATATCCCATCCCTTGATAACTTCTCCTCTACCAAGGTTGAAAACAAAAGGCTTACCACTTGTGTTCTTATCGAAGACCTTACCGTTCTTCAACTTACCAATGTATCTCATACCGACCTTAGAACCCTTTTTGCAGGCCTTACCGTTACCGACTGCACGATCTTCGATAATGACACCACCTTCAAGTACTTTGGTCTTAGGCTTTTCTTTCTTTTCTTCCTTTTTTTCTTGCTTTTTTTCTTCTTTCTTTGCTTCCTTCTTCTTGGTTGGACCCTCCTCAAGATCCTTCTTGAATTCGACCTTCTTTTCCTTCTTAGCCTTTTTGTTTTTCTTTGGTTCCTCTACTGGAATTTCTTCTTGCTCTTCTTGCTCTTCTTGTTCTGGCTCTTTTCTCTTCTTATTCTTGCTCTTCTTTGACTGCTCTTTTTCGACCAATTCTTGAATCTTGGCCTCAACGTCACTGGCTTCTTCAATCTCTTCCAAGTTAGCCTCCTCATCAGGGGTCAAGTAGTCCTCTTCGTCATCATCGTATTGACCATCAAGATCGTAGTCTTCTTCATCCTCCTCTGAGTCATAAACTGGAGTGTCGAAGGGGTGCTTAATAAAGTTACCAGTTAGGGAAATACGGTAAGAACCAGTAACAATGAATTGAACCTCTTCTTCTGGCGCAATGACCAAATCGATAGATTGTTGGTATTGGGATTCTGGGGACAAAGTGGCGATAACAAACTCCTCAAATTCGTTATCTTCCTCTTCATAGTCTTCATCATCCTCTTCATCATCTTCTTCAGCATCTTCAACCTTGCTCTTTGAAGCCTTTCCGTTCTTTTTTGATTTTGTCTCTTCCTCGTCTTCTTCCTCGTCTTCTTCTTCTTCTTCTTCTTCTTCTTCTTCTTCTTCTTCTTCTTCTTCTTCTTCAGAGATGTCTAGCTCGTCCTCAGCGAAATCACCCAATAGTTCATCTTCATCGTCAAAGTCCGGGTTTCTTTTGATGATTCTTAGAGTAGATGGGTTCTTTTCATCGTCCAGAGCTTCGGGGTCAATTGCGGCCATGGTGATACGCACAGTAACCGGTGTGGTAACATCGATGGCAGGTGTTGGTGTGTATGGCTCAATGTTCAAGTTGTAAGCAGCTAATGGCAATAAGTCGGACATTTTTTATTCAAATTTATCTCGCTGTTCCTAGATCTTCTAAAACAAGGTTAAGGAATGTCAAGCCCATCTCATCTCATCTCTTCATCCTGCCACATTTCATTTAAATAAAAATTTTAACAGAAAAGAAAATTAAAAGAACACGAACCTTGTCGTTTCTTTTTTAAACATAATACATTACTTCACTGGGTTTCCACATGAAGCAAAATGCAGCGACGTTCAACAATAGTAGTTGGTAAATCAGGGCGTTACCTGGAGAGTTGGTACCAGCGTCTTAGCTCCTAAGATGTCTTCAGTTTAATACACTAGGATGATCATTTGTATCCTTATTTAATTAATGATAACTAGACGACGTTGCAAACACTAGAAAGGGATTTAAACCCAAAAGATATAAAGTTATATTATATAACAAAGTAGTTTAAAGTTTTCACTTTCTTAGAATTTCAACAAGTGTGGCTTGTCACCGTTCTTCAAGGAGAAGGATGCAGCCAAGTATTGCTTCAACAATGGGGTCTTCTTGATTTGAGCCAACAAAGCCTTGTCAACAGACTTTTGGTCTTCAATTCTTTCTTGCTTGATTTCCTTCTTTGGTTGGTCTTCAGCGAAGAAGTTGGCTTCAGCTCTTAGCTTTCTAGACAACTTTTCCTTGGAGAAGTAAGCAACGTTGTACTTTTCAACATCAACATCTTCCAAAGAGACTCTGGTAGAAGTAGCAATGACGTAACGAGCGTTAACTCTTCTCAATGGAACACCGTTGACCTTGAATGGACCGGAAACCAACAAGGTGTTGTCTTCCAAGTTCTTCAAGTAGACAACTCTCTTACCTCTGAAACGACCAGCCAACAAGATCAAGACAGTACCTGGGACCAAAGAGGCACGCAACTTTTGTGGTCTGGCGGCCTTTCTGGTTTGCTTTGGAGCTGGAGTGTCTTCAGCTGGATACCACTTTTGAGCCTGTAAAAGATTGTTAGTAAAAAAAAATTCCTATATTCATGCGTATTTCAAGACAGATGTCCACGGCAAAGCATTCACAGTCTAAAATTTCTCAAGTTATTCCGCAATAAATGGGTATATTCATTGGTGTAATGATCAAGCCTTTGTCTGTACGAAGACTTTCTACAACGTTCATTACGCTCGGATTCTCGAAAAATCACCACGTTACAACACACATGGTTTACTTGTGCTGCTGGTACAAAGCTATTAAATTTGTAGCATTTATCAGTACTTCCTTTTGATTATTGTATATGGTGCCTATGTTGTTACCTCTATTCAATTGTGCGATCCTCTCACGAAATATTTCCAACGATATGCAATATGCCCGCTTCTGAATTGAATTATATGTTTATATCCCACATACTTGAGCCATTTTGTTGATGTATCTATTGTTTGACTTGTTGAAGCAAGCTATTCAATCTAAATATCTAAACTGTTGATTATATGCAATTTTTTGTTAGAAAGTTCAAACTGACCGTGTCTACGGTGAACGCTACCACCTCCTAGTGCCGGTCGATGAAGCGACTACCCCGGCTGGGTCATAGTAGATGGACAGCTAGGCAGGGAGTATAATGCTGACTCCTCCAGCACGCTGTGGTAGGTACGGCCAGCAGGGAAAGGTGAGGAACCACGGTAGGATAACGATGGGAGGGATAGCAGGGACGCTCTCCGCGTAGCGTGCTGGTTGTCCTCTCGCCATGCAGAGGCAATTGTGGGGGGGCAAACACGCGGTCGGCTCACCCATGAGTGTCGCGGAAATGCTGAAAAAAAATCATTGGATAAATTTCTTAAAACGGTAATTGGTAAAAAAGGTGAATATTCCCACCCGGACATCAGAACAACACGGGGGGTATGGGTGTAATAACATGCTTATCCGGACTGTGATATTCCTTTTTGCCGAAACAGGATAGACAGTGATAATTGTTGCTCATTAAACGCACCGTTGGGATTCAGTAGTAACACAAAACCACGGTATGTAATAGTAAAATTGTCAATTATACACTTTCACATAATTATGTATATTCTGCAACGAAAGGCTGGACTGCAGTCAAGTCAATAAAAGTCTACTTATATTCCGCCGGCATCTGAGGGATAGGTGGGACATCAGAATCTAAGGGATAAGCGAGTTTTAGAATTAGATGTCCAGTCCCAAGTCTAAGTGCAATTTGTCCTTCTTGTTGGATTTGTGGATCACCAAGATTGATTTGAGCGACGCCTAGTTCGGTATCTCTAGAGAATTTGTGATGGGACACGGCACCGAAGACTATATTTGCCTCTGGAGGAGCTCTGAACTCAACGGCATCGTTAAAAGTACATATCGACTGTTCGTCAGCCTTACGATCTTCAGTTCGCAATATGTTTTTAATTTTACCGCCTTGTGCCAGAGACAGACGAATTTGAACAGACTTCCCTAAATTTTCTGCCGCGACAATAGTGATGCGACCCTTACAAATTCTGTTGGGTGGTATAGAACGCAAAAAGCTGCTTGCAGTGGAAATGGTTCTCTTATGAATTGCACCATGTGGATCTTGGGAACTGGAATCCCCCGCAACTGATACTGAGCGAGCTGCTTGTGATTGTACCGGGGCATATGATGTGTCTGGAACTGAAGGGTCGAACTCTAAATTTGAGGTTTTTCTTTGCAGAGAGCTTGTTTCGTCACTTGTGCTATGAGAATTGGAATTTGACTTGGAGGTTTTCTTTCCAAAACTTTTCATGAAGCGTCCACCCTTTGAGAGGCCTCCAGTGACAACACCAACACCCGCACCAGCGACACCAACCCCTGCACCAGCTACGCCCATACCAACACCGGCGACACCGACGACAGCTCCATAACCAAGGTTGGCTACATTCCCTACGGTCTTTTTAGAAAAATTAGCCAAGCCGCCTTCACCAATATCCACAGGGGGTCTTATGTAACGAGGATGGAACGTGGCATTGAGACTAAAGGTGCCCTGTGGTTCCAGTTTTAGAATCATGTCTGTACTTCCATTTGGTTTTAGTTGTCTGACATCTAATTCCGTTTCACACAAATAATCGTTTGAGCCTGTTCTGTCCCAGTCATAAATTGTGGCTGTAATTTTATTTCTTGTCCTAGAAATGATTGGAATGGTAGCACTTGACTTCCAAACAGGGTCTAATGTCTTCTTTACAATTTCGGTCTCAAATATCTTTTCTCCGTCGACCCTTATAACAAGGAACGGATCAGATTTACCATTTTTATCGTGGCTAGGCACCTCATTAGCTGAAAGGTTCTTTAGTTCCAACATTCCAGTGTCCATCATAGTTTCTGAAGCGGGCAACTCTACATTTGTTGGATTCAACAATAACCTAATCTTGAATTTAGAACCGCATTTAGTTGTTACAATAGTTGGTTCCTCGTATCCCTTTTTAAGAAGTTTCAAAGTCGATAATTCCGTTTCTGAGACAATCTCGCTCACCTCTTTCACAACGGGCCTTTTGGAAACACGGAAGTTGAGCACACTGTGCTCTAAGTCCCGAACAAAGAAAGTACCATTCTGTGGAAGTACTTTTCCATTGATTGATCTCTCTGAGATAAGGAATGGATAACTGACATCATCGCAGGAAATTCCGAGGTATGATGATGGCTTCGAAAGAAGAGCTTCCGTCACTTGAACAATACAAACACCGGAATTGTGCTGCACTAATTCCTCCAATGTTATTTTTTGTTTTCTATTTAGTTTTTCCAATTCGGCGCCTATTTTATCTTCAACTTCAACAACTTCGTAAGATTTTGGTTCTTTATCCATTTGTTGTTTCAATTTTGCTTGATTTTCTTCTTGCGCCTTCTTCTTCGCCTTAATGGAATCTTCTAATTGCTGAACTTGAGTGAGCTCATGTGGATAATAAACAGGTAGAACAGCGAGAGCTTCGACAGCTATGTTGATATAACTTTTTATTTTTCTACCATGCTCATTAATGAGATTGCAACGAATTGTTTTTGAACCCTCAAAAATAGGTTCGTACATATTCGACCCCTCAACCTTTTTAAGAAGATCTGAAGCGCTAATATTGAAGGACCCAAAAAACCTGTCTTTACCGATTTTTTGGTAGTCATATACCTTCAAACCTATAACTTGATTTTCTGATTTTATTGGTAAATATATGACTTCATTAAAATTGGGGTCCTTTGTGTCTGAAAGAAAGTTGGTTCTGAATACAGGAGATTTGCTCAACGTTACGGTAATGTATGGATCTATATCACCTATGCCACTTAAATCGTCATCACTAACAAGAGCATTTTTCAAATGAATCCTCACTGCACCGATAGGCTCACGAATGGTGTTGTTCACAGAAAAAGATCCAGTCATACCTACTGGCTTCCAAAGAGCAGATATATATATTTCACCTTGAGGAGACGCTTCTAGATGAGATGTCCCACGACTCACTATTTCAAGAATTTCTTCCATTGAAGAGGAGTATTCTGCCAATAAACGTTTCCCACTAATTATTTCATCGTAAACCTTTAGGCTAACTTGGGACTTTGATTTGGATGGTACCAAGACTTCTAAAGTTTCCTCCCACGAAGGCTCATTTATACGACGTAATGTCCTGTACGATTTCACAAGTTTATCATCAATATATAACTCCGCGCTCGGTGACAAAGAGCCCGTTAGGGCAAGGGCAGTATTCAAGTATTTTACTTTATGCAATGTGAACTTTATAATGCCGACATCCGATTGATTGGATTGTCTGTCTTCATCATCCGAAGAGATTTCTTCAATGTCACTTTCGGTTACAGAGACCTCTGGTGTCAAGCTATCATCAGAAAGAACAGGGAACCAATTGATACTGAAATTTAATAAACCCTTTGACTTTCCACCAGACTTTAGTTCCACAGCCGTATGTTCGTATGCATGTTTTTGATATAAATCGGCTAAATTAAACTCGAAAGAGCCAACCAAGGCGTCTTTTCTAAGTTCGTTGAAGTCAAGGCAAGTCATAGTCAATTTTTGTTCTAGAGAGTTAACCAACAAGTATTTTGTTTCATTCCAGCGTGGTTTCTTAGTATCTGATTTTATCGTTGTTCTTATATTTTGATTATCACCTATTATGCCTTTTTCAGCGGTAAGTTTAATGTAAGGGTCGATTGTGGTTGACAAGAAATCAGAGGTCTTTAGGTTACTTGCAGACTCAACAGTAACAGCAACGACCCCAATCGCATCTTGAGATTGTGTAGCCATAATCTCTTCAACATTAACATCGATTTGGTTTGGCGCATATAAAATTGGTCCAACATTGGATGTAATCAAGCTCTTGACGAACGTTTTCAAACCAGGTAGGAAGGACATAACATCCAACCCAAGAGTATCACCACCAATCGGTTTCAAAGCAAAATCAATGAAAGGTGGCTTTAACATAGAAACTGAAACAATCTTAATATTGGGAAATGTTTCACCAAATTTTATGGTTACTTTAATTGTACCAGCAACGTTGATGTCCTCAACCAAAATTGGTAAAGACTTCGAAACGAAACCCTTACCAATCGTGACACCTAACGCAATCTTAGGATTGATCTTATTCTGCACTTCCTTTGGTGTCATGTTAGATTCGTCATTAGGGGTAAAAGAAAAAGTCCAGTCCATTTCGACAGTATCTTTACCCTTTTTTGTATAAGATTTAATAACATCGATGGTTGGAGCTTTAGACCCAAGCGTGAATTCATCCAAGGACAAGGCATCAATACCAAAACCTGGCGCCACACCTGCCAATTGTGGGTTCACAGCATCCTTCACTTGTTTTGATAAGACCGGCATGTAAATAACCCAGAACTTAGATAAGAAGGAATTCATCCACACACTACTTTCGCTACGCTCGCTCAAAGTTTCGTGTACCGTAACTCTTTTTAGGTCATCCCTTATATTTCTGTTAAAACGACGAAACTCTGCACGATATACAGATGCGGTACACAATAACACAAACCCTAAAGACCACCAAGAGAAATTGAGGTACGCTAGTAGCCACGAGAAAAAGCAAGTACCAATCACTGTTCCTGTGTTATTGTACCAATCATTGTAATAATTTTCAAAGATATAGTTCCTAATTGACTTAGATTTTTTTGTCCCAATCAAGGGTTTGTTAGTATCTTCGACAAAATCTCCCACCGAGCTCCAAGGAAACAAATGATCAGCTTTTTCTTTCCCCAAGAAGTTCTTCATTTCTTCTGTCTCGTTCTTGGATTTCGTATTAAACGTATCATCTGCTGATGCTCCCTCCTTTTTGCTTTCCGTCAAATTTTTTTTCGTACGAGCATTTCGATCTAAAACTTCCGCAGGAATGTTATCTACAGTCCCTTCAGCATTGGGTGGAGGTAAGCCAGCAACAACTTTAATTCCCTTCGAAGTAGTAAGATCGGATGAATTAGCAGCAAGAATTTTTGGTTTTTCTCCATTCTTACTGCTCTGATCTGTCCTTGAATTAAAAGTATTCTTCTTTGACAAATGATTCGAAGTAGCTCTAGCCTTATCGTCTAATCCATTATGACCGACAGAGTTCGGAACTTCAGAATTGGGACCATTCATTTTACCCTTTACCAGCTGGCCGAAACACAGTCTATTATAGCTATTCGATTGGCTTCTTTTTCACTTTTTTGAAAACATTGTGTGCGGTTTCAAAATAGCAAATATTTTTGTATGTACATACTTTATATAATTTTCAGAAACTCTCTTGATTTTACAATATGCAAAGAACCCTTTTTTTTTTAAAGGTTCTCATTTCTTCGAGAAATTAAACCGTCCAACAATAGAAGGTTGTGAGGAACCATAATTGGGATGAGATGAAATATTCGGATATATAGCACAGCAAGCATGACGAATAGTATTTATAATACAACAGACCTATATAAGGTAGAAGTTATATACATTCAGTATCTCGTAACCAATTCTAATCGTTTAGAAATTGCTGAGTTTATTGCCTCAAGAGAGAACAAGTCAGTTTCTAACAATTTATTAACGAACAGATGATGATAGTTTGGATTAGCATCTCCTAGTCTGAACGAGCAATATATTAATTGTAAACAGACAGAGTCAGTTAGTGTTTGCTTGTGAGCACATATCTGTGCAATAAGGAAGTTCACGCATTCGTTAAGAAACTTAAGGACAACCAAAGGCGTATCTACATGCTTTTTTTCAGATTGTTCAGATTGAGGGAGTTCGGGAAGGAGGATAGGTATACAATCAGCTTCAAACAGGGAAGTAAATACCGATATTGTTCCATATACGTGTTCTCTTACACACTCAATTTTTCGTTTGATGAGCATTTCCTTGACTGTTATGGGTGTCTCTTCAGTGATTGAGTATGAATCTATTTCGTTGCAGACGAATTTGTAACGCATAGTTAAAAATAGTTGCTGCAAAGTAGCCGCATTTTGCTCAAAGGGCTCTACCGCTTCTAAATATGATAAGACCTTTTTCATGGAGCCCAATGTTAGATTAGTGGCTAGAAGCCTGACCAAGCCGTTCAACATTTTTGTTGAAATTAACGTGTTAATTTGTTCAGACACTGATTTTATCATCTGAAAGCCAGGGAATTTCTTCATTAAGGTTTTCGCGTAACTATGAAGCATCAAAGCTTCCTGGTAGTGGCCCGTGCGGATACAGCTTGACACCAAGGTCGGTAATTCTAGGATGTCGCTTATATTTGCAAGATTACTAATTATTAAACCAATACTGGTATCGTGCTCTGCCCCATTTAGCTCTCTCAGCCTACTTAGAGCTTCATGGAATGCATCGTTCGCTTCAGACTCGATATCATATTCTTCTTCGATCTCCTCATCTAGCGCTGAAAATTCAGGCTCAGATAAATCACCAATATCTTTGGTATTGAATTCCTTTGCGTTCTTTGCCGCTCCCTCGTTTAGTTCCCATAATTGTTCTATTTGTTCAGAAATTTGATGCAAAGACGTAGACCAAGTAGAATTCAAAAGGATGTTGATAATGGAGTCTTTCTCAGCTAATAATTCTTTTTTTAGTTCTTTTTCTAGATTTGCAATCGAAGCGTCTAGCTCTGCTATATCTTCTATTATAGATCCAGGCTGAGGTTGAGAGGTGAAGTAATTGTCATAAGTGGGCCTCGACTTCAAAACCTCGATGGCATATTTGATATCATCTGTGTTACTGGACCCTATAATCTCACCAATTAGAGAATCCATGATTTAGAATTTCGAGTCGTTGTAGTTCAACTTATAATCCAGACTATTATCCTGTCTACGTACTTGTTTCGATCTATCCTTTTTTCTTTACGTCGTAAAGCATAAATCGTCAACGATCATGCAACTAAATGAGTTAATGATACATAACATGAAGAAAACAGGAATCACATCATCAACACGGGGTGAAGCAACTGATAAAGCAAATTGGCTCAACGATACGTCGAAGATAAAGTATAATAACAATTAAAAACCCATACAATTTGAGACATGCATTATACGTAGTAAAATATTTTCCACCGGGTAATACCTTTCGGTGTACTAAATTCTTTGGATATAATATTTTTGTTGCAAAAGGGGTCTTGACAACTTGATACATCGGAGCAGCCCTACCTGAACCAAATACGAATCGGGTTAGATTGCAGATCTTGTTGCATAACGAAGAATAGTCTCGCCAGGTGGTAGAACGAAAATTTTTTGAAGTTAGTATTCAGATTATATCTATTCGCTTTGATACCTAATTGGCTTTAAAATGGAAGGCGTTTTTTTCAATGTGGACAATGGATACACTGAAGGTGTTGTGAGGGGTTATCGTAATGGGTTGCTAACGGGTAGCCAATACCTTAATCTGACTCAGTGTGATACACTTGAAGATTTAAAACTACAACTTTCAAGTACAGATTATGGTACTTTCTTATCTAATGTTCCTAGCAATGCTTTGACGACTAGCGTTATTCAGGAGCGTGCAGCGGACAAGCTGTACCAAGAATTCCAGTACGTTAGAGATCAGTCCAGTGGCGTAACGAAGAAATTTATGGATTTCATAACTTATGGATATATGATTGATAATGTAGCGCTAATGATCACTGGTACGATTCATGATAGAGATAAGGCTGAAATTTTGGGCCGTTGTCATCCACTAGGTTGGTTTGAGACGTTACCCACGTTGACCGTGGCGACAGATTTAGAATCATTATACCAAACTGTTCTTGTTGATACACCTTTGGCAGCCTATTTCCGGGATTGTTTCGGCGACGCCGACGAGTTAGACGATTTGAACATCGAGATTATTCGGAACAAGTTGTATCGTGCGTACCTACAAGATTTTTACGAATTTGTATCCACTGAAATTGATGAGCCAGCAAGGGATATTCTCATAGAGCTCTTAGAGTTTGAAGCAGACAGGAGAACCATTAATATCTCAATAAATTCTTTACAAAGTTCAGATGTTATTAATTCCGACCTGAAGCGTGAGTTGCTACCTAACCTAGGTAAGCTATACCCTGTATGTACCGAGCAGTTGGCTACACAAGGACAAGATTTTGAAGCCGTTAGACAGATAGTTGATTCTGTTTACCAGTATCGTGGGATTTTCGAAAATGGAAACTTGGAAGACCACTTTTATAAGTTGGAAATGGAGTTATGCAGAGATGCCTTTACTCAACAATTCACAGTCTCAACAATATGGGCATGGATGAAATCCAGAGAACAGGAAGTGAGAAATATAACGTGGATCGCCGAATGTATTGCTCAAAACCAAAAAAGTAGAATTAACAATTACATTTCTGTTTATTAGTAGATGTATAAGTGAAAATTAGACCTCTAGCATCAATTGTTGAGAAAATTCGAAAAGATTATTAGTGCATTTTGAGGAGTAAGTAGATAATTAAAACAAACGAGAAGAAACAGGCGATTTGTGTCATCCAATGAAAATTTGCATTATATTTTATAAACTGCCAACAGTATAAAGATTAAATATTTGAAACAATTGTTGCTTTGAACCTTTCAAGATCCATTCGGAAGGAAATGCCATCAGTCCTCTAAATCACGACTTCTACACAACTCTCACGATTTTCCATAGTCAATAAAACTGACTTGGAGCCTGATGCTGGTTCTAATCTTGCTGCTGGAATACCTCCCTGGTAAATATGTGCGTTTTTACATTGCGAAATGTCAATAAATCTTAAGGGCGCACAACCACAAAGCAAAGAATCAACACCTGATCTCGTAACCCGCAAACATCCTTTTAATCTAATATATTGCAATTTTGGCAGATGCATCGATATATGGAGCAAAGACACATCGCTTACGGCCCTGCCGCAAAAACTTATATCCAAAAACTCTAAATTACGACAACCGATGCACAAAAGTTCAATAGAAGCGTCCGTCAACGAACAACAAAAAGATAGGTTTAAGACGGTTAGATTTGGACAACTACTTGCAATCGACCGTACGGTGTTATCAGTGAGAAATATGCATTCACTCAGTATCAAAGATTTTAGATTTTCGAACGGTTGGAATGACCAATACGAGAATCCTGCATCAGTTAGACCTGTACATCTGGCAAAATCAAGATATTGCAAGTGGTCCTTACCATATAAAGACATATGATATAGAGTCAAGTCAGTCAAATTTTTGCAATGTCTAAGAATCATTTTTTTTAGATTGCCGCAACCAATGGGGTTCTGGAAGGAACTCTTCTTGCGATTTGGATTTGGAAAGTTTTCCATTCCTGGAATGGGATCGTCTAGTGAATAAAGGGCACCAAACATATCCGTTTCTACCAATTCATTAGTAGGTGTCTTTCTTTCATCATATTCCCAACCAATCAATCTTTGAATAACATCGTCTCGAACCTTCCTGCAGTTACTTAAATCAATTTCTCGCAAATGTTTGCCAATAGAAGGCACAGATATATCCATTATCGACATGGCGCTTATGTTCCAACAGGAGCTCATTTTCAGTGTCAGAATTTGTCCCCCAATCCCAATTTCGTTAAGCATGTAGGAAAAACCTTCATCAGTTATATGATAACAATTTGTGATGTTTATTTCCTTCGGTCTGGAGCCAACAAAATCTGTAACTTTCTGTAGAGCCTTATCGTCGATATATCTATTCCATGGAGTCAAATCTAGGTTATCGAACAATCCTGGCGCAACATAGAGCAATTGTCTCCAGCGCCGACAGACTGATGACAACTTCATCAATTCTGGTAAAGTTAAATATTGGAAACATCGCAACAAAATTCGATCAGGAAGTGGGCCTACTGTTAAGACAGAAGATCTCCTTCTGCTAGCCCCTCCTGATGCATTCCACAATCTTAATCTTTTAGCATGAGACATATATTGCATTGGTGATGGGCTTCTTACGTTAAACACGGAATTTCTATTTTTTATTGGGGCATTCAATGGTGGTACATATAATTCCAGAGCTTTCGGAGCGAGTACAGACATCTGATAAGGGACTGTGGTTTTACTTGATGTTGATGCATCTTTTTCACCGCGAAGTTGTGATGAGCTTGGCTCATTTGATGGAGACACTGAAGAGGAGGGAGAAATATGGGGCATTGGATCATTATTGCCCGGTGAGGTAGTTCTAGAAGGAACTTTCACTTTTGCACTATCAGAAAACCCAAATTCTGGCTTAAATAAATTTCCCTCTGATTGGGAAAAGCTGGGGGACAGTGGATCGTTCAAAGAAGTAGGTGATAAATTCTGAGAATTCTCCCTTTCTGTGACCTTAACAAGGTCGTTCAAGATAGACGACTTCCACGTTCCTTTTCTAGATATTGGAGATTCAAGGAGTTGCACCGTATCATATTGTGAATCTTGAATGCTTTTTTCGATTTCTGTTTCATTATTTAGAGAGATATTTTTTTTGAGTCTTTCTTCCGCAGTCTTCTTAATTTCTCTCTCTACCAATGGATACTTGTCGCAAAATTCCCGCAAGGTTTCCCCTGTAAGTATTAACAAATTGCAACTGGACACGGTTCTGATTCCTGCAGAACGTATACATTTCGAGTCTTTATCGTCACTTGCTGTAATCGAGTTAAGGAACCCCATTTCTCCAAAATATTGTCCCTTTCCTAGCCGAGCTAGGACGATGTCAATCTGCTTTGTAGCGGGATGCTTAGAGTCACCGCTCACAAATGATGTCAATGAAGGTCCTACTACCTCGATTTCTCCACTTATAATAAAATAAATATCTGTGCCATAATCTCCTTCTTTGAAAATATATTCAAATGGCGAAAATTGCTTGATTTCTACACTTAGTGCTAATTTGTGAATGATATCCGGCGGTAAAGTTGCGAATAAGTTTAAGCTTTTCAAAAACTTACCCGTAGATATCGAATCACCAATCGTTTCAACAAATGCAGGATTAGGATTAGAATTAGGTACTTCATGGAGGGATTGCATAGCTATTGGAGGGAGCTGAGGAGGAGTCATCATCTCCTCCATCAATTTATGGGAGTTGTCTACTCTTTGAGAAATCTGCTGCACAGGAGAATACCTTCTGTCCATACCTTGGTTCAGGGGCTGAGCATATATGTTTGACGAATCTATGTTGATCGGTGGAGATGCAACCCTAAGGGTTTTCTTATCTTGAAGCATTACAGTAACGCCTGCTTTACGCTGTTTATCAAGAATTGCAAGCCGTTCCTGCGCTTCATCCCTAATTTGACGCTCTATCAATGGGAAATTTGATAGGACCTGATTAAAAGTCTCCGCCGTTAGCACTCCTACCAGAACTCTTGTTTTCGAATAGACCGTCGCCGTTCTGGGCCTATTGAACAAAATTCCAATCTCACCGAAATACGAGCCTTCTACTAGCTCTGCCAGTACCACTTCACCATCCGGCGATGTCACATTAACAGATCCTCTTAGTATCCAATACATGGCTTTGGAAGGCTCCCCAGCTTTTACAATAAATTCATGTGCATGATAGATCATTAGCTTCAACTTTCGTGCAATTTCAATACAGAAATTCTTAGGAGCATCTTGAAACAAGGGAAAACTCATAATTTTTTTTAAAAAAGATGGTGGAATTGTTTCCACACATTGAGACTGCGAAACTTCTGATTCTGAATCACTTGATGATGAATTGTAATCGTCATCGCAATTCAATTTAAAATATCCCTCAGTAGCAAGGCGTTCCCCCTTCACTTTATTTGAATCATCAAGAAGATTTTTCCTTTGACGCTTTAACTCATTTTCACTGCCGCTTACGTCAAAAACCTCAACACAACTCTTCGTTTCGTCCTCTTCCTCGAAATCTTTCCTGTCCCTCTTATTCCTTTCAACTGAGCTCTTACCACTCATATTAGAACGGCTACTCCTTCTCTGGCTATGAACCATATTTGAAAGGTTTGAGCGCCTTCGCGGAGTGATGGTATTGAACATCTTTACAACTATTTCGCTAAAACCTGAATCACTTAATTCAATTCACCCCACAATAAATACCCTGACAACGTAAACTGTACCTCAAATTCCTTGATGCACAATTTTTTTTTTAAATCCTGACTATTTTAGATTCCGGCTATAACAGTATTATTTGCAGAGAGTTTCTTCTCTGAAACCTCAAGTGCTCTTAAGATAAGAACAATACCCTTTGGTTTCAAGTACAAATTTGACGGTAAATGTTTTGCACTGGTAGTATGTTTTTTTTTCAAAAAAAAAAATGTAGGTATATAGATACGCAGGGAAATATCTAGTCTAGGATTGGAATTTCAATAACAATAGACAAGCTATCGATAGACTGCAGAAGATAGGGAGTATATAAACAATAAGAACACTATAGCGAGCATCCCAGATCAAAAGACAGGTCTCAGTAAAGAAAAACAGAGCAATTTGAAGCTTCCTATTGGAGATAGGGGTAAAAAAAATTTCGGTAGATCTTAGCAGTGCTTCATGGAGTGGCGTTATATTTTCGCTGCATCCATAGGCAAATTACATGTATTTCGTAAGGTGAAGAAATTGCCACAATAATGACTATAATTGAAAAGGGTGAAAATGGGGTAGAAGATGAATTATGTGGTGCATCTTTTGGGTTGAGTGATATACTTAGAATTGTGGTAGGGCTTCTTATTGCGTCTCAA
The DNA here is from genome assembly GCA_003707555.2 of Kluyveromyces aestuarii. Taxonomy (NCBI): domain Eukaryota; kingdom Fungi; phylum Ascomycota; class Saccharomycetes; order Saccharomycetales; family Saccharomycetaceae; genus Kluyveromyces; species Kluyveromyces aestuarii. The sequence goes on from PPJO02000004.1 coordinate 134,132, forward strand.
GTTGTACTACGAGTATTGACTGGAAACTGGGTTACAGGATTCAAGAGAGAAAGAGAAATAAATAATGGAAGTGGGAAGGAAAAGCAGAAATTGGACCATTATTGGGTTACGAATGAGTATACATTGCCGTATAATTTCACGCTAGAAGAATTAAGCAAGTTTTCCGGGCAGCATGGCAGTGCGGAAGTTCCTATAGTACTTGCTATTAATGGTAGTGTTTTTGATGTTTCCTCATCGAGGCACCTCTATGGCAAATGGGGTCCGTACAGGAAGTTCAGTGGGAAAGACTGTTCGAATAATTTTCAGTTCGGGATATTTGACCATGCGAGCTACACTAGTATGTTAGAGTGCGATTGGGACATTTCTGGTCTGGATGATGCAGGTAGGGAGATGGTTCAGCAATGGCACCATTTCTTCGAGAAGAAATATCCGTTAGTTGGACATGTAGTATTTTAGGTTAACAGCAAAGGTTCAAAGCACTGAGCCATCTTCTCTCTGCACATTTGTAAGTGCCATCATGAATGTTCGGAGAATTATATGATTTAAGGTTTAAAAAAAGTTCCATGGAAAAAGGAATCATACTTAGTTCAATAAAGTTACCACGGATCCAAGTAGATTGCTGTCATCTAAGAAGTGAAACTTGATTCTCTGTCTTGAAAGTTTACTAATCTGTTCTCTATAATAATGACACTTGTGTAAAAAGCTCCCCACGTAACTTACGTGGATTTCGTTATCAACATTAGTTAAGTCGGGGCCTTTCAAGAACGTCTCAATTCCAAGGATGAGGCCACATATGATGTTTGCGGCTCTTCGTATAAGTTGCTGTATTATGTTGATTACCTGGTCGGATACCGCCATCCTCCCATCTAGCGCTTGACATATTTTTAATCCATCCCACTCCGCAATTCCGTGCGTGTCAATTTTATTTTGCTTCAAAATCTGCATCAAGCTGAAGGATATCCACTTACCGCTTGTGAGAAACTCACAGGGCATAAATGGATCCGCTTTAAAATGGTATCCATAATCATATCGGGTAAGTGGTAAATATCCTTCACCGAGAAATCCAATTTCGCTATTTATCAAATAGTAATTTTGACCATCGTCCGGCTTTTTCCACCCAGGAAGCCGATCTTTCGGTAATCGAAAACAGGCGTTGATCCCAGTTCCAAGAACCAGGGATATATCGGACTGAATATTTTGAGAATTGTTACACTGGTAGACAGCAACAGAATCATTTACGATGTTCACAACCGTAAACGGTGGAAGACCAGCGTTATTTAATTCGGAAAAACATTTTTGCAATATTTCAACCAGGTTACACTCTTTTATTTCACTACGCAAGTGATATCCCTTTCCCATTGACTTTATTCGATAATTTGAATCGAGCGGGAAACTGAAGGTCACTACAACAGGAACATATCTTTGCACCGAAAAAAAGCCCTTTATCATATTCACATCTTTTAAAGCGCTTGATATGATCTCTTCAAAAAATCTATGGTCAACAGACCTACGGGTTATTTCATACTGAAATTTGTAGAGCACATCTAAACTTCCCTTCCGAACTACAGCATATTTTATTGTGCTCCCTCCAAAATCCATAGAAAGCACATTTTGGACATCCCCGAAAGATTTTTTATGCACGTAGTTGTCAGTTCCTCCGCAGTTCAGCATCGTGTACTCGCTATTTTGCAGCAAATAACCTAATTCATCAGCAACCCTAGATGCTATGTTTTCAAATTCAAGTTTAGAATCAAAAGACAGACTTGCTGACAACACCATATTGTATTTATCCGGAGTTCAGGAGTATATTTCATAGGTTTGTATCATTATATTTAACCTCACAAATATTTGTGAACAATTGGACCTTGCAATAAGAAACGTCTACCAATCTTTCTCTAAACCAAATCAGTTTCAAGGGGTTTTTTTTTTCAAAATGTCAAATGAATTTAACCCCATACAACAAAGCAGTGCTACATCTTTAATAATACACATACCTACGTACCGTTGCACTTTAGTAAATTAATGACGCACGTCGATAGATGCTACGATATACTAAGTGAAAGTCAAAATTATTATACTTCTCGCAGATAATTTTTCTTTCAAACCATGGCCAAACAGGACAGCTGAAGCAATACTCAAGTACTCTTCGGTAGTGGTACATATTCAAGTTTAAAGGTTATATCATAACATGCTTTTAGTATAGTTGGCGTGTCCATTTTGTAGAATGCAGTCATTGATCACCCGTTCTTCCGGCAGCCTTAACCCCTTGTATGCAAATTCGACGCATTCCATATTCCACGATCCCGGTTGAAACCAAACACTAAGAACAGGGCAAGATGATTCCTTGAGCTCTGACATAATCGAAAGTGTCACCGCTGGAGGTGTAACAAAATTGACACTTATACCATCGATTTCGTCTTTTCTAGGATAGTGTTGTAACGCCTCAGGAATCGATTTTTCAATTATCATTTTTTGTCCTTTTGAGAATTTGACAGTAAAAGAGTCAACACTCAAGTCGATCTCACCTCCTTTTGGATTAATTGGTATTACTGGAAGTTCGTGTTGAACAAACCAATGCACTATTCTATTCGCAAAATGTCCGTCTTGTTGCACTTTACCACATACAAAGTATAGTCTCTTCGGACCGTAGAATTTCTGTAAGGCTTGTTTAGACATCTTTATTTGGTTGTTAAGCTCACAATAGATAAGCGGCTTCACAAAGCTTTGTTCATTCACCGTGGTATACTATTAATGATACTCGTACTCAATGGTAGCAATTTAGGAGCTTGCTTCACCCACCCCTCTAGGTACCTTTTTTTTTTTCAGATAATAGTTGAAGAAAGAAAAAGGTCTTCAGAGCTTTTAATGTTAAATTATGGAGTTTTAATAAATGAGATATACAGAGTAAAATAGCAGCCGCTATAAATCGTTTGCTGCGGAAGGTCTTTCAGATATTTATGTCACCAGAGGTGAGAAAACGCACCAGGCCGTGTGCGTCCTGCAAACTATCTAAGGTGAAATGCGAATATACAACGTCTTTGCCGTGTAAAAGATGTCTGAAACTGGGAATCGTTTGTCAATTTGCAAACGAAGCAAGATCAGTACCTTCACCAATACCTATTGAACTGCTCCAAAACTCTGGTGCGCTTGCCGCGGAGTTTTCAGGCGTGCGAACATCATTTTCGAATAGTGAGATTAGACCTAACATAGTCCAAACTACAGTTCCTCCAAAAATGAATAAAATGGATAATTATGGCCCTGCAAACACTGGTTGGGCACATTTGGTCGATTCACGTCTAAATTCTTTTGAGAGTACTTTGGAAACAATTCTTTCAGTGCTTCAAACAAATCGCATAGAACAACAATCTCGTATGGACTTTTTACAGAGCGAAATTAATACACAAGCAACACTAGCGACTAGCTTATTGAATGCCCAAGGTAATATTCAAATTCCTAACCTTTCCAATTTATCTGAACTTGAGTCATCCTTAAGTGTTTCTCAGGCCCAAGCTCTTCATCAAAACCATTCACAGCAGCATAGTAAGCGGAATAAACAGCAGCGAAACCAACATTTGACAAACAACATAGGGGGAAACCCCGGAACACAAGTTAAACTAGTCACAGATTTTAGGCTTGATAATATAATAACAAAAGATGAGGCTAGCATGCTATTAGATCATTTCATTAAAAATTTCAGTCCACACCTTTTTGGGTATATACTTGACGAACTAGACGTTGAGAAGCTTTGGGAAAAAAGCCCACTGCTATTAATATCGATTTGTACGGTTTCTTGTGGTTATCATTCATTGTTGGCTGAGAAATTTGAAGCCCTCCGGGACTCTCTTAATTGGTTTGCATCCAGAGTTTTGATCAACGCCGAAAGTGACACCGACGTCGAACATACTATATTGGGATTAGTTATCGCATCTCTTTGGCTTTCTTCCGCCAGAATGTTTAGTGGTTTGGCGCTGCAGCTTGCGCGGACGTGGAGGGTTGATCAACTGAAATCGTCTAGATTAGAAAAACTCTGGTGTCTATTATATGTCCTTGATGGAACTGAGAATTTAACAACGCATAAAAGCCCATCACTATACAAAGATGTTGAACCACTTGTAAAGGGGTCCAGAAAGCGTACTATTGAGTATTTAGATGAAGAAACAAACAAAAATCATTTTTTTAAGAAAGCTTTGTTTCAAAACTCGCAGACAAATCAAAACATTGCCACTCATAAACAATTAGAGCTACTAAATGAGGTTGACAATAAAAAATTCAAATTAAAGGAACCAACTTTTCAAAATCTCCGTCTTTTGACACAGCTTGAATATCATATGGCTATGGAATCTGTTTTTCATAACAAGAATATCGAATTGTCGACTTTACACACGGAATCTTTGGAAGCGACAATGGCGTTATTACCAAGCGAAAAATTTGGAATCCCGTGGCAAAGTAACATGGACCTAGATAAATGGATGATATCGTGGACAATTGCTTTGCAAAATGTCAAGATTCAAAATGATCCTTGGTGTTTAAAATCAACCCTACTTTACTATAATTTTGCGCGGATGCATATTAACACAAGAGCGCTATTACAGGGTAAGAAATCACATCTACTGGAAAGCCCTCCAGAGATTGAACTCATGAAACTCTGGTATCCACATGTCGAAGATGAACATATTCCAATCTCTGATACGGAATTGGAAGCAACCAAAGAAGTATCGAGATCGGCTGCGGTTTCTCTCCTGAAGCTTATCACAAAAGATAAAGACTTGACCAAAGTATTTCAATTTTTTCCTGTGCATGTATATATCATGCTATACTATGCAGCATTGGTGGCTATTAATCCAAATGATATTTTAGATAGAACCGACAAACAATCAAAGGAATGTTTTACCCTGGTTTCAAATTTGAGAAGAATATTAGAATCTACAATAATACCTGATTTATCTCTAAGAAAGAATTTGATTCTTCATTTATCACATCTTTTACAAGGTTTTAAAGAAGAATATTCGAAGCAAGTTCATAACCCCAAGAAAATCTCCGAGTTGTTCGAAAAAGCTGAAGAGGAAGAAGAACGGCGTGAGGAGAGAAAGCCGAGACAAATTTTAGCATGGCCTGATACCAATCCTGGTCACCCATAGAGCTAGCGCAATATTTATAAACCACTCAAACTACGTATAGTGTTGTATTATTATCATCAGTATTAATCTCCCTTAAGCTAGTGGGGTCAGATTTATTTTTTTTTTTTTGAAAAAGGCTCTTTTCTTTTACTGACACCGATAAAGTTAATCCTGTCACAAAGAGTAAAATATCCGACATCTAGAAACATTAAACAAGCAGACAAGATTCGTTCAACTTTTGAGAACAATTCTAATATCGATTGAATTTATTCTTCAACATGGAAATCAAGACCGAAAAATGGAAATCACAGCTAAATTCTTTTGGAGAGAAAGTTGCAAAAGCGCCGCTGCAAATAAGACAGAAATTATATACCGGACCAAAGACACACGACGCAGAAGTTGAATATTTGAAGGAGAGATTCAAATTAATCCATGCTGGAAATAACAGGCTAATAGGTGCCTGCTGCAAACTAGAAGAAAGTATATATGGAATACTTCGTCAATTTCAGAGCACAATTGAGACGTTCGAAACAATCGATCAAATGAGTGAAGAACAGAAGCCTTTTTACAGGGAATTTAATAATTTGATTAAAAGGTTTGAGCTGATTCGGGTTAGAATTGAAAACGATTCCCCTCTCTTCAAAGAAAATGTAATTGAACCTATGAACAAAGTAAATCTGATGTGCTCTCGTGTGCATAATGCAATTGAACATAGAAACTATCTTTTGCACAACGTTGATCATTTGAAGCATAAACTTGATAGTTACACACCGAATAAGATGGCAACACCCGGCGTCAAGTTTGAACAGGACAGAATGAGAATAGAAGTAAAATACCAAAAAGCGGTAGAAAGTTTTAAACCTTTTAACCAACAATTGAGAATTGAATTGGAAATATTTTTTGAATTACTAAATTCCATTTTTAAAAACTGGTTTTTGAATTACTATTATATTACCTATTCCATATACTACAACATGTACACATTCATTGCAACATGTAACGAAGTTCGGGATATTGTTATGAGCGTAAATAAATCAACCGAAAAGGATAGTTTTTCGCCCAGCACAGCACAAATAATAGAAGCCATTGAGACGGGTTCTTCCAAAATCGTATCAGAATTTCATGCAAGGTACGACTCCGTATCTGTCGAGGTCAGTAAACTCAATGTGGTTAGTTTCAAGGGATATTATGAAAGAATATCGATCAATGCATTGGATTCGGTTACTAAGGCGAATAATACCTTTCAAGGCGATGAATCGCCGGCATTTCAAATGTATTGCAAGGCAATCACCGATTTTCATCCTTCGGAAACGGACGGCGAAAGTGCCTTGATTTTGAAAAAAAATGACGTAATAAAGTTATACAGAAAAGAGAACGACGTGTGGTGGTATGGTCAGTGCCTAAGAACAAATAAACTCGGCTACTTTCCTGCACAATGTACAAGTTTAGAACGATACTGATTAATAATTGCAGGCAGAACAAACTTCATTTTTGTTTACCGTGATATTTTGTTTTGTGCACGTGACAGTTTGTATAACTCAAAAAAAAAAAACTATATATATATAAAACGATTGCACTTGAGCAATGCCCGCATAAACTGCGTATGAGTGGGGGTCTAACAACAAGTGTTAATTATTACATATTTTGTACCCATTGCTTGGACAAGATAAATTGGTTCATATTCACAGACTGGTTGGCTTTAAACAATGTCTTCTCAAATGAAATCGTTTGAAATTTCAGATCCTTTACTAAAAAGTTTGAAGGGATTCGCTGCTGCACACCCTAATATTGGTTTGATTGAGGAAGACAGAGTTCTTTTTAGAAAAGGTGACAAAGATAAAATTGCTTTGATATCTGGTGGTGGTAGTGGTCATGAACCTAGTCATGCTGGTTTTATCGGAAATGGATGTTTAACAGCTGCTGTTTGTGGCGATATATTTGCTTCGCCATCCACGAAACAGATATTGAATGCCATCAAAATTGTAAGTAAAGACAGTAAGGGTGTTTTATTAATTGTTAAGAACTATACGGGGGATGTTTTACACTTTGGGCTAGCTGCTGAACGCGCAAGGGCACGCGGTATCAACTGCTCTGTTATAGTGGTTGGTGATGACGTTGCTGTTGGTAGAAAAAAGGGTGGTCTAGTTGGGAGAAGAGCTTTAGCAGGGACCGTTTTGGTACACAAAATAACCGGAGCATTTGCTGACAAGTATTCGTCCAAATATGGACTCGATGGTGTGCATGAAATTGCTAAATCAGTAAATGAGAATCTCGTCACCATTGGTTCTTCTTTAGATCATTGTAAAGTTCCAAACAGAAAATTTGAAACTGAGTTGAATAGTAATCAGATGGAGGTTGGAATGGGGATTCACAATGAACCAGGTGTGCAAATCTTGGATTCTATTCCCACCACTGAGGAATTGATTGAAAAGCATATGCTCCCAAAGCTACTAAACAGTACAGATGAAGATCGTCATTTTGTCGATTTTAGTAAAGATGACGAGGTTGTTCTGCTAGTCAATAGTCTTGGAGGTGTATCTAACTTCACGCTAACAGCGATCCTTAACGTTACAGCGGAACTGCTTAAAACAAATTACAACATTAGGCCCGTGAAGTTTATTACAGGCACCTTGATGACTTCTTTTAATGGAAATGGTTTCAGCATTACATTATTAAATGCTTCAAAATGTAATGAATCCATTAGAAAGAGTTTTAATGGGATTGACTCAGTTTTAAAAATGTTGGATGCACCAACGGATGCACATGCATGGCCTTTAACATCTGCGGCATCATTACCCACACCACTGGTCGATACTTCCTTACTTAAAGATATTGTAGAAGTTAAGAAGGCCGGAAAGTATGGTCATGCAATGATATCTGAGTTGTTAAAAGCTGGTGCAGAAAATTTGATAAAATGCGAACCTGAAATCACGCATCTAGATACACAGGTTGGCGATGGTGATTGTGGTTACACCTTAGTTGCAGGCGCTAATTCTATTGTAGAAAATTTGGACAGTATTTCGAAAGAATCTCTTTCCCAAGCACTTGCTGATATGTCGGATAATATCGAGTCAGCAATGGGTGGTACTTCTGGTGGCTTATATTCCATTTTTATTTCAGGCTTGTCAAAAGGCATTATTGATCATTGTACTGAAGACATGTTCGTGGATAAGAAGATATTTGGCACGGCTCTAGAAAAAGGATATGAAACCTTATGCAAATATACTCGTGCAAGACCTGGCGACTCAACTATGATAGATGCGCTTGAACCATTTGTCAAAGAGTTTTCCAAATCAAGTGACTTTCATCAGGCGTTCTTGAAGGCAGAAAAAGGTGCTGACTCTACTGCAACTTTGGAAGCTAAGTTTGGACGCGCTTCTTATGTTGAAGATTCCGCCGCAATTCCTGATCCCGGTGCTGTTGGCTTGGTAGAATTTTTGAGAGGTGTCGACAAGGCCTACTCGCAATGATGTCCTCGATTTTAATTTATTTCATTAGCTATACCATTGCTTTCTTTATAGTATTATATATAAAACCACTTAAGTATAATATGTTATGATTATGATTATGATTATGAATACTCTATTCTATCATTTCTTCCGTAATATCGTATCAGGACAAACGTGACGCGAATATGAATTAATTTCAAAAACTACATTTTTTTTTTTTTCGATTACGAGTTTCAAATGAAAAATCGCCAAAAGTACAGTTTTCATTGAGGGGCCTTGACATACCATATAACGCTTAGAGTCAAAACAGTTTGAGTTTGTGTAATACTTTCCCACAAACCCACTAAGATACTAAGAGTTCAAAGCTGTGATGAGTACCGATTTCGACCGTATCTTTTATAACCAATCAAAAAGTGGTGGCCGTTTTCGTCTAGCTGAAGGTGGTCTTGGATGGAAGGCCTCAGCCAGTGGTGGGTCTGCTACTGCACAGAATAACGAGCCCTTACTATTATCATATGAAGAAGTCACCTCCGTACAATGGAGTAGAGGGTGTAGAGGATACGAATTAAAGATCAGTACTAAGAATAAGGGTTTGATTCAGATGGATGGTTTCCAGCAGGAAGACTTTAATTTATTGAAAAACGATTTGCAGAGGAGGTTTGGGATGCAATTAGAACATAAAGAACATTCCTTGCGTGGTTGGAATTGGGGTAAACTAGATTTGGCTAGAAATGAAATGGTCTTCTCTTTAAATGGTAAACCAACATTCGAAATTCCATATAATCACATTAGTAATACCAATCTAACCGCCAAAAATGAACTTGCACTAGAATTTGAAACACAAAATGAGCAGTATAACCCAGCTGGCGATGAGCTAGTTGAAATGCGATTGTATATTCCTGGCTCGGTAGAGAATGAAGAGGATGTGGATATGATTAAAAACGAAGAGCATATTGCAGAGAATATCAAGAACGAAAATGAAGAAGAAGGAGAAAAAGGAGAAGAAGGAGAAGAGAAAGCACCAAGAGAGGAGAAATCTCTTGCATCATATTTCTACGAAGAACTTAGATCAAAGGCTGATATCGGAGAAATTTCTGGTGATGCCATTGTTTCCTTCCAGGACCTGTTCTTTACTACGCCTAGAGGTCGTTATGACATCGATATCTATAAAAATTCGATCAGGTTAAGAGGGAAGACTTATGAGTACAAACTACAACACCCCCAGATTAGCAGGATATTTTCTTTGCCAAAAGCAGATGATATTCATCATTTAATGGTTCTAGCCGTCGATCCACCTCTTCGTCAAGGTCAGACTTCGTATCCATATTTGGTGCTACAGTTCCAGAAAGATGAAGAGACCGAAGTTCAGCTAAATGTCGAAGATGAAGAGTTTGAGAAACTGTATTCTGATAAGCTCAAGAAGCAGTATGATGCAAAAACACATGTTGTATTAAGTCACATTTTAAAGGGGTTGACTGGCCGCAGAGTCATTGTTCCTGGTGAATACAAGTCCAAATATGAGCAATGTGCTGTATCATGCTCTTATAAGGTCAATGAAGGCCATTTGTATCCCTTAGACAATGCTTTCTTGTTCCTCACAAAACCTACTTTGTACATCCCATTTCAGGAAGTCAGTGCTGTAAATATCTCGAGAGCTGGTCAAACTTCGACTTCAGCTAGAACCTTTGATTTAGAAGTTGTTATGAGGTCGAACAGAGGCTCTGTTACGTTTGCCAACATTTCAAAGGAAGAACAACAAATTTTGGAATCTTTCTTGAAATCTAAAAACATGAAGGTTAAGAATGAAGATAAAGAAGCGCAAAATAGATTGCAAAATGCACTTGGTTCTGACAGTGAAGATGAAGATGTTGATATAAACATGGGATCCGCAGGAGAAGATGAAGAATCTGTGGACGAGGACTTTCAAGCTTCTTCCGAGGATGACGATGTTGCCGAAGAGTTTGACTCAGACGCTTCTGCAAGCGGTTCGGAGGACGAAGACTCCTCAAGTGCAAGACCATCGAAGAAGGCAAAGTTGGAATAGTTTATCTAAGCATATATAGTTTTTCAACTGGTTCTGTGAAATTTAAAACTCTCTCTTAAGCACAAACTAGGTCACTAACTGAATGTTGTAATTTTTTAACATATAATATAAATTATTAACAGGAATCGTAGAGCGAAGCATAACGAGAAAGAAAAGTGCCAAGTTATCTCTTATCGCCATAGCCTCTTAGATTGATTAGGCCACAAGGAACAAATGACAAAATGAAAAAAACGGTGCAATGGGCCCAAGACCTAGAGTTGGCTCAATGTATGTACCCTGAGCTTGAAATTTATCATCGCGAGGATAATGTTGTTAATGGAAAGCTAGAAATTTGCATGGTACCAACAACAACTATCCGCGTCGAGCTCAATACGAGTTACTTTGAAATGTATGAATTTCCTGGAACTGAACTAGATTTTACAGTCAGAACAGATTTGTATCCTAGTTACAGCGACTCTATAAAATGGTCGTTGAAATCTACCTGGATGAATCCTGATGATGTCCTCAAGATACGAAACATGGTGGAAGAAGAATTTAAAGAAACGAAAACAGAGCGAGATTTTCCGTTGTTATCTATGATTATAGATTTTTTGAGCCATAGCATTTTAGATTCTCTAGCAGTAAAGGGGACGTATTTCTGTGATGAAATACAGTGGGACAACCTACGTTCCCTTAAAGAATACAGCAAAATTAAGGAGTTTAGAAATAAAAATTTTGACTGCTCCATTTGTCTTGAGTCCAAGAAGGGATCACAAGGGAGTATATTGCCTTGTAATAACCATTATTTGTGCAATGACTGTTTAAAGCAATATTATGGAACGATGATTAAAGAGGGCCGCATAGAAAATATGCGATGCCCTGAATGCGAATTTAAGATCTTCGATTCTGGTAAGTACGGGAGTTATCATGACATGAAAAAAGCTCTATTTACCCCTGTCTTGCCTTTTACATTTTTTAAAGATCGCTTGTCTGAGCAAGAGGTTAATAGATATAAAACATTATTCTTTGAACAAGCATTTGTTAAGCTTTTAAATTTTTCCCCATATTCGTGTGTGATTTGTCCAAGATGTGATAGATGGTGTGCCAAGGATTCCTTGGACGAAAATATGATACACTGTGAAACATGCGATATGTACTTTTGTTTTCATTGCCTCCATTCTTGGCATGGAAAGCACAACCCCTGCGGCAAAAAGGCTCCGATAGATGAAGAATTAATAGAAAAATACGTCAACGAAGAGACTTCAGCAGAGCAGAAACGTGAACTGGAGATAAAATTTGGTAAGAAAACTATGCAATTAGAAGCAGATGCCTATTTGGCCCAGAAAATGTTAGAAATGGCACTTCAAGATGAAAGGTCTAATATGAAAAAGTGTCCTGGCTGCAGAACCATAATTGAAAAGAGTGAAGGTTGTAACAAAATGACATGTTCTATTTGTTCAATGATGTTCTGTTTTCTTTGTGGAGACATCCTAGACTCAGAAGCGCCCTATTCACATTTTAACAAGCCATTTTCGCCATGCCTTGGTCGATTGTTTGAGGGGATGCCCGGCTTAGAAAATCTTCCTTGAAGTCCATATAGCTTCAGTAATTTACGATACATTTTGACGTGACAAATCTTCGATAGTTGTTCTGATGACTTTTGCTGAACTATCTAATTCATTTCTCGTATGCTTTAAATGTAACTCCTTACTTTTAATCCAACTTTCTGCTTTGCCAATTCTTGTAGCACCTCTATGAGAATCAATTGTAAATGCGGCTTCTTGCCACATAAACCATTTTTTGTAAACCTCATCCAGTTCTGCAAGAATTTCCTCCATTTCTTTACTGTAAAGATCCATGAATTCTGCGGAAACCTCATACAATTTGTCCCAGTTCATCCATTCTATTCCCATCTTTTCATTGCCACTCTCTTTGAGCTGAACATTAATACTTTTCACGGCCATAAGAAACTCGTTTTGAAGAACTTTTGTTTTTGTTTCCTTACCAAATTTTTCGCTTTGCCACTCAGCGGCTAAACTTTGTAGGCAAAAGTTTTCTCCCCGAAGGTTTTTTCCTACATTGTTCGAGTTTGTTTCCATGAATTTGTAAGTTTCTTCAATAGACAGTGGTTTTTGTTGTCCTTTCATGATTAAGCCACTGGAGGTTCCAATATTCGTATTAACTTTATGGAATGTCTCTTGCTAAACCTTGCGAAATGCATTTTGAAGTATTGGGAAATTCTTGTGAAGGAAAATTAACCGTATCTCAAAATTGCAATTTATACAAGGCACAAAATATATATCAATACAGTTGTGACAAAAAGTTGGGTTTTGGAAGCCGAAAAAGGCTATTGTGATGTTACCTAATTATATGAAGTAAACACGAGTTTTCATTCGTCTAGAATTCCCGTAGATTTGCCATCTGAGGAAAAACGTAGTGACCATTTGGAACCTAACACTGTAACCAAGAACGTATCGACGAGTCTGAAAAGCAGAGAAGCAATATATACAATAAAGGACAACAGTGCAACAAGGCGTATAATAAATTGAAAGAATCCGATACGTTCATCGCTGACGATAATCTTCATTGCCTCAAAATGGTACCTAATAAAAATTCCGGGAACTCCAGACAGCTTATCAACTTTGGAGTATTCAATATCGCTCAACGAATATTGGTTTGTGTCGACCTCGGCACCCAATTTCTTATAGATTGTTGGAACAACAGACGTGAAATAATAGTATGACTTCATCTTCTCCGTCGACAATTTAGCAGTGTTATCCAACGGATTGTCAATATATGGATAAAAGGGTCCAAATGAAAGTTCATTGACAACATGTGAAAAATCAATCAATTCAGCAGGGGTACGTTGTCCTGAGCGGTATCCCCACCCTTTTGCAGTGATTTGTAATTCTCCCTTGACTTTGTTGACCGGGATGGAACCAAAAATATGGCATGCATTTAATTCTACACTGCCGTCTGGAATTTCTATATCTATTGCTTCTCTAAATTCAGCAGGAATAGCCTCACCCAATATCTCATCAATATTTGGGGTGGTAATTTTGTGTCTTCCATTTACTAATGAACTGCTTGGAATGTTAAAAAACATCTTTTCTAATCTCAAGCCATCCTCATTGACTAGCTTACGATCTCCAGTAATATCTCTGGAGTTGACATCTAGCCACTGACAGGGCATGTTGACATATATATCGATATTAATTGGAACAGTTTCACTTATCCCATCATCAACAACATATTGCTCATCAATATATCCACCAAAATAACTTCCAAATTCCGTCCATGCAATGAAAAGTAAAAACAGGTATGTGAAAAGGGAGCTCAGACCACCTTTCGAAGACTGTTTAACATGTCTTTCCTCCGTTTTAGCTGTTGAATATATTGTTAGTAATTTGCTTCACCATAAATGTACATGCATAACGAAGGACATACGGAAAGCGTCAAAAGTTTTCAACCCTGCCATACTGGAAAAAACAACCAAGCAGTCGATATATACCAATTTGGTTTTTTAGGGAAGCAAGCCAGGTACGGTTTTATAGGCCTTTGGAGTGAACATCGTGTTGTTACCGATCAATACTACAAAATTAATATAAAAAAAATTCATAGAACCGAATTTCATAAGTGAAGAAATGCAGAGATATATTTTTCCTTTGGATACATTCCAAGTCTGATGGACTTAGGAGAAGCCCCAAAGAAACTTAGTAGCTGGGGCCTATCGAGATATCTATTTTGTTGGAATTTTTATAAGTAAAGGTTATCTATAAAATGTTTACGAAATGCAGCCATTGACTGCAGTGCTTCCGCTACCTAAATTACAACCTGAACCATCACCTTCCTCCTTCCGTGCATTGTTTTCGATATCTGGATTTTCCTTTAAGACACTCGAGCAATTCATAACCATCCATTTGCGACATAGAGCTGAGAATATCATTTCCAAAATGAGGCGAGTTACAAGGAAGTGAACACCCGTCCCAAGTGATGCAGAAAGCATTTGGATCCTTCTGTACCTCAAAGAATTAATTAGGAACACCAGCATCGATACGCAAACGAGGTAAAGTATGGTAACGATAACGTTGATCAAGCTTAGCCACCATTCAAGCTTGCTTATTGATTTTAGCTCTTGCTTTAAATTCCTAGCATTATCCAGCGTTCGTGTACTCTCAATTTGTAAGTAAATCCAGAAACTCAACAACATTAGACATAATGACGCTAAAATGCAATTAAACACCACTGTCCACTTCAATAAAACGTTAATATTAGTATAGACCTGTAGTAGCCAAAGATTAAACTTCCATTGCTCAGTCTCCTCTGGGTCATGAGGTGCCATCATTTTTAAAAGCGTGTTTCCCCGTTTTTCGTCTTTTAGGAACCTGTTTAACGAAGTGATCAAAGTTTGATATATGATCCAAAAAGAATCACTTGTAATCTTAACATTGCTTTTAGAAAGCACGCCAAATTGAAATCCTAAGTCACGTATTAGGACTGACATGATATTTAGTCCATTAGAGTTATCAATACAGTAATCCTGTAAAGTCTGTTTGCTACCCTGGTGTTTACAATATCCAAAATTATTGACTTCGAATTGATTCAATGGATGAAAAATGTCAACTAAATTTGACTCATTATATCTACTTTCTAATTGATCTAAGTCGATATCCCAATTGAAGTCTAGTGCAAAAAAGGATAATAGCGAAAAAAATTCCTTTGCTGTAGAAAATACTATCTTTGACGTAGGAGTATCGTCTTTGAAACGAAAGTGGTATTGCGGCATGCAAATTGGTAGATCAGCAGATGACGTGCATGTGAAATTTGAAAGATGAGAAAACCATATTAACAACGAAAAAAAGACCAAAATAATGAAAGATGAAATCTTTATTTTCATCTAGATTGAGTAGTTGTGGTATGTTGCATTTGTAAGAGTGTTTCCTCTTTCGAAATTTTCTTTTGTGTAAAATAGGTCGATTTTTGTCATTAGTGTCAGACAAGACTTGAAAAAAATTCTCAAGTTATGCATTATCAAATCTCTTCGATCGACCTATCTCTCTGCAAAGATCGACTAGGATTACAGTAAGAAGTACTTTTCATAAAATGGTTATTTTTTAGCAGTATCACGAACAACTATTCTCGGAGGAATTATTTGAATTTCAGATCCATGCTCGGTGCCTATTGATGACATCGTTTGCAGCGTTATCATATCAATGCCAATCATGGACTGATTAAAACCAGTGTCTTCATCTGTCTCAGTTCTCGTAATGCACCATTCATATCCTGTCCAAAACATGGTAGAGATTAAATTGAAAGCCCCAAATAAGACTAAACATGTAAACCAGCCTTTCCCGACAGTAAACATGAATCCAAAGCTATCAAGCTCATCATTAATTCTACCTTCGAGTCGAAACAGAAGTAAACTCAATTGTACTACAGCAATACAAGAGCAAATTAACATCACAAGTTTGAGAAGTGAGATAAAGTGCCTTAACAGCCTTTCCTTCCCCGAGTTAAGCGGTTTTTCCTTAATGGAATAAAACAAGATACCCATCAATAATGCAATAAATTCCAAAGCTACAACGACGTATATCATGTTGATCATATTTTTTTTTTCTGTAGCAGCATTTGAAAGAAATTCAGAGTAAGTTTCCCCGCTAGAATTGTCTGAATTTAATGTGCCGTCTTCGTTTTCATAGCCATACGCGTAGCTCAAAACAATTCCCAGTCCTAGGTCACTTAATAAGTCCCTGTAATCAAACACATAGTCTGATCCTACGACCTTACACGCTGTAGCAAGAGCACTATTTGTTGAAGCGTTCATTGGCGATGTCAATGAGTTCAGATAGGAGGTAACTTCGCACCATCCGTATAAATTAGTTGTAAAATAGTTTGGCAAGTTTTGAACTTGAGAATTCACATATGCAGTTAAAAGTAGAATTTCGGAGGTGCTCAGCCCTACACCATTATTGACGCTTGTTGATTTTGAGTCAACAACTGACGTACTCAACGTATCATATAGCCCTGTCAAGATATCCGTACTTGACGTGTCTAGTTTTCCCAAGTACAGTTTACTTGGATATTTTGATGAAAATGCCGTGAGTACTAAGCCAAAGGCAAGAATTGAAATAGAGCTCATTAACCGTACCCAAAAGATCATTCTTTCAAAATTGCTCAGCTCTTGAAAGAGAAGCATCAGTCGACTGCTTCTATCCCTGAGATCTTTCAGGTTGGAATCGAATACCATATTTTCAACAATATTCTTCTGATAAATGAAAGATGTGCCTGTGATCTTTTGGAAAGGTACGCACATAAATAAATATCACATAAATGGAATGAACAGTGACGCTACAGATAACAAATCACGAATTCATTTCCTTAACCCTATCAAATCATTTTCAACGAGTTGATATTTGTTGTTACAAATTTGACGTGTTTCATTTACTAACACGCCTTCACGTCTTTGATACACATTGCCAGTATATGATTTTTTCCGGGGTCGACAGTAATTTTATATCGAAACATTTTCTATTAACGCCTTAATGGCCTCTACAATTGAAGAGTTCGAGGCGGATGGGTGGGCTCTCTTAAGAACAGATGAATTCGGTAAAGAGTTATGGAACGAGCCTCCCAGACGAAGGAGACGCGGAAATAAGAATCTTAGGGAGACAGTCACCGTTATTCGTCATGATGGCCTAAGGATATGCCCTGGTAAAACAATTGTTTGTGAAGAAGAAGGACAGGAAGTTCCTTCAATTTACATGGTACACGAAATAAGACTTAATACTAGTAATTTCGTTGAGCTTTGGTGCTTAAATTACTTGAATTGGTATGAGGTCAATCCTGTTGACTATTTCAAAACTTTTGACGCAGAATTTTACTCCAAGAATAAGGATCAAGATCGGCATTTTTTCCTAGAGAGTTTCCAAAGCAAAATTAATAGAAATGAAATATATTTAACGGCTGAGCTCTCAGAAGTATCCTTGAAACAAATCAGATTTTCGGCTGAGATTTATGATAAATCAGAAATAGGTTCATTGGAAACCGCAAAGGACATCATACGATATAAATTTTTGTGCAGTTATGCATGTCTGCCATCAGGGACTAATTTTTCAGAACTATCTATTCATGAGTACGAAAGAAAAGTATTGTCTCAGGACCCTAAGATTTCCCTTGGATTTTTAAGGGATTTGACTCTTCCCAAGCCTTCAAAAGTCTTTGTTAAACAAAAAACCACACCACGGAAATCTTCTTTGTCATCCACTGATACAACGCTTGCATCAATAAATGAAGATCATCGCTTTAGGCATGTCAATGCTAGAACAACTCTATCGCCACAAGATGGTTTGAACAAAACTGAAGAGTCTGCTATTCCAATAAAAGCGGATTTAGATGAAGAAAAGCCTGCGGAAGGGAAAGTTGTTGAGGAAAATATTTCACACCGGGAAATGCTTGGTATTGACCTTAATAAAGATGAGCATTTGGTGCAAAGTTCAAAAAAATATCCTAGTGAATCTCAGGTAAACTTCAATGAAGATTCGGTAGTCAGCCAGAGCCCTTCTGTTGATATTTTTATGACTGCAAAAGTCTTACAGGATACAGATGTCTCAGGGAGCGAGAATGCTGGAGCACATCCTGGCCTTGATGCTGATGATGATAATAATGTTGAGGAGGATGACGATGATGATATCGAAGAAGAAGAAGAAGAAGAAGAAGATGATGATGATGATGATCTTTTTGAGTCTGCAGAAGAATTTGAGGAAAGCACTAGACCAACTAAACAGGCTAAACTTAACAGTCCAACAAAAACATCACCTGTGAAAACGCAAGTGCCATCGGCTCAATCTTCTCCACGTAAGACAGCAAAAAGAACAGTAATTCGCGCAAAGAGGGCGTATACGTCTTTTTCAAAGAGATATAAGAATCCTGATGAGATTCCAGATTTGAAAGATACATTTCATCAAGAGAATACGGCCATCGACATAGCAGCTCTTGAAGATAAATTTAGAGCACCCTCCGCTAAAGAGCGAGTGGAAACTATTTTTTCAAAAGTCAAAAAACAACTAAATTCTCGCCAGAACAAAGAGAGCATAGTCAGTTCTACTGATTTTGAAAATTATCTACCGGCCCGTGAGAATGAATTCGCGAATATTTATCTTTCAGTTTACAGTGCAATCGAGTCGGGCAGCAGTACCACCGTCTACATTGCCGGTACTCCTGGGGTTGGTAAAACTTTGACCGTCAGGGAAGTCATCAAGGATTTGTTAACATCAGCAGAGCAGAAGGAGTTACCTAGATTCCAATACATCGAAATTAATGGCCTAAAAATGGTAAAACCTAGCGACAGTTATGAGATTCTGTGGGACAAAATATCTGGCGAGAGATTGACTAGCGCTGCGGCATTGGAATCCTTAGATTTTTATTTTAATAAAGTACCTCCGACCAAAAAGAGACCTGTTGTTGTCATGTTAGATGAGCTCGATGCGTTAGTTACTAAGAAACAAGATTTGATGTATAATTTTTTCAATTGGGCAACTTACGAAAATGCAAAGCTCGTTGTGATTGCGGTTGCAAATACAATGGATTTGCCTGAGCGACATCTGGGAAACAAAGTCTCTTCTAGGATCGGTTTTACAAGAATAATGTTTACTGGTTATACTTATGAAGAATTAAAAACAATAATCAATTTAAGGTTGCAAAATTTGAATGAATCGTGCTTTTTTGTCGATCCAAT
Source organism: Kluyveromyces aestuarii (assembly GCA_003707555.2). NCBI lineage: Eukaryota > Fungi > Ascomycota > Saccharomycetes > Saccharomycetales > Saccharomycetaceae > Kluyveromyces > Kluyveromyces aestuarii. The sequence goes on from PPJO02000004.1 coordinate 153,455, forward strand.
TACCGGTAGTTCACATCTCATTAGTAATGGTGATGATGAGGTGTATGCAGACGAACATGAAAATTTCGGTAATTGGACAAAAGTCAGATTGAGGATAAGTCCAGATGCGATAGAAATAGCCTCAAGAAAAATTGCTAGTGTCAGTGGTGACGCACGGAGAGCTTTGAAAGTTGTTAAAAGGGCAGTAGAAATAGCAGAGGGCGATTACATGGATAAGAAAGGTCTCTCGGATAAACCTAAGGACGCTAATGTGAATGCAGTTGTTTCAACCGTGGAGGAACTGCAAATAGTTGACATATCACATATTACCAGAGCATTAAATGAAACGGTGCAATCTCCTCTGGTTATATTCATTGGAAACCTCTCTTTCAGTGGGAAGCTCTTCTTGTATGCTTTAATTAGTTTAATTAAGAAAGAGAAAAAGAACGAGACAATGCTAGGTGATATTGTGGATGAGATTAAGTTGTTGATCGATGTAAATGGGCAAAACAAATACGTATTGGCACTCAAGCGCTCATTATTTCAAGTCAACGCCGTGGACACAAAAGAACAACTTAGAATTATTTCTTGGGACTATATAATAAATCAGTTGATTGAGGCTGGGATTTTGACGAAGCAAAACTTGAAAAATGAAAGATTTTGCCCCGTCAGATTGAATGTTTCTATGGAGGAAGTGGAAAATAGTTTATTGGCGGACGAAATTTTTAAGAATTTCTAGATTACAGTGTGGCAGCATTTCATTACGTGTGCTAGTTGTCTTAAATTCCAAAAGATTCTGTATTTGTAGAACCATCTAAGAAAACGTAAATTGACTATTCAACGGAAAAAGATGAATGATGCCCTCAATGCGACCTTGTACTATAAGAAATTATGCATTTAATAATATTATCTCGCTCGCTATGAGGACTGTGGGGGTGTATGTACCTGCCTCTTTGGCGAAGAAGGCCTGGACGTTCCGAGAGATTTATATATGAGCAACGGCTCCCCTATCTGTTTATATTCTGGAACTTTTAGTGTTAAATCAAACGCTTTAGCAATGATTACTTTGAAAATTTTCTGGACATTGACCGAAGATTGTGTCGAACAAAATATCAATGGGGCATTCATAACCTGTGCGTACTTCATACTCGTCCTAGAAACCTGCTCCTGATACTCAGCATCCATACCGATAAATAAATCATATTTTGTTCCCACCAAAATAGCAACACCTGTGTCGTTAAACCCTTTAGCTTGTCTATACCATTCTTTTATTGAGCCCAACGTCTCTGGACGAGTTAAATCAAATAAAAACACTATCGCAACTGCGCTTTCTGAAACAAGCGGTAACATGTTTATGAACTCGCGCTGACCACCTAAGTCCATAATAGAAAAAATGACGTCTGTGGAACCGAGTGCCACCTTCTTCTCCAGATAATGGACTCCAAGAGTTTGTGTGTATTCCTCATCAAAAACATTTTGAACATATTTAACCATCAGTGATGTCTTCCCTACTTGGGCATCCCCAATTAAACCTACTTTCACCTTCACTTGATGTCGTAAGCTCGGTACGATCCCGCGATCTACTGACATCAACTTCACTTCAACCACAATTATTCCCTCTTTTTAGCCCTTATCAGAATCAGCCCTTTCTCAGAAGTATATAGTTAATTTCGGTGCTCCCAGAGATCTAACAGTCTAAATTGTCACGGCAGAATTACACGTATATCTCTATCTTTATGATATAAGTAATCTACGCTCCTTAATATAGTAAACTCCCTTCTCCGTTTTGCCACAACAACCGTCTTTCATCAAGTTAATCACTACCATGCTCGCTCGCAATACACTCTAATTTTCCACTTAAAGGTCGTTTTAGCACTTTTAAGTCTAGTATTTTTGCGGACTGTTCATTTCCTTTTTAGGATATGGTGTTTTGTTCAAACCCTTGCATTATACAATCTCATGGGATTTGTTAACCCAGACATTTTATTTATAATCGTTTTTAGTTTTTTCTTTTTTCTCTTTTACCAAAAGAGAAATTTACATCTCCTGTTGTATTGTTTCCTACCTTACCTCGCGCCCCTTCGCCCTTCAAGGATCTGGCACATGGCCGCGTCCACAGCAGCCGCTACTCCTGGGCCCACAGCGCGGCCGCACATTCCTGCCACGGGAAGCTCCTCTCCTTCAACCAACCAGATTCTGGGCAGAGGTTGCAGGGCACAGGTTCGGCTCCCAGCGCTGTGTGAGGAGGGTAGAGTGCCATTGTCAGGTTCGGACGGGGTCGCTGACAGAGGGTTCAGTAAGCTAGCAATGGAAATTTCAATTGAAAATATTGAATATTCATTAAAAGAGGTTTTACAACTATTTTGATTAGTGGTATAGTAAAGACAAGGAACCACGGATCAACCTACCGAATCACAATGGCTGTTGGTAAGAACAAGAGATTGTCCAAGGGTAAGAAGGGTTTGAAGAAGAGAGTCGTTGACCCTTTCACCAGAAAGGAATGGTACGATATCAAGGCACCATCTACTTTTGAAAACAGAAATGTTGGTAAGACCTTGGTCAACAAGTCAGTTGGTTTGAAGAACGCTTCTGATTCTTTGAAGGGCCGTGTCGTCGAGGTTTGTTTGGCTGACTTGCAAGGTTCTGAAGACCACTCCTTCAGAAAGGTCAAGTTGAGAGTTGACGAAGTTCAAGGTAAGAACTTGTTGACCAACTTCCACGGTATGGACTTCACCACCGACAAGTTGAGATCTATGGTTAGAAAGTGGCAAACCTTGATTGAAGCAAACGTCACTGTCAAGACTTCTGACGACTACGTTTTGAGAATCTTCGCCATTGCTTTCACCAGAAAACAAGCTAACCAAGTTAAGAGAACCTCTTACGCTCAATCTTCTCACATCAGACAAATCAGAAAGGTCATTTCTGAAATCTTGACCAGAGAAGTTCAAAACTCTACTTTGGCTCAATTGACTTCCAAGTTGATCCCCGAAGTTATTAACAAGGAAATCGAAAACGCTACCAAGGACATTTTCCCATTGCAAAACGTCCACATCAGAAAGGTCAAGTTGTTGAAGCAACCAAAATTCGACTTGGGTGCTTTGATGTCCTTGCACGGTGAAGCTTCTGCTGAAGAAAAGGGTAAGAAGGTTGCTGGTTTCAAGGATGAAATCTTGGAATCTGTGTAAATGATATAATATAGTATCTGCCATTAACAAGGAATATTTTAAAGAATACAAAGTTTTTCAATGTATCTCCTTTTTATCTCTTTTAACTGTTGAGTTTGCACTATAATACTGTTCACGCTTTTAAAGTACATAAATATTAATCTATTATATTACTATTCAAATTCGACATTGACAGCAGGGTGTTCGTCGACATTCAATTTCTCAGGAAGTCATGGTCATCTTCGTTTTTACTGCAGGAAACAATTGTCCTTCGCAGAATTATTGTTCTAATACTGCACCATCCTTTTTAGCGTCACAACTGGTGCTCTCTATATTTTCCATTTCTTGCTGACTTTCCGTCGTTATAGCACTCTCGATGTTATTGTTTTCTTGTGGGATACTAGCATTGTCCAATAACTCCCTTTTTTCGCCTTCGGCGTACATATCAACAACGTTTCGGTCTGCTCCGTGATTAATGTCATCGATACCTTCTTCCTGTGCCTCAAAAATCTGGTTCTCCTCGTCAGTATCGAATGATAAATCTTCATCGCTTCCATAGTTTTCTTGCTCATTTTTCCTAATACGTTCGAGCTCTTCTTCCTCTTCCTCTTCTTCTTCTTCTTCTTCGTCTTCTGCAAACTCACCTGATACAAGACCTGCTTTGACACGCCTTTCATTTACTGTATCTTTGATGATAACAGAGATTTTTCTCAACACACCATAGTTTTCCATCCATTTATTTTTGTAGGTTCCAAGATCAGATTGTAATCGCTCAATATCTTTCTTCATTATTTCATTCATGCTTTTTAGTTCACTCTCCCCATCAAACAATTCCTCAGAAACAGCAAACTGACCCTCGCCGCATTTTTTGAGCACCTTATTCTCTAATAATTTGTCAAATGCCTCCTCCCCTTCAAGAATTCTGATCCACTCTTGTTTTGTATATTTGAGATATGTTGCCTTAGTATTTAAATGAACTGACTCTTCATTAAATGCCATAATGTGGGAATGCATTTCATCAAGCCTTCCATTTCTTTCTTCCACTTCATCTCTAAGTCTTCGTAGTTCTGGTAAATGTGTTTCAATTCCATTTTTAATGCTGTCGACCGTGTTCTCTAAACTTATATCAAGAGTATTGTAGGACGATCGATCAATTTCAATAGAGCTTTTTGCATCCAAATACTTCAAATCTAGCAAATCTTTCATTTCTCTAATATCTCCTAAGGATATTTTATCAGTTTCCTCTAGCTTTTGGTTTAACATTCGATAAACTAACGACTGTATCTGCTGTAATTGTGCCATGTAGTTTGGGAAAACTTTATTGAAACTATAAAGGGAAAGTCTTTTCTTCACTGCAGCATTTTTCACATCAGCTGTAAGTTCATCTTGACTCATTTTATAACTAACTGCCTTGCTTCTTGTCACTTGTTGCAGACGCTTTTTTGTAGACATCTTCATTTAACTAACTATACCAAAAAAATTGAAACCATATTGTTTTTCATTTTAACACAAATAAGTAAAGGTAAGCTGTCAACAGTCTGAATTAACAAATCCAAATTTCATTATACTTAAAGGAAATTTGAGTGAAGTGCTTGGCTCTCAGCCTGTCAATAAATTTATGGATTCTCAATTATATCTAAACGCCTCAATTTGTGTTACGCAGGCGAATTCTGTCGCAACTTCTCAAATTTTTGATTACCTTCAATCAGATGATGAACGCGCCGAGTTGCTAAAGCTTATATGTGTTCTATGGCCAGAACTGGACGATTCGATTAAGCTCAAATTTCTCTGGGAGTGTTCACCTCCATCCGATGATAATGAGATTCTTGTCACCCTCATCCAAGAGCTTCCAATTTTAGCGGCTGTATCCAAAATTGATGCAGATACCGTGCAAAAGAGGCATTCTACAGTTAAAAAGCATGTTGATGATGTGTTGAGATCTTTTGATGTTGAAAACACTGATTTTTCTTCATTAGAAGAATTCTTAAGGATAAGAATAATTTTAGTAGACGCGCACTATCCGAACTCATTATGGTATCTTCCCGTGATTGAACACATCAATTCACAGTCTTTAAATAAGTGGTTAAATGGTGTTCTCAGACCATTGAACCATCTTAATAAGACGCGAGATGATAAGTTAAAAATTTTCGACTTTGAAGCTATGGATTCAGCCGAGGTTCTGAACTTGATGTGGGATCTGCCTACAATGGATCTGAGCGTTGTCAGATCAATGATGAAATATGAGGTAAAACCGTACCTCGATTACAATGGTAACAAAGAATCGTTTTATAATGTTATATTCAATACTCAAAATTTCCAATTGGACTCTCTTGAAAACTTCAAGATATTCAAATTCCTCCTTAATTTTGATGCTTTGGATAGCACCTCCAGGACCGTCGCATGGGAAATATTGTTTGAAAATGGGCTAAACTTGCAGAAAATTCCTTTACCAAACCTAGTTGGAGAATTTGACTCTATCGTTGATACACTAGGTAAACCAGAAGATGAATTTGATGGTATCGCCCTGTCTCAATGGCATATTAACATTCAGTTCATGAATGACCTAGGGATCAAAGATTTGAAAAGTTTGAAAAAGTTGCAAGATGAAAGTCAAGCAGTGCAGATATCATATTTCTCTGGAATGATACAAAGCATGTTCCAGTCAAACCTGGAAATCGAAACATTAAAAAGCATTATCAATTTTATCAACGCATCGAGCCTCTTCAACAAATTGTCACATGAATCACAACAATCTGTAGTTGTAGAGAATTTACTAAGCTCAGGAAAGTTTGACATTTTAGAGCAATTTTTAAGTTTCTCTGATACATTGATCGAAGATGAGGTACTTGTACGGTATTTCTGGACGATGTTTAATGATGCTGCTGTCGGTTCCTCCTCAAATCCAAACATGATAAATGCTACCAGGACTTTGAACTTATTAAAGGGTAAGGACAAATACGTCCAGCTTTTTACCTTATTAAAAGTGTCTGAGGAATTGTCACATTACGCTTTGACCTTCAGGAGAGGAGTTCCATTCAAGCCCTTCCACTTGTTAGAATACAAAACCGATATCTTTGAGTTAATCGCAAAATTACTTGATCTGAATCCAAAATTAATGAAAGATGTCAAAACGACATTCAACCTTGTACAGAATATCTCATTAGCACTAGGCATAGAACCCTCTGATGATGGCTACTATAAGGAATATTCCAAACTTTTATCGGAACACATCAACACCTCTCTAGCGAATGGAGATTTTCAATTTGCTTTCGAACAAGCTGCTATCTTGATAGAAAGACAGGATGTGGTTGAACATTGGGTGACCATTTTTCAGGTAGGAAAATATTTAGATCCAAGCTGGTTGGATAGAGAAACACCTACAGAAATTATTTACCTCCAGCTAAGTATATTATCAAAATTATTGCATGTTTGTCCAGAACAGGAGTATGAGGTGATAATTTCACAGTGGTCAGCTCTAGAACTAGAATTATCTACCAGGGATATTATACGTGATAAGCACTCCCTTGAAAACTCTCAGAACAAAAGCGAACAGTTCATTAACGACGTTTCTTCCAGCTTTGCGAGTTTTTTAAGCGGGAAGTTTCAAAGGAACATAGGTAGTAATTAAGGGTATGTTATAAATTAAATGCGATATCTCTCTAATTAGTGGCTAATTCTCCTGAGAAAGTATATTTTCAATGTGAGCATCGTACGGAAGATCAAGGATGGTCGTACTATCTTTCTTTCTTTCAACCTTGTTTTTTTTAACTCGATTTCGAAGCATGGTTTCTAAATTTCTCTTTTGAGGTTGCTCAACGTTCGAGAGAGTAGGTTTCTTCATCTTAAATTTTGAATCTGTTTTCGTCGAATCAGCAGACAGGTCATTCATGGCTGCACTTGCAGTGGAAAGACCCTCATAAAACTTAACGACGGAATCATGGGCTTTCACTTTGTTTCTGTCAAAATGTAATACTTGAAGACCATCCCTGGAGACTGCTCGAGACAATGCAACGTATGCTTGTCCTTTTTCAAAAACGCGCTTCAAATCAACTTTAACTTTGGATAAAGTCTGACCTTGTGACTTATGAATTGAAAGCGACCAGGCAAGAATTAGAGGCAGTTGAGTTCTTGAAACAAGAGGAACATCTTTTTCATCTTCCATAGCCCATGTCTCTGGACGGACCAATACAATCCTTGACTCTCCCGATGGTGTGAAAAATTGCACCAGCGGTAACCTAGCGCCTCTCGAACTTTCATTCAAATTTCTAACAATCTCCTTTTTCCTTTCCACGTTTGCTCGTAAGCGATCATTCATGGCACTGGTATCAGTCATGAAGAAGTCAAATATTGTATCATTGAGTTCTAACTTTACGCTGTTGCGTTGCTCTTGTACTTTCATAAAATCTTTTTCTAATTCCACCTCTCTCTTCTTTTGCTTTGATGGCTTTGTCGCTACTGCCGCTTCGTCCTCTTCACTCCAGTAATCTTCCAATTCTGGATTTTCACTTAGTTTCTTTACGTCCTCCTCATTTAGTATTTTGCTGGAAGTAAACGGCCCTTTAAGAAAAGTAAAGGTATCAGAATCCAAAAATGCCAGCACCTTTCCTAAGCTCCCATTGACAAGTGTAGAATCCATGTTTTTGATGTTCATAACTTGGGCACCGATTTTCAATTCCAGCTTTTTAGGCGCCAAAAAATTGTCCAGTAGCTTTTTCCTAACCTCTTCATTTTCGAGGACACCACCATCAGAAGCGTCGTACGTCATGGTTTGACCGGGCAAAGTAGCAAGTCTGGAGTAGTTCGCATTTTCAACCTCGGCTCTCGTGCTGAAAAGCTCCGCAGGGATTATCTCATCATCTCTTAATGGCCGTGATAGCTTAATAAATTCAGACATTGTGGAATCTGAGATCATTCCTGTTCGCATTTCGTTGAGCATTTCAATAAATCGATTGTCGCCCTGTTGTCTGAAAACTTTCTTCAAAATTATTGTGGCATCAATAGCCTGTTTCCACGATTCTGATTGAAAAGCAAATTTCATCTGCTTGTCAGCTTTAGTTACTGGCGGTAGCTGAAAGAAATCGCCACACAAAATTACCTGAATACCTCCAAAAGGTTTTCGAGATCTTCTTAAAGTCTTGGCGATTCCATCTAATTTATCTAGTAAATTTCCGTCTATCATTGATACTTCGTCTATCACAAGTGCCTTGATGTTCTTCCAGCGCTCTTTATGTTTAACGGACTTCTTTATTTTCTTCAGTAAGGTTGTCTCGTCGCCAATTCCTAAACCGATTCCAGCAAAGGAGTGCAAAGTAATGCCGCTAATATTGCAAGCCGCCAAGCCAGTTGAAGCAGTCACAGCAACAGCTCCATCGTTTCCATACATAGTTTTCAAAGTCTTGATTAATTCACGCAGAAGAATAGATTTACCTGTACCAGCGCTACCGGTGTAAAAAATATTCATCTTTCGCCTAGCCAGTTCTATAACATGCTCTTGTTCTTCTGAAAGCGCAATTGCATGTACTCTTTTGATTCCGACCTCGGGAGCTAGACTAGATTCCCTAGTATCCGAGCATGCATATTCATTCATGCTTTGACGTTGCGTCAGAAACGTCAGTTGACGATGGTGTGACGGCATCACTTTACCCACTTCCACAGAAATATCATGGAGCGATTCCAAACAGTTTTGCCTGATAGGATCATTGTCGGCTATTACTGAGGGTGCGTCTATAATATTTCCCTTTTGTTCTCCTTCAGAGGATAAGAGGAGGGTATCTTGCCCTTTAGTTTTCAAATTGTTCGCAGGCAGTCTTCTCGGAGGCCTCTCATTATCTCGAAGCGGCGCCTCTACACTTAGGGAAAAACCTAGACGTTCAGAGACCCCTGATTGTCCTCCTGCTCTTTGAAATCCCTTTTTTTCCTCTAGTCTTTCAACGTGCATCATAATATCTTCATCGCCGCTGGTATCCCATGTATCCTGAATTGGATCAACCAGGATTTCTTCTAATGAGTCATCAAGAATTTCAACATACTGCTGCTCTTTCACGCGTTGATCAAAATACTGCATTTGCGCTGATTTCTTTGAAAGATATTCGGATTTCTTGTAGTGATTAATACTTCTTTTTGGAACGACCCTATTGTTCTTCAAAAGAAAAGCCCCACTGAAAACCTGACTGCTGATTTTTGATCCAGTTATTTTATTCCACATCTAATAGAGTAAGTTTTGTAGCTTACCCTAGAATACGAGAGCTTAAGTTACTATTATGGACAAACTTTCGCTGGCACAGTATTGATATTATTGCAGGGTTAGCAATTTTACGCTTATATTTGAAGTTCACGGTAGCAATAGGGCGCCAGACAGTTCGAATTTTTGCTGTTTTGGGGCTTCTAAAGTCTATGTAAATGGAATGGCAGATATACTTGTCCCTATGATTCCAAAGTACCGTTACTGGTATTTTAAAGATGCGTTGATATCACCTTTAAAAAAATCGTGACACGACAATTGTGAAGAAGTTTCAATAGACGCGTGTCAACTGGACAAACAGGAGGTAGAGACATCAAACCAAAATGTCACTTGCTAAAATAACTTTCAAGGCCGGCGAGGTAATTTTACGCAATAGCCTACATTGTGGGCAAGCGTTCAGGTGGGTATTGCAGGAAGAAAGTGGGGTGTTTTATTCCACGATGCGAGTAGGCAATGGCTACGATCTGGTGACACTCAGGCAAATTGATGATAGCACTGTTGAGTATGGCTGTTTAAATGAACAAAATATGGACTCTTTGGGGTTCCTCTTGCACAGTTATCTTCGGTTGGATGTTTCGTTGACGGAGCTCTTGAAACAGTGGCAGTCCAATGATCCAGACGGTTTCATGAATAAGACGCACCGTGGAGTTAGGGTGCTTATGCAAGACCCATGGGAAACACTTTGTTCGTATATTTGCTCCAGCAATAACAATATTTCCAGAATAACAAAGATGTGTCATTCGCTGGCGATAAATTTTGGTGATGAGATTGGACGATTTGACGGTATTGCCCAGTATTCATTTCCTAGCTCAGACCAGCTGATCGGTAGAGCCAGTGAAGAGAAACTTAGAGAACTTGGTTTCGGTTATAGAGCAAAATATATTATGGGGACTGCAGAGCTTATGGCTCTCCAAAAGGGCAGTGTTTCCGATACTGAGTACATGCTCAGTTGGAAGACGAAAGGGAAAATGGGTTACGAAGAGGCAAAAGAAAAATTGATGGGATTTCCTGGAGTTGGACCTAAAGTTGCAGACTGTGTGCTTCTGAGTGGTTTTGCACTTGATGAAGTTGTGCCTGTAGATGTTCACATCGCAAGGATAGCTTCAAGGGATTATCAGTTCAAAAGCACGAAGAAGGAAACGCTAGATTTACAAAACAAGTATAGAACTCTGCCTTTAACAAGAAAAAAGGTCAACTATGAATTAGATATATTGCGGGTAAGATTTCAGGAATTATGGGGTGATTACGCTGGATGGGCGCAATGTGTTTTGTTTGCGCAAGAAATTGGGAAAACCGTAGGTGCTACAAGTACAGAGATGTTGGTTAGGAAAAGGCAGTTGGAACGAGATTCGCACTATTTCGATGGTTCGATTTCGGTGAAAAGTGAAATATCTGTGGATGAAGATGAAGTGCTGGCTGCCATCAAGTTTGATGACTGCGTGGAGTATAGTCCCACTGGAAGACCATTGCGTCGTGCTGTTAAAAAAGCTAAATATGCGATTTGAAAGTATTTAAGCATCATTTATGCAAAAGGAACTAATTGTTTTACTTCTTCGTTAATTAATTTTCCGTATTTATGTACAAGGATTTAGGATATTACCATTTATACAGTCAGCAGCTTATAATCATAGGACGTTCACGTTCTTTTTGGCTTCTACCTCTGGTGATTTTATATCGGTCTCTACATTTTTAGCAATTTGAACTTGTGCCAACTTGTTGACATATTCTGCCACAACATCCAATTCGTCGTATCTTGAAACCGCGGAACCACTTTGTCTTAGCTCTCTAACGACCCCACAAGCTTCCACTATGGCACTCTCTGTGTTCTCGGCCGTGTACAACACGAATGCCTCACCTGCATCATTTATGACGCCAGTAGATTCACCTAGGAAAGCCTTGACCTCTTCGTTTCTCTCTGCAAACTTCTTCAATTTCAAGTTGGCAATGAATTTCAATCCATCGACAAAAGTTCTATCTACTTTATTTTCGTCAATGAACTCAGAAATGCCAAATACAGCATATTGGAAGCGTTGGAGGGACTCGAAAAGTTCTCCATCTTCATTGGCAGGTGCCGCCAAAAATTCTTTTTCAAAAGTGCCAATGAATTCCTGCTTTTTGCTTGCAAATTCCTCATTTGCCAATCTGAAAGCCCAGTCACGTTCACTTAAAACATGTCTTATTCTCCACATCGTTGTTCTGATTTTTTCAGAGACCTCTTCGTATGTTTCAGTCTGGGACTCAAATCCAAATTTAACCAAGTGATTCTCACGAGCCAAGACATTACGTTCCTTTAGACAACTATACCACAAGGAGTGCAAATCGTCAAAGGATTTTCTTCTTAGTTCTGCAATGGTCCATGGTCTCGATAACGTATCCATTTCATCTGGGCTTCTCAAAAACTTCTTGTCCGAAAAGAATTGCCACAATGGGTGGTCATCGGGAGATTTCAAATTGCCTGCAGCTGGTGGAATTGGAGCTGTGACCTTTAAATCGTTATCATGGTGAGTTCTTTGGGTTGGTAATCTAATGTTGTCTCTCTTTGGTGGTTTAGGCTTTGGCTTCGTGAATCTTGTTCTTGCAAGACTGTTAGCAGTACTATGAAATTCTCTCCTTAGTGGGAACATAATTCAGATAATTAGTGAAGTTATATTGGAAAATACAAGCTACCTCAACCGCTAGTTTAGGAAATTATCCAAACGAATAAACCTCTTCTGCCGTTAAAGAACTGATTTATTCAAGTGACTTTTGATCGAAAATTTTTTTAACTGGAGAATTAATAATTACCCGGTCAATGTCACGTGGAATACGTGGACGCAATTGTTTTAGTTTTAATTGTGGTTTATTAACCAAGGAAACAAGCAATTGATTCCCACCACAGGTTTTCTGATGTCCAGAACTCTTAGAGGGAATGATATAATTCACACACTCATTTTAAATCAATGGTTTTGTTATCTCCTCGTGTTTTTGTCTTTTTGTCTTTTTTTTGCGAAAGACTGCTAGTACCGAGAACCTTGAAATTTAAATTGCAAGCCAAACCAATATGAAGATGAACATGATATGAATGTTACCTACGTAAGAACAAAGATTATTCCGTTTTACAGGGAAATAAAACTCTGTTGAAAATATCCAAGCCATTTGAATGTCAGATACGCCTTTGGATTTGTTGAAGCTAAACTTGGATGAGCGCGTGTACGTAAAGTTACGTGATGCCCGCGAATTGATCGGCACATTGCAAGCATTCGACTCACATTGCAATATAGTACTATCAGATGCTAAAGAAACCATCTATGAACTAGAAGAGGGTGAACTCAAGAGTAGTCAAAAATTTGCAGAGATGATATTCGTCAGGGGTGGTTCGGTAACGCTTGTCACTGCTTCAACTGAAGATGAATAGTGCGGTGCAGTTAGTCATAATGATACAATCTAAATAAGTACTTGAATAATATAAGTTAAACCAGGTGTTGAACTCGAGCCTTGAAGAAAGGAACATTCAAGCATTCCTTTTTTTTTCATTTCGCCTAGTATTGGATCTGATCAATTTCTAATGAGTCCTATTTTTTGTCGTGTTGTGGATATATTTGGGAAATCCAGCTGTCTCAATGAAGACGGAGATGAGATTTTCTAGCGTGTGTCTTTTTTAAAGCTCAAATGCTGTTTCTTCTTTGTAACATAACGTTTTTATCTTTAGAATGTAGATTTGAAGTTCCTGGTATCTTCGGTAAATTTCCTGTCTCCTGCAAATGTTGCAAAAAGTCATTTCCATACGCTACACCTACTTGGTAAATTTCTTCGAATTTAGCAAAATCTAGGGTGGCATAGTTTTCGATTGGTGGTCTTATGTATAGAACGCCAGGCGTATTTTTTGCCCTTTCTAAAGCATTCACAGAGGCAACGTAACCTAGCCTCATTTGGATTTCTGCCATGTTAGGGATATTTGGATGCTTTGAAAATGGATTCCATCTATTAAAGATAATCCAGAATCCATTCAATGAATCTCCATATGTCATTGGTGTTTTGTCATCAACAGATCCAACGTCTACGGCAAATATGACTTTACATCCTCTTTGTTTCATCTCGGTGACAGGCAAGTTATCAACGTATCCTCCATCAAGCAACATGTTCCCATTGTCAATAATAGGGGGCAACAAGCCGGCAAGAGACATGGAAGCTCTTATATACCGCCATGCAAAGCCACTAGTATGAATTTCCTGTGCAGACTCAGTGATATTGGTCGTATTACAGTAATAGGAAACCCAAAAATCTTCGATTTTATAATCTCCAAAAGATTTCCATACTCCTCGATTGAACTCATGTCCTGTAGTATACGAAGTTACTGGCCACGTTAAATCGCTGAGCATTCTCCAAAGAGAGCTTACTCTTCCTGCAAATTTTTTGGCACGGCCATAGATCGGGACTAAATCATACTCTTTGGCATAAAGGCCTCCAATGAAGGATCCAATAGACGTTCCTCCAACAACATCAATTGGAATTCCTTTCTCTTCGATGGCTTTTAAAATACCTAAATGACTTAAACCACGGGCTCCGCCACCGCCCAACACTAAACCAACAGCCTGACCTGAGAGAATCCGTGCTAGTCTTAAGAAGTCACTCTTGATAGGATCTACAGGAGTATATATTCCTGAACCCCTTTTTGCCCCCAAGGACTTTCCTGATAAGCTTTCAACAGTAGTTTTTATGGAAGCTGGCAAAAGTTTGACAAAGTTTTCTTGTGTCTTCTTTGTATTTTCCCTAAGTCTTCGCATTAGCATTTGAAAGGTTCTATTGTTAGGAAGTGTATCCTGCTGTGACATTTTCTCCTTCACAACAAATTGAATGTGATGATGAGTGTGGATAGAAATTCTATTCTTAAGCCATTTAGCTGTTGACCCTGGTATGACGTACCTCTCTGGATGTAATAGAATCAAGTCGGTTCTAGCTGTCGTCTTACTCTTTAGTAATAGCCTCTCGAACTCCCCGATGTCTGGTTCTGCACAAGCATCTGCTAGCAACAAGATACAGTCGCCTTGAGAGATACATGTTTGAGTCCACGAAGATGTGACCGAAGTATCGCCGATATATACGACGATATCATTTAGTTCCTCTAACTCAGCAAAGTACCCGCTCTGCTTTAATTTAGAAAGCTTATCAAAAGCGTGTCTACCAAGATGTGATAGTGCAGTTCTCTGATTCAACCCAACTGTTGTCTTCTCACATTGTCTAAATGCACAGATTAATTTCAAAGCAAACTCTTCAACTGGCAATCCTTCAGTTACTGGTAATACTGTGATGGTTTTGTAGTTGACATTTGTATTCCAGTAGCATTTGTTTGGTTGAAGGAATTTATTGGATCTAATCTTTAAGTTTAAATCACACTTCAAATCGTTATCGTTCTTCAAACTTATCGTCTTGTCTATTGAAGTTAAGCCATTAATCATTATTCCAGATCTCCCATCCATATTCATAGCTTTCTTAGCTACAATTCTGCTGACATGGATGACGGTTGAAGGGTGCTCGAGCGCTAAAAACTCGAATAAAGTCCTCGGAATCCTTGCCAATTCACTATCCCGAATAGCGACCACAGTATTTAATCGATTGATGGCGGTTAAGACCTCCACTTCACCGAAACTTTCGCCTTTTGAAAGTTCATTTACATAGTTGACATTGTCTGAACATTCGCTTTCGTAAAAAATTTGCCTCAATCTTCCATTCAAAACTAGGTATATAGCATTCGCTGGGTCCCCTTGGTTGAATAAGGTTTCGGAAGATTCCAGATGAATCCATTCCAAAAAATAGTCCAACTTTAATAAGTTAGAGCTTATTGAATTCGTGAGTGTCTCTGATAATCGGAGATAGATCATAAAGTACTTGTCGCATAATCTTTCTATGTCTGCAAAAGGGATTAAAGCCACGTACACTTCTTCACTACTTGCAGTTAAGGTCATTAGAGAATTACATCCAAGCATAGAAGAGAGATAACCTATAATATGACCCTCTCCAATTGTATACAATGTCTTTTTCGAAGATCCATTATTCGCATTTTTTTTGGCCTCTGAAATCACATCTATTTCCCCACTGACTATGTAGAAAATTCCTTGTGGGTTTGAATCTTGATGTACAATAGTTTCGCCTTTTTCAAATTTCGAAATTTTAATGCATTTTGAAAACTCCTCCTTGATGGAATCAAAATCAGATAACTGGAGATCATTATCGCACTTTTCGATATTCCTATCCTTACTATTTTTTGAAATCTTTTGAGTTTTTTTGTTACTTTTACTCAAAGTACGGGACTGAATTTCCTGGGGTAGAAAAGTTATAAGTGTATTGTTAGGGGAACTATTCATCGACGACGAGACTGATGTTACTGAGGAGTATGACAACCTTCTCATCGGATCATTCTCTTCAATTGAAGTATCAGTGGCGTGGGAATCATCAGGTATTGGAAGCTGCATCGAATCACTAGTGATGCATAGCTGTTTAAAGATGATTTCAATTAATGCGAGCCTCCAAGACGATTCTTCAGTTTCTTCAAAATTGGCAGAAGAAAAGTTTCTGGTATGTGATGTAGTCTTCAGTTCTTCTAGAGGAAGGGTTGAAGAAGATGTTGACTTTGACATGCAAAGATCTGTGCTCAATCGCGTTAATGGAACGCTCGAAAGTAAATCACCAGGATTGAACTTATCCCTCGAATTTAAAACAACATGTCTGGAACTGTAGTTTATAGATGTGCTTGAATTCAAACTATTAAGTTTTGGCTTAGGTGGAGCTTTTGTATTTGTGCTTTTAATGCCAACATTTGAAGCGTTGATTACACTTTTTTGGCTATTTTGGCTCAGGAAAGAGTCTATTATTGATCGACGGGAATATTCGGGCAATTTTGATAATTCACTGTCTATTGAATGAAGCTCAGTAAGAATAATTTCATTGGCAAGTCCGAGGTATTTGTGAGCAGTTTGAAAAGTCACCCTATAGAGTTTCGTTAAGATCATTTGAATGATGTGTGAAGCTGACCTGGGATATTTGACCAACAATCTCTGAAAAGAAGATGAGGGAATAATCGCAATGGTGCAATCCGAAGAAGCTCGCGCAATAATTTCTGGCAAACTACAATGCTGTTCTGATCTATTCGCCATACTTTCAAGATCATCTTCGTACTCGATAGGCGAATTTGAAGGGTCCCCATTCCTGTTTTGTAGTTTTGATGGCAACGTAGAATCAAGAAAACTGTGAATGTTACCATTCAGAGAAGGTGATCTTGTCCGTGTTTTATTGTTCAATGAGTTAGAATCTGCTGATCTTCTCTCTTTCGAGGCTGTCTTATTCGTAAACAATTTGAGGATGCTCACTAAAGATGACAGGGGGTTCCCTGCCTTTATGACATTCAACAATTGAAATCGCTCACCATTGATAATATATCCGTCATCACTCAACGGGTCAAAGAATGAGGACCGTAAGCCAGTATCAATATTTGGACGTGAGCTGTCAACTTTATGTAATATTTGTAGTTGTCCTTCTACAACTATCGTGAAACCAACGGAATCATCAAGTAGCACAATTTCTCCTGCCTCTAATTTCTCAGTTTTCATTGATTTAGTCAACTCATGGAAGACCGGCTTTTCTAAGTAGCCAAAAATCTTTATTGCAGAAAGGAACTCATCCAAATATGAGGTAAACCCTTTTTTTTGCTCATGGTTAATTAGGTAGGATGCAGTTGATTCACCAATAAACTTTTTCCTACTCCTAGCATTATCGTCAACCTCATTATCTTTTAACTGAGAATAGTTAGAAAATACTCTAGCTTTCAAAAAAAAGTATGTTATTAACACGTTCCCTAGGAGGAGGATGACCAGATAATTGAAGGGCAAAGTTATATGAAACTGCAGAAACAATACAGTTTTCAATTTATTGAGAAACAGTGAAATGATCCACATCTATAAAATGATAAATCACACGCCTTGAGGCTGAACTGCTTTGTAGTAGTACCACTTTCTTAATTCTCAATTTATCACAGTATTTCTTTAATAGGGTTAAAGTACTATAAAAGCAGACTTACTAAGTAACCTTAGCACTTTTTTTTTAATATGACATATTTATCACGTGTTATTTGCTTTTTTTTAACTGACACTAATTCATTTCTTCGGCTAAAATATTTTTTTAAACGACTTTCTATTTTACGTTATACCAAAGCAAAATTGCTGAGACCTATGGAATCTTGTATGGTTGGTAGATAGTTGGCCTTACTCTAATCTCAAATTTTTTCGTGTTTTTAACGGGAAAAACTGCAATAAATGGGTAATTTTCCAATCTTTGCACTCTTGCAATTTAATGTCGGTTTTCACTGGGAGTTGGTGATTTTTTTTCCGATTAGCATGACAATTAGGGATTCACGTTATTTATATATACATAGAAGTAAAATATTACCATGGTATAATTAATGAACAGATTTTTCAATGGAAGGTAGTTTAACCAATGAAGATCTAATGACGTCAACACCTTTCATCAAATCCTCCTTTGAAATAACTAAGGGTGGGGCCAATCTAATGATATGTTCGTGAGTTGGCTTGGCTAAAATACCCTCATCCTTCATTAACAAACATAGATCCCAGGCTGTTCTTCCATTGGCCTTTGAGGGATCAATCACGATTGCTGTCAACAAGCCCCGACCTCGGACTTCACTAATAACACCATTTGATTCGTCCTTCAACTTGCGTAATGCTTCTAGGAAGAAATTACCCAACTCTTCTGATCTTTCCACCAACTTTTCATTCTCAACCACCTCCAATGCAGCTATAGCGACACGGGAAGACAATGGGTTACCACCATAGGTGGATCCATGAGAACCTGGCGTGAAGCATGACATAATCTTCTTGGAGGACAAAACGCATGATACTGGCATAACACCACCAGAGATTGCTTTACCTAGAAGAATAACGTCAGGCTTACAATCAGGAGAGTGTTGATAGCACAATAATTTACCAGTTCTAGCAATACCAGTCTGGATTTCATCACATATCAACAAAACGTTGTACTTCTTACATAGAGCTTGTAGCTTTGTCAAAAACGTCACCTCTGGAACAACAATACCAGCTTCACCTTGGATTGGCTCCACAATCACTGCACAAATGCGGTCACCATGTGTTTCAAAAGCCGCTTCAAAATCTTCAACATGACCATATCTGATAAATCTATCAGTACCAGGCAACTTAGCAGTGACGTTTTCCAAAAATGGACCGAAATTCATACGAGAGTCCTCCTCATCTGTGGACAAAGAAATGGCGCCAAACGTACGACCATGGAAATTGCCCTCGCATCCCAAAATGATCGCTTCATTAGGCTTTACTCCTTTCACCATATAACCCCATCTCCTAGCGAGCTTCAAGGCTGTCTCCACAGCTTCCGCGCCTGTGTTCATGGGCAAGACAGATTCATAATCGAAAAATTCAGTAACGTACTTCGCAAATGCTGCAAAGCAATCATTGGAAAATGCTCTGGATGATAGCGTCAATTTTGTCGCCTGATCTATCAAAGCTTGAATTATATGAGGATGACAATGCCCTTGATTTACTGCAGAGTAAGCACTTAAGAAATCTAAGTATTCTCGACCTTCTGGATCCCACACATGAGCCCCACTGGCCTTGTGGAACACAACCGGTAAGGGATGGTAGTTATGCGCCGAATAGGCCTCTTCATATTCAACCGTTTGCTTTGAAGACAAATTAAATTCTGCTTTTACCATCGTTCCTATTTCAAATAAAACCTTAATTAAGTTTCTGATTTATGTAAGCGATTCGCCGTTGGAAAAGTTATATTAAATTAATTGAAGTGTCAAATTCGACCACTAAACTGAGCATTCTATGCAAAACTTTCATGTTCTCTTATTCCTTCTTATATACTTTTCATTTAATTTACTCCGACAAGTCTTTTCATCGCTTTTTGCTCCAATTCCTCGTTATTCTTAGCGTATAGAGGACTTAACTCGCATTTAAACAAGTCAAACCTAATGATCTGCTATGGCTTAGTGGAAAGAAAGGTACGTAACAACGTAACGATTTAGAAGACGCACAGGAAACTGGAAGACGCCGAATTCTGTGTAAAGAAAAAAGGCGGACTATACGCTAAGTGCAAGACGAAGCGAGAATTTAGCGGATACTGCAGGGGGGAACAGCGGTCTTTTTTTTTTATTCTAAAATGGAGAAATTTAATCACGTGTAACCCTTATCCCTTCTTAACCTCCGTTAAAGTGAATGTTGCCCCCATGAAGGGGGGGTTGACTCTTACACGTGACAATTGTTTACATATTGAACCTACAGTACACCGCACCAACAAATTATTTGTTTACATAACCCATGCATCTCATATATTTCTGTTTAACATTACCCTGGCTGTGCGGGGGTTTTCGAAAAGCGTCACAGTAATATAAAGGAGAGAATTAGTTGAGCCTCCAGTGATTCACAACTTCGAGACATAAAAATTGTTAGAGAAGCATCGAAAAGGATTGGCATTTTTGGCGATCAAGATAGAGTATTAGTATAATGAGCATTCAATCACAGTCACCAACTAAAAAACCTCTACACGTTGCGATTCAGGCTAACGATGTTCAATATGAATTTCAGGACAAGCTATCCACTTTGGGAATGAGAATTAGACAGGCAGTGGACAACGGATATCAGGTAACAACAGAAAATTCCGGTATATCAACAATTTCAAGTTCTAGTGGTGCTCCAACTAACAGCAGTTCGGGTGCATTT
Organism: Kluyveromyces aestuarii; assembly: GCA_003707555.2. NCBI lineage: Eukaryota > Fungi > Ascomycota > Saccharomycetes > Saccharomycetales > Saccharomycetaceae > Kluyveromyces > Kluyveromyces aestuarii. The sequence continues at coordinate 173,584 of PPJO02000004.1, forward strand.
TCCAATATATGTATTCAAGACAACACCAGATTTACGATTCCTGAGTATAAGAGGGTGCCTATAACCAGAGAACCACCTATGTTGGTGAACCAAAGAACTGTTTCTTCGAATTCAACGCTAGAGCAGTGGGAACAGAATATAGAACAAAGACTATCGTGCATTGATGATGACATAATGAGAAATAAGTTAGGGGCGAATGATTTTTTGCTTGGTTCCAAGAGATCATTTGATGATTTGGAATTCTAAAAAATCATCAATGGAAAACTATTCTCAGTGAGCCAGGGTTGGTTCTAGCGGAAGGTTTTTGGTTTTTTTTACGTTTTCCAACTCCACTTTATATTCTCTCCATCGCAGGTTCAGTGAACCATACATTTCACTTCTATATTATCATATGTATATTTTGTTTTTTTTCCCCTCATTTTTTATTTAGTACGCATCTATGTATTTACAGACACACTGGTATTCTAAGCATATTCTTCCTTGGTTGTATTAGTCGTTGAATTGCATGTTTGTCCAGGGCTGTTCCGATGCCTGTTTCCTTGAAGCAATTTTTTTTTTCTTTTTGAAGCTCACCTTGCTAGGCAGAAATTAACTGCAAATTCAGAGGACGTTTCCTTTGTACAAGATAATCATGATGCAAATGTAAACAAGGAACGAGCAAAGAGAAAGTGAAAGCTTAGCAATTCGAGCATATCTCAGGATTATTTTGTGCTATAATTACCAGAATTTGTCTGCCATTTAGGAGTCAGGTTATTGATAGAGTAGAAGGTGTGTGGTAGAGAGTTCATAGGTTTTCCCCTATTGTGATATACAATTGCAAAGATGGGCAATATAGATTCGAGGCTATCTTTTTACAAGGACATGCTTCTCAGATTAGCCAATGAAGAGGTCATTCCTTTGTACGACAGCTCAACGTCTCCGCAAACGTTGGTCAATAAGTCAGACGCGAATGTTGAAAATACAAGAGTACATCAGTGCATGTTCGACAGTTTTTACACTTCCTTGATCTCATTTGAGCTACCTCATCAATATCTGTCTGCATATCTAACAACAAATGAATTAAGGTTGATCTTAACTCAAAATAAAACAAATTTTACCAATCTAGTCCGCTTTCTTTCATTCACCATAATTCAAACTGACACTAAGTCTTTGAAAAACCCTACTAATCGGAGAATGCTTATAAATTCGATCGGAATCCTTATAAAACTAATGCCAATACTTTACGAAACAAATACGGAGGGTATATTGGAGGCTGAAATTTTTTGGTCCAAGAATTCTGGTTGTTCAAGGTGTATTCCGAAATCTTTAGAGTTAGATTTGTCACAGGCATCATCTTCAAGTGCTGTCAAGGCTGCTACATCACCTTCTTTAGTGACTAGTTCCATTTTTGAGGATCATTCAAGACCTAGTATTGATACCAAATTTAACCCTCAGGATTCATTGCGCGTTACGGTAACAGATCTCGTAGAAACATCGGAACCTGCTTTGCTTGGCCAGCAATTGGTTGATTGCTTAATAAAATTGGGCACAATAGAAGGACTTACCTTAAGTGATGACATTTCCATACATAGCAATCATGCCTCAAGTGCTAACATGTTTTTTTTGAGTTTTTTACAACTCTTCACGACTCTATTCTCAAAACCTCTATACAAAAGTGAAGGTGAGAATCGATTTCTACGCTGTGTTCTAGTTGAAAATTCCTGCATCTTTGAATTCAATGAGATGGTCTCAAGGTTGTTGAAGATAGTGGTGAGATTTGATCCAAGAGACGATGACCCTGTCGGTAAAGCTATATTTTTGGCGAGCTTGCAATTCTTTAATATAACTATGAGATTTTCTTCTGATCACGAGCATCTCATATTCTTATATTTTCAAAAGATTCGAGCAAGTGCTATTTCGAATGATATCTATCAGCCACTATATGAGATATTATCCATAATCATGGAGACTGAAGATAGTAGCAATTTTGTGTTCTCCTTACCGATCTACCAGTTTATTTCCAATTTGTTGAAAATTACAAATACAATTTGTACACAGATAACATCTCAGTTTGGTCATAAACTTTTCACAATTTCTCTCATTTATTGCAAAGCTGTCAGTCAGGATAGAACATTTGCACCTCTCCAACAATTCCTTGCCTATTTCATTACTTTCCTCTCCTCCCTGCCCCAGATTTACTCCAATTTATCATCAGGTCTTAAATCTTGTGAGTTAACCTTTCTCCCAGATAAAGTGAGAAATCAGCAAATCTCAATACGCGAATTTTGTATAATGCAGCTTTCTAGGCATGTTATTCCGATTTTGAAAAGCCAAGATACGATTATAGATCCTTGTTATCTTGAGACGCTCTATAATTTGATTCGAATACCTTCTTCCCTAAACTACTCAGCTTGCATGTCGATCCAAAGTCTCCTAGCAACTTTCCATGAAAGCATTCAATTACCGGTAATAAACTCGCCCTCTTATTCGAAATCGTTGAGCTTCAAACTAGATTTGTTGGCTTTATTGATCCACGCGTTAGTAGCAAACATCCTAGAAAATTACCAATTTAATAAGGTCTTACTGTTTGTCCTCTGCAGAAATGAACATGTTTTGCAGCAGCTATTACAGTTGATTGAGGACCTTTCTCAGGATTCATCAAGAAATAGACCATTGGCTCCATCTATAACTTCTGAGGAGCCCGAATTCCGTTTGCCATTGTTTAGTGGACATAAGGCTTTGATAGAGCATCTGGATTTCGACTATCGTCCTTTTGACCATGATATGACACTTCTTGCTTTGAGGCCAACCTGGCCGCTTGGCATGTCTATAAGATCAAAGCAAAAGTTGAGAATTGATTCAGAACTTTCTAAGACGTGGCTAGGTAAGAAATACGCCTACGCACTTATAAAGGTTGTTCAGATTGTTAACTCTGAATTTCCATCGATTATGAAAATCACAAAAAAAGAAGACCTAAGGCGGTTATTACTACATTTAAAAGTGTTTGAACCTTCGCTTTTAAAATTAGCAAAACCTATTATACCTTTATCTTTATCGCACCGAACACTACCCTCCTGCATTTATTTGTCTTATAATACTGATTCGGATAAGCAAAATAGACTTGTTAACTCTTGGTTCAACTACATATTATGGTCAGACATTTTTAACAGCTGCTCAGGAAAAGTCTACTTACCAGAATCGGACAATGACACTGGATCGATTTCAGGTCAAGGGAACCCTAACAACAATAGTCCTAATAATAACACTACTAATAATACTATCACCTCGACTACTCATACTAACAATCACAATAATAACACGGCCCCTGGAACACCTACCATTGGCCCTAGGTCAGGAAATAGACTTGAAAGATTTAATTCAAATGGTTCAGTCCTTTCAAGAACCAACACAAATGATGACTTGAGACCAAAAACAACCCCAGAGGTGACTTCAACTCCTTGGTTCAGGATTCCTTGGTCTAATGAGGACGATACTTCCTTCTTTTCCTCCAATGGTGGAGATATCGTTGAAGGCAAAAAGTCAATAAAACCTAACATATGGACAGGCACCTATGTCAGGTTGTTTCCTCTCGTTGTTGAACCCTGTGAATCAGAATTTTCTATTGTTGACATGACATCTTCCTTGCTGAGGAAATTCAGGTTCAACAGCACCACTAGCATTAATTCAATGGATACAATGCACACAATAAGTAATTATACATAGATTACAAAACACTGGTAAGTGATACTTCCACCTAAACTGTTTTTTGCCAACTTGAAAAATTATGAACTTTAACGTCTTTTACCCTTCTTTTGCACCAGCTCAAACCCATCTTCATCAACGATCGGTTCATCTATATCCTCTGTAGTATCAACTAGCTGCATGCCATCTAGCTGCATGGCAACATCCTCTTCATAAACGCCCTCATTTTCCTCAACATTCTCATCTTCGTCGCTTGAATCTTCCACTACCACTTTCTTTGGAGGTTCTTTGTTTGCGTTCGCCTGCCAATCTAAATACAAACTCTCAACGGTTGAATAATCACCTGCATCACATTGTCTGTAAATTTGTATGATCCCAGCAGCTATTGGTAGGGCGGATTCATCCTCCACGTTAGTTTCGAACTCATCGAACATGGCATACATGAGAGTTTCTTCAATCAACTGAACATCAACTATTTTCCCATCCTTGAACAAATCAATAATAATAGCAGTGATCCAGTCTCTTTTCTCGGCGCTATCTAAGCCACCCCATTGATTTGCGACTGCTATATCAAGAGCATCCCATTTATAGACCATCATGGAAACTCCAAGTTCAAATCTAGCCTGTTGCTTCTCATCTGGAAAAAGCAGATTAGGTTTATTTGGTAGGGCTTCGACAAAATCGCTTGGATCAAAAGTTCCAGACATTCTAATTATTGGTTGATTAAAGCAGCGGTTATATTTCTCGAGATGGAGTCTACTTTTCTCGTCCCAACCTCATCTCTGCTTAAGTACTTGAAATTGTTCAATTTTTGTTCAATTACCGAAGGTACAGGAAAAAAAAAAAGCATAGTAGTGGGTAATCGAATGTATGCCATTAATTTATTACAAGCCCCTGTGTTAGAGTAGTTGTGTTCAACTGAAGTCAACAAACCTCTAACTTTAAGGAATAGACAATTGATTCGCAATTGGGTGATGAGTCAAAAAGCAAGAGAGAATACGGATAAAATAAATGCTGCTTTGAGGATTATAGAATCGAAAAGAGCAGTGTCTGCTAAGCCTGATTTGACTATTTATGAGCTGGAAGAGGGTACCAAATGCTCTACAGTTGACAGAGTGGTGGCGTCTGTACCTCCTGTTGCTGTCAAGCCACCCCTGGATGATGAGCTGTTCTCGAAGGATGGGAAACCGAATCACATTTTCCTGAGAGAGCACTTTTTAAAGGAGGGAAGGCTAACAAAAGAACAGACATTTAAAATCATTGACATGGCCACGGAAATCTTATCAAAGGAGCCTAACCTTCTCGAACTTACTTCGCCGCTAACGATATGTGGCGACATTCATGGTCAATACTATGATTTAATGAAGCTTTTTGAGGTTGGAGGGGACCCGGCAACAACACAATACCTATTCTTGGGCGACTATGTGGACAGAGGCTCGTTCTCCTTTGAGTGCTTGCTTTACTTGTTTACACTAAAGATAAATTTTCCAACTTCTCTATGGCTTTTGAGGGGTAATCATGAATGTAAGCATTTAACTTCATATTTCACTTTTAAAGCTGAATGTTTGCATAAATATGACCTTTCGATTTTTGAAAGATGCTGTACATCCTTCAACACGTTACCCTTAGCTGCTATAATGAACGAACAATATTTCTGCGTTCATGGCGGAATTTCACCGGAGCTAAAGACTGTTCAGGATGTGAATAGATTAAACAGATTTAGAGAAATTCCGTCAAAAGGGCTGATGTGTGATTTGATGTGGGCTGATCCAATAGAAACTTATGATGAGGAATCGAACAATGAAGAAAAGTTTGTACCAAATTCTTTAAGAGGATGCTCTTATGCGTTTACTTATAAGGCTGTATGTGAGTTTTTGAAGAGAAATAATTTACTTTCAATAATACGTGCGCATGAAGCGCAGGATCAGGGATACCGAATGTATAAAAATACGAAAACTATGAATTTTCCTAGTCTTATGACCCTATTCAGTGCTCCTAATTACTTAGACACCTACGAGAATAAAGCAGCTATTTTAAAATATGGTGATAATGTGATGAACATTAGGCAATTTAACATGTCTCCACATCCATATTGGTTACCTAATTTCATGGATGTTTTCAGCTGGTCGTTGCCTTTTGTTGGTGAAAAGGTCACCGAAATGCTGGTTTCAATTCTAAATATTTGTGCGGAAGATGAATTAGAGGAAGATGACCCGGTTATTGATGAAGAAGTGGGAGTACAAGCATCCAATAAAGAAGAAGAGAAGAAGGAGGTATTCAGATCAAGTTTGTTAGAGGACGAGTCTAGACGCAGGTCCTTAAGAAATAAAATCCTTGCAATTGCAAAAGTTTCGAGGATGTATAGTGTTCTACGGGAGGAAAGCGATAAGGTTGAATATTTGAAGACGATGAACTCTGGAATTTTACCAAAGGGTGCTTTAGCTCATGGTAGCGAAGGCTTACACGAAACTCTAAGCCAATTTGAAAGAGCCAGGAAAGATGATTTGATCAATGAAAGGTTGCCCCCTAAGCTTGAGGAGGTAAAAAAGGGAAGAGAGAGATACTACAAAGAATTTTTCGAAAGACTAAGAAGATAACACTGAATTAATTTTTCAATCCAGTGGCAAGTAGCAAATATTTGAATTCAATCAAGGTCCGTTCCTTTAATTGTGTAGGTTACTTCATATGAGTCTGTTTTTATTAATATACAATGTGATGGACAGAACATAGTTATTTACCTATCTCAGTACTAGCCTTAGTTGTGCAAACGTTTTTCATAGGAGTGTAGATTGTGAACACCACCTTCCAGTTGGGCAGATGCAGTTCTGAACTCGAATCTAATTTCACCACTGTCGACGTTTTCTCTCAATTCAGACAATGACAAGACACCAATATCTTGACATGAATGTTGCATACCATTGTACAAATATGGAATATATTTCTTGACAGATCCCTTGTCAACAACGGCACCAGAAACACCTTGTGCAACCAAAACCTTGTCGGACTCAGAGAAATAACGAGAAGTAGCAGCATTGCCCTTGGAGTCGGTCTTTTGCATAGCATCAATAGAACCCATACCTCTGTAAGTCTTCAAACGTTTGCCATCTCTGTAGAAATATTCACCTGGAGATTCAGTAGTACCGGCTAACATACCACCCATCATTACACATGAAGCACCCAATGCAAGAGCTTTGGCAATGTGACCAATGTTTTGAACACCACCATCTGCCATACATGGAACACCAAATTTGTTAGCAAATTCAGTAACATTGTAAACAGCAGTACCTTGTGGTCTACCACAGGCCATAACTTCTTGAGTAATACAGATCGAACCCGAACCCATACCGATTCTCAAACCATCGGCTCCGGCAGAAATCAAGTTGGCAGCTTGCTCCCTAGTAACAACATTACCAGCAATAACTTGCAAGTCTTGGAAAGTTTCCTTAATCCATTTCAACATGTTCAGCTGGAAAACAGAGTTACCTTGGGAAGAATCTAAGACAACAACATCCAAACCAGCTTCGACTAATAGGGCCAATCTTTCTCTATCAGCATCCAATGTACCGATAGCAGCACCACACAACAACTGCTTGGTAGTGGCGGACTTAGAAGCCAATGGATAAGACTGGTTCTTCATTAAATCGGTTCTTGACAACATGGAAACCAATACGTTTTCCTTGTCAACAATTGGCAATTTACCCTTTTTGGTAGACTTCAAAATGTTGTTACCTTCTTCTAGAGTGATACCCTTTTGACCAGTAACAACATCCTTAGTCATGATGTCTGAAATTAGAAGGGAATCATCCTCAACAAACTGTATATCACGGGAAGTGACAATACCCAATAATTTTCCTGGCATTTGGCCATTTTCTTTTATCAAATTTTGTTAGTAAATTAATTATCATTATCATCATCACCACGCAGACTTGAACCATGTACAAATTCAAGAAATAATGATATGATTAGCGCATTTTATGGGAAAGTTTTCTTTTGATGACAACTAGGATCAGATACTAAAGGTGTCTACACGATCGTTTGATCGAATCAGTAGAACGAAAGTTATTAAAATGAAGTTAATCATCATTCAAATTTTGCATTGCAATTTGTTAATTGTCATTAAAATCCAACCACTAAAATGTCATAATCATAGTCAATTAATTTCATTGAGCTAGAAGGTACCAATCTGTATGATAGTGAGTGGAGAAAATTGTTTAACATGAAAACATACCAGTAACTGGGAAGCCAGCGAAACCATAGGTGGCTTTCATATCCTTGGCCTCACCAACAGTAGTAGTTGGAGCAATGACAACAGGCTGGTTGATGAAACCGTTTTCGTATTTTTTAACCCTTCTAACCATTTCAGCTTGTTCTTCACCAGAACAATTGTGATGGATGATACCGATACCACCCAACAAAGCCATATGGATAGCCATTTCGGATTCAGTAACAGTGTCCATAGGGGAAGAAACAAATGGGGCATTCAAAGTGATCTTCTTAGTCAACTTAGTTTGTAGAGAAACCTGGGAAGATGGGAAGTCGATCTTACCTGGTAAAATCAAGAAATCGTTGTAGGTCAAACCACCACGGATGTTGGAATCCATTAATTCAGAGGCAGACAAACCATCCTTGGAGTTGTAGTTCTTTAATAGTTCTAAAGCTTTAGCAGGATCTTGAAATGACATTGTTTCTTCCTTATGTAGACCAAGAGATTGAGTATTAGTTGTCTTGTGCTAAAAACAAAGCTATACACAAATCATAAAGAGTAAATAGAAACCACTCCGAACAAGAACCACCACCGAGAGAAGGGAATAAGATCCCCACCACACGATGACAAAGGCCAACAAAACTATGAAATATCTACGGCAAAAACTTCCCATATTTATACAATTCAGAACTGAAGCTGCCAGTAATTTTTTTTTTTTTTTAGGGCAAAAATTTTTCAGCGATGAGCTATGGCAAAAAAAAGAAAGAAGTCACGGCCATAGCCAGCCAGCACCATGGAGAAAGGAGGTTAGTACTGAAGTGTCTGAGATGCCTTCTAAGAAAATTATTAAACCTTTGATGCGCTTCTAAAAGTTATGTAATGCAAGTCTAAAATAGCTTAATGTCAGTCTCCTGCCCTTTCTTGGAAGAGAAGGTACTTGCTAGGCAGAGGACAATTTGTAAAGTAGATAATTCCTCGAGGGTGGATAGAGAATGTGTACGAATTTTTATTAAGTTCAAGTTACATCTGTACCTCTGCTCCTTGGTAATTAATTTTGCAACGCTGAATGTGTCACCTATCACCAGAGGATGAGGATGTAGAGTGGCTAGCATTAGATTCACCGGAGTCAACTAATATAGAAATGAAAAAAAAAATCTCACAAGTCTGTTAGATTGAATGTAATTACCCGCACTTAGTGATGTTTTTTTTTTTATTTGATGGGTGTAACCCAGAAAAGGGTAAAGTGATTCTGATTCAATTGCCATAATCCAGAGGAAGGTTGTACCTGAAAACTCTGTGGTAGGTTCCTCGCTTTCATATCTCGCCCTATTAATATTGTGTATTCATACACGTTTCAAAAATGTCAAGTTTGTTGCAAAATTATGAGTCAGAGTGCCAGATTGCTGTAGAACAGGCGAAGGCGTTGTTATTGGCAGCCAGAAGTGAGCCTGTTTCTAGTAGAAGTGGGTTGTTAAAACAAGTTGAACAATATTATGATGACGGTATAGACTTGGTTGATCAAATGGAAATTGAATTAAACAATTCAGGTGCTTCAATTGATGGGGGCACACGCGCATTGTATAAATCGAAAATCCGCGAGTATAAGAAGCAATTACAGGCAGAGGTGAAAGCACCTTTACAGCAACTTGTAGATGAGAATGACAGAGAAATTCTACTGGGGGGACGTAGTTTTGATAACGAGGAACAACGGCAGCAGCTTCTTTCGAGCCATGCAGTGTTGCAAAAATCGGGAGACAAGTTAAGGGATGCAACCAGAGTTGCGACAGAGACCGAGGGTATAGGTGCACAAATAATGATGGACTTGCGGTCACAAAGAGAGACTTTAGAGAATGCAAGACAGACACTGTTTCAAGCTGATTCTTACGTTGACAAGAGTATACGCACCTTGAAGACTATGAGCAGGAGGCTTGTTGCTAACAAATTTATCTCATATGCTATTATTGCCGTATTAATTCTTCTAATATTACTAGTTTTGTTTTCCAAATTCAAATGATAAATCGGTGACCGTGGAAACCTTGTCTATGGTATCTTTTGCTCGTAACAGTGTACATATTTTTATTTTGAAATAGTTGCAAGGAATTAAACAGAAAAAAAAAGATATTCTGTACTAGTTAAACCAAAGAATATATATTTTATGACGAACTAAGGGTTACATTCTAGTTCCTCCTCCTCTGTCGAATTGATTGTCGTATGTGACAACCTTCTTCGAAGTTCATTGACCAACCTAGTCTCCTCTTCGGCCAGTTTGGCCCTTCTTATACGCTCTAATGACATACCACCTGCGTCCTCCTCATCTTCGCTGCTCAACAAACTTGGATTTTGAGGTGTCGAAGAAGAACCTTTCCGCCTTGTGTTTGCTATACAGTGAAGATATTTCTCCTCTTCAGATAACTCTAGTTGGGTAGCAGTTAAATTGATCAAAGATTTAGAGCTCTTACGGCGAGACATCTTAGCCGTCATGTTTGCTCTGAAATCGCTTAATAGCGCATGCGGTTCTGTATGCCTTAAGTCCGCAAGATTCACGGACGATCTAGGTGTTCGTGGCATCCTGACGCAGGAAAGACCGGTGTCATTAATCCATTTAGCAACCAAGGCGGTCCACCCACATTGGTGACTTGCACCCAACCCCCTTCCAGTATCTCCATCAAAGTATTCATAGAATGGTATTAAGTCCGCAAAGTATTTATCGGTCGATAAAAATTTACTAGAATCACCATAGTATAGTGCTCTATCCCCATTAGCGTCAGGGATGAAAAGATGTATCAACCTGTGCTGAAGTTCTTCTGCCACTTCTGCTAAATTCAAGAACTCTCCTGAACCTTTTGGACATTCAACCTTAAATTCAGGACCGTAGTACAAGAAGAATCTCTGCAAAGATTCGACCAAGAGGAAATTAGTGGGGAACCAAATGGGACCTCGCCAATTTGAATTACCGCCGAACATTCCAGAATCAGATTCACCTGGTAAATACTTGACCTCATAATCTTGTCCATCGACAGACATTTTGAAAGGATGATCTTCATGGTACTTTGATAGTGATCTAACACCATAATCAGATAAAAATTCAGACTCGTCGAGCATACGTGATAAAATTGCTTTTAATCTATCTTGATTAACCAAAGATAATAAAAGCCTTTCACCAATACCTCGTTTTTCCACAGAAGCGATATTTCTACCAAACATTTCAGGTCTATTTTTAATGAACCAATCTACACGTTTCTTGAAATTTGGGAACTTATCTAAGATACGTGGTTCCATCGTCATTGAAGCATATAGTGGGATTAATCCTACAAGTGATCTAATAGGTAATTGCTGCTTGTAAGGCCCACCCCATGAAATGGCATCATAATAAAATTGGTCTGCTTCGTTCCATAAATTTTCAGTAACCTCCTCTTTGAAGTCGTCATGGCTATCTCTATCGAATTTGAATGACATTGAATCACTGATGTAAAGGAAGTGTTCGAAAAACTTTGTGGCGATATCTTCATAAACAGGGTTCTGCTTGGCCAATTCTAAGGCAATATTTAACATTTGTAAAGAAAAGAAAGCCATCCAACCTGTCGAATCAGCCTGCTGTAACGTTCCGCCTGTAGGTAAAGGCTCAGATCTATTGAATATACCAATATTATCCAAACCTAAGAAACCGCCCTCAAAAACATTATTTCCTTCAGTATCCTTCCTGTTGACCCACCAGGTGAAATTCAAAAGAAGCTTTTGAAATACGGCCTCCAAAAATTTTCTATCTTCCCTACCATACATATTTCTCTCGATCTTGAAGACACGGAAAGTTGCCCAGGCATGAACCGGTGGATTCACATCACCGAAATTCCATTCGTAGGCGGGGATTTGACCATTAGGATGCATGTACCATTCTCTTGTAAAAAGATCAAGCTGCTTTTTGGCAAACTCTGGGTCAATCATGGCCAAGGGAACACAGTGAAAGGCAGTGTCCCACGACGCAAAGAATGGATATTCCCACTTATCAGGTAAAGAAAGAATATCTTCGATATACATATGCTTCCAGTGCATATTTCTTCCATTGGCTCTATGCTTTGGTGGCGGAGGCTTGACTAACGGATCACCATTGTACCACTGATCTTGCACAAAGTTATAGAATTGCTTCGACCATAATAATCCAGCAAAAGCTTGTCTTTGAACTTTTCTGAGGGAGTCAGGTATTGGAGTGGGGGTTACTCGCCAATAAAAGTTATCAGTTTCTTGCTCACGTCTATCAAATAAACTATCAAATTCGTCCTCATCTATAACCATTTCATCATCGTACATTGGGGACTGGACGTTTGTTAATTTGTATCTCACCGTCACATATTCTCCAGGAGGAACATCTGGGAAATGATAAACGCCACAAGACTTCGTTCCTTCATTTTTTGGATTTACAGCTGTTTTATCATTGTTTACAATGTATTCATTGAAGGCATCCTTTGTGTATGGTGCTGGATTTTCTTTCTCGCCGAAGAGTTTCTTCAAGTTCGATTCATTCTCAGTAAAAAGCAATTCTGCCTCGATATCCATAGTATCTATAGGATCAACCTCCTGATTATCATCAAAGCCACCAGGGGAAGGCGCAAATATCGCATATATATTCCCATATTTCTCCGTCTCTAGTGTGATAAAGTTACGACCTGATTTGCTTAAAGAGGGTTTCTTCTCATCGGTATCTTTCCAAGCCCATGTGTTTCTGAAAAAGATCTGTGGGGCGATATATAGCTCCCCAGTTTTGGACGAACTCCGGTTATAAGCCGTTATTCTAAAATTTAGATCATGTGGATTATCATCATCCTTGGCCATTTCAAAAACAATATCGAAGTATGGACTATCCCCTGTTGCTTCCTCCTTGAAATATCCATCAAGTTCGTAAATCTCAAATTCTTTATCTTGATATCCTCTCTCTGCATTTTTCTTTACCAACTCCTCATAAGGAAATGGCTTATTGAATGGATATTTATAAATAGCTTTCATGTAAGCATGAGAGGGTAAATTATCAACATAATAATATAATTCCTTACAGTCCTCCCCGTGATTTCCTTGATGTCCAGTTAATCCAAACATTCTTTCCTTGATAACTGAATCTTTACCATTCCATACAGCTACATTAGCGCAAACAATCTGTCTATTATCGCAAACCCCGAACATACCATCCTCACCCCATCTGAAAACCCTACTGACAGCATGTTCAAAAGGGAAATTAGACCATGCATCACCATTGAATGAATAATCTTCTCTTACTGTTGCCCAGGCTCTTTCAGAAAGGTAAGGGCCCCACTTGGACCAGTAATTTGATCGATTCTTATTCTCCTCGAGCCTTTTCTCCTCAACGGTAAGAGTCGACATATTGAGCTATGTATCCCTTATTCTTTTTCTATCTCGTAATAATTCAGTGTACTCACTCAATTTGTAGGAGAAATATTGATGAATTTTACAAATAATTTTCCGATTTTTTAATCTTAGAACCTTTGCTCCTTACTGGTGAGCTTAGGAGCAATTTATTGATTTGTTCTAGACAAACCCTTAAATACATTATAGGAAAATCTTACAACGAGTTTTTCCATCTTCACCCTTTCACCCCCGAAGCTATGAAGAGAGAAAAATTTATGGTTTGGACGCCCATGCAATAACGTCACCCGCACTTATATTTTCCGCTCGAAACCGCAGGTGACATGAACGAAATCTTCTCTCAGGCTCGACGCCGTCACGTGCATAGCTCTTCTCATTTCTCTAATTGTCACGTTCAACATAAATGACATTTAAATACCTCGTTCTTAAATAACATGCAAAAGCTTTGGGAAATCCAACATTTGTAGAGCTTTATACTCAATTTATACATACAAAAAAAAAATAGTAGAGTACTAAAACTATGGTTGTGTATGATTTTGCCTTATTGGTGTATTAACAGCTTCAGTGGATTATTTAGAAATTACAATTGCGGTTAAAAACTTCGTTTTGATAGTTCTGATTAATTATTACATACAATTATGAGCTTATAGATCATGCATTAGAAGATACTTCAAAGAAAACATAGTTTGTGTCTTGTTTAGGTCTTATTTTCTTGCATGTTTATTTAAACGTGTGTTGATTATTCTGGCCATTTAACTTTTTTGGTGTAAAAAGTATATTTTAGATCTCAAAAAAAAAAAGATACCAAAGAGAAGAAAAATTTAGGAAAACGCACGTGACCAATTAGCTTTCATATTCAACTGTCAATTGGAATGGAGCGGAGAATCAACGAATACCATTGAGTTTCAGATCCGCCTGTCATTTCATGGAGAATTGTGAATCAGGAAGTTAACTTGATACCGAAAGCCGCATAAACATACCGTTGTTCCAATGACCAGAGGGAAACGCGATCTATGTGACGGAATGGAATGTTTTGTTGATACTTATCAACTTTCGTAATCAGTACGTCAGTGCATTTTCAGTATTTCTCCGCCAAGAACACCAGTAAAACTTCGTAGGCAAACAGCAGAGCAATTGGATTTGTTGGGAGTAAAAAAAATGAAGATATCGCGTCCCTCCGTCAAAACTAGTACGAACTAGAGATCTTAGCGTGCTTGGACTCGGAGAAGAAGGGCAATTACTGCTCATGTGCAAAAATGATCAAATTTGGGACATGTATTACGAGTTCAGGAAAATACCTGTAAAAGCAAGCTATAGAGATGTACACAAAAATGAGACGTTTTGTCATATACACTCATCAATGTAAGTCAGCCACGTATGATTAGTTCTTTTTGTAAAAAAAAAAAAAAAAAAAAATGAAAAAAAATGCTATTCGGAATCCGGTCGTTCATGCAATGCAGTTTTGAAGTCGTCGACTCACGACGAAACAGAACTAGGTAAGTTTTCGGGTAATGCAGTTATTATAAGGTGCTTGTCAGAATTTTTCTAACCAAAGTCTGTAATTTTCTTGAGGAACAGAGTAAACAGGAGCGTCCGCATAATCATGGAGTTCAGATATTAGAATTGGGTCCTCAATAGTCTTAGTCTTGTAGTAGTCTGGTGTTATTAGAGCTTCTTTTGGAAAATCTTGGTCTAGGGCAAATACATCGTCTTCAACGTTTGAAAGTGGTTCAATAGCATACAATAGAGGTGTTCCTATGGTATCATCCTCATACTGTGATACGTTGGAATCGTAATGGTCATAATCTGGAGTGTGGGAAAGTAGCGGTGGCTTAACGAACGATTTCCCACTAATTTCATAATATGATTCTTGCAACGAACAAGCGAAGACTTCTTCTGTATCCATTTTGTATCTTTTTTGTATATGTGAACAGTTAGGTGCGTTCAAGTGTCTATCTTTAAACTTAGGGTGCACAAGCTAATAACTCTATCAGTCTTTATGGAAGAGTTTGTTTTAAAAGGCTGAGTTCTTGATATTTGATAGTTCTATGTATAATGCAGTTGAAACCAACTCATTACTTTTCATTGATAGAGTTTTATAATATATATATATATAACGTATATTAATATTATGACTATATCATCATCATCCAAATGCAGTTGCTATTACTCAGAAGGTTATCAGAGACACCAACAATACCTCCGCAGAAGAGGGTGTGGTTTGTTGACTAATTACAGAAGAGGTGTGTGGAAAATGACACATTGATAAATTGATGGAGACCACATGGCGTACTGAATGACTTTTGCTGTACTTGGCTAATTGCGCTATCTGTGGGGCGAAATTGTCCTACATTGGCGTGCACACAGTGTGGGTGTGATCTGGAAAATTTTTTTCAATACTATCGCTAACATTCGAAGGTGTTCCACAGTTAGATATGCCCGTGCGGTGGGCGGAGTGATAGATAAAAAAAAAAAAACAAAAGCTAGGTGAGTCAATAACTGAAACCGTGTGTCATCGTGCTTTCCTAGGTATAATTTTTATTTTTCTCTGGAGCTAGAGCTTAGTGAAAATATGTCTCTATCTGGGGTGCGACAGCTTAGAGACTTACTCACTGACATGGTGGGTGAAAAGTCAACATGGGGAATGGTAATGCAAACAAATTACAAATGAATCAAATTTTTATTCATTATGATGCTAATCTGACTATTCTACAAAATAGTGTTTCTGTCACCTGTAAAATACGGACATAAGTTGAATGGGTAGCCCAGCTCAACCACGTTGAAATGGACAGTGCAAGAATTTATTTTTGTATTTTGTATAGAGATGAAAAATATCAAGGTTCCAACAACCAAAATGCTCTTAACAGTTTTTTTGGAAGGGGACGGAAGAGCATAATTTGCGATAATCTATGTATCATAAGCAATCGTTTGGGCACATCTTGGCAAATACATAATTTGTGTTCCTTGTTCAGCCGCACACGAGAACCCACAGTTTATGACTGTGGCCGAAAATTATGTCACTGCACGTGAACTTTCAGAAACGTAGCTGTTCGAAAAACCAGTCTATAAAACAATGACGGAACAGTCACGTGCAAAATCAATTTCCAACCCCAATGTATTTAGCTTTTCTATTTTCAATATTTATTTATTTGCAAAGTTCCTGGGACAAACACAAAAAAATAGTTACATAAGATGATGATGGTGGCGGTGGTCGCAACAGTCTTGACAGATCTGTACAGGTAACGAATCTACCTCTATGGGAATATTGTAAGCTCGCGTTATGCAGGCGGAACTGTGTGCAGCATCAGAAGTATAGCTAAGTTCCCCGGATTTGTAGCTTCAGATCTCTTTTAGCGCTAGATATTTACGAAAAATTTATTAGTATGAAAGGCCACTTTTCCTTCGGCACAAGGTAAACTTAGTTACAACCGGTTTCTTAGCAGGAATGAAGAGATGGTTACATGAGGCAAATCCCTCTCTCTGTGAAGAATATGAGCGTCCCTTGCAAAGTGACGTGTGCATCTACCAATCATGCCTTTCCTCATGATGCGCCTGGGAAACCGAGAACTACGGGTGGTTCTACTCGGATTATATGAGGCTAAAAAGCGAGCACCAGCGATCTCGTAGATTCATTCGCAAAGCATTCCTGGCTGAATGTTCTGCATTTAAGAAAGCTCCGTACCAATTTGATTGCCTTTTTCCTGCGAATGAAGAATGTTTTCCGCTTTTATAGCCGAAAAACGCAGAGAACTAAAAAAAAATAAGGATTTACAAAAAATTGGAAAGATTGTCTCAGAGCGCGCGATGTAGGTATGATACAGAGAGCTCCGGTGATAATTGATCCGCTGAAAGGGAAAATGGAAAATTGACGATAGGGGGGCTGGTTCAGGCCACGTGAAATTTATAGTAGCGGCCTGAGGCCACATACGACATTATTATCACAAAGGATTTTTGCATATGAGGTTGTAGGAATTAGGGATTCAGATCAGCAAATCCAGTATTTACAGGATGTTGACATTGCTAGTGTAAAAAATCTGTAATGCAATAAGATCTATCCATTACGTTCATCTGTGACTCGTAATTTACTGCCATATATTTGAGCAGCGGTGTACGTTTGTGGATTCGCAAATCTGTAGTACGTATGATCTGAGCCAATGCAAACCCGGACAGCGGCGGTAAATATCTCTACCAGAGATTCTATGAAAAAATACATAGAAAACTTTATCAACACTTCCCGAAAATTCTCTGGCCGAAAAAAGGCATCACGCGAATCAAATGTATAAAAAAATTAAGCTATGCCCGACCTAGAAGAAGCTGTAGTTGGAATAAATTCGCATTCGGTGCTTCAAATTTAGGAGAGCGACGTACAGAGCACATCATCAGCGAAATAACAGGCATTTATCGATTGATAATCAGTAGCAATTTCTTTGGTTCTTACTAAGGAGCATTATGCCCACAAAGACTGAGATCCTAGTCCGTGAAATAAAATTAGGCTTTGGAAGGCAGAATTGAATAAAAAAGCGCCTACGGACTGATTAACAACCTGCATTGCAGTTGCTTTTAGTGATAATTGTTTGGACACCAGAAATGGTCTTCATTTAGGAAAGGTGATTAATTTGTGCCATTCCTTGAAGGTGCCGTAGTTACTTGTTGCTAAAAGATCAAGTTATAATCTGACCAGAACAAACGTGCATGACTTCAGGGCGTTACTAGGTCATTTAGATGAATTTTTGAGGTCCCTATGTTTCCAAATATAACAAAATATATTCAGAATCGGCCATAAATTAGTTGTGAATTCTTTTTTTGCCTTTGCTAATTGATCTATTTTACATCAATTCTACGTGTAAATCTTAGAATAGCAATATTCGTTTGCGAGCAATAGGAAAGCCGAAAAGTGAGGGAAATGAGGTCAGTAACAACACTAGGAATATTATTACCTCCTACTGAAAAAAATTTGATGAAGATCTTCCCCAGACGCCGACGCAATTCGATGTGGTTTTAAATTACCATACATCTTTGCGAATTGTTGAGAAGCCATATAAAATGAGATAAGATCCAGGACGTTAAGCCATAAGTCTATCATTTGAAACCTTATATTATGTTGGACGCTTGAAATAAAAGATCATTGCAGTTGCTATTGAGAAAGAGAAAAAAGCATTAGGATATGCAGATCAAAAAATTGCTTGGCGCCATAATTGGTGCGACAATAGCAGCGGCAAGCATTGTGCCAGTTGACAGCGATTCCCTCTCCAAGAGAAGTGATGGAACGGCTGTAGAATTCTCAGACGGTTGCCCTTGCTTAGACTTCTCATATGCCCCAATAAAGGCTGGTATCACACCTTACCACTTGGACATGATTTCGATCGATGCAGATGGTGACAACATATACACCGTCACGATGCGTGTGTATGCAGATGTTTCCATCCCACTATCACAACTATCTTCCTTGAAGTTGATTGGTATCCAGTCCCCAGATGGTGGCGAAATCACCATTTACACCACAGGTGACAATGTTTTCGGAATCACCGACCCAACTGATTATACCATCACATTCCGTGTTTACGGAAAAGTTGACAACCACGATTCAAACATCTACTGGTTACCTAAGTTCCAGATCCAGTACAAGTACTGCTTATCTCCTGGCCAATGTCCTTCCGATTGGAAGTCTACCTATGGCAAGGAAGTGTTCTTGTTGACAATTGGTTGTGATAACTACGATAAGGACCTTGTTTCGAAGACGGACTTCCCTAACTACTATTGGTTCAGCGATTATCAGGACCATCCTGGCGAGGTACCACCGGACTATCCCTGCTCTAGCAGCTCATCTTTAGCATCCGCGTCTTCATCAACAGCGGAGTCGAGCAGTTCATCCACAGCGGAGTCGAGCAGTTCATCCACAGCGGAGTCGAGCAGTTCATCCACAGCGGAGTCGAGCAGTTCATCCACAGCGGAGTCGAGCAGTTCATCCACAGCGGAGTCGAGCAGTTCATCCACAGCGGAGTCGAGCAGTTCAACAGAGGCCGAATCCAGCAGTTC